>QXEO01000265.1:58867-554549 GCA_007115705.1 Dactylis glomerata | reverse complement strand
TGACTACTTCAAATTTATATATGGGATCACAAGGTAATGTGGCATCTACTGCATAATGTGCAGATTATCCACAATATTGTGAGGTCTACATTTTGTCATAATTGACACAATGACTACCTTCAATGTGCTCTCCCATATATTTAAATCAAATCATAACATAAGGTGCTAAGACAAAAAGCATCTACTGACTTAGGTCAGATTATGCTTCTTAGTACTGAGAGATGTAGTCCATAAATATGGTGATTATCTACAATGTGTTATGATAGATGATTTGAGGCCTACACGAAAACCTAAGTGTTCACTTGAGTTTACAAGATTTTGCAATTTTTATTACAACATAACCAAGATGACTTTAATTTACATACATGTAAATTAATCAAATCTCTGGTTCTCGTTCATGTAGGACAACATGGCCGCTAAAGATTTTGAAGAGCTTGCGCTCGACGGACATAACTACCCTACATGGGCAATGGATGTTAAGATTAGTCTTTCATCCCGTGGCATTGCAGGTGCACTCATACCACCTGAGAATCCTCCTCAGGAGGGAGATGCACAAGTAACTGAGCAACAAAAATATACTGCCTTAGCCCTTATAAGGCAACATATTCACCCAGATTTGAAATCTGAATATTTGATGGAGGAATCTCCAAGCAATATGTGGCAATCACTTAAAACAAGATATGAACAGCAAAAGGCCGTCATACTGCCTGAAGCTAGTCATGAATGGACCCATTTAAGACTCCAGGATTTCAAATCCGTTGGAGCTTATAACCATGAAGTCCATAAGATTTGTTCTAAATTGCGGTTTTGCGAGAAGGAACCTTCAGAACTGGAGAAGATAGAAAAGACTCTATCAACTATGCTCCCTGCTGACAGGATCCTACAGCAACAATATCATGCTAGGAATTACCAAGTTTATTCTGAACTTATACATGTACTCCTCCAGGCTGAGAAACATGATGAACTTCTTTTAAAGAATAGTCATCAACGCCCGGTTGGGGCTGCCCCTCTCCCCGAAGTACATGCAAATTTTCAGGAAAACAATAAATTCAATGGCTCATTTAAAGGCCAAGGCAAGAACTTCAAGGGTAAATTCAAACGCAACCACAACAAGAAGAACAAGCCACACAATTCAGATAAGGGGAAGGGCAAAGCAAAGAATAAGTTCGATAAGACAATTCTTTGCCAGAAATGTGGATGCTATAAGCATGTTACCAAGAAATGCCGCACCCCAAGACATCTGGTAAACCTCTACCTGCAATCCATGGGACGTAACGGACATGCTCAAGGAGCAAGATATGAATCTCACTTCAATCTTCAACCTGATAATAACATGGAAGCGGGATGTTCGCAAAATGTTCAAGGAACACCAAGCAACACCAAAGAATTCCATCTACCACAGGACTCCATGGACAAGGAGAACATGATGATAGAATATGCCTCAAACGACATGTTCGAGGACTTTGACTAGTCAATCAACTCCTTTAGATAATATATTTATTTACATCCATTGGATTGTTGTAATAAATTAATAATAAAATAATAATAATATGTATTGTATCAAACATATTATTAGTGTTGTTGGTGTCATCACCCTATATTGTAAAGCACAATATGTATTGTATCAGCACTTTGATATTAAGAAAGTTGTATGTATTCTATATATTCAATAGAAGTCTTTTCATCACTGAAAATTCTACATTTTAATATATAGATTTCTACGGGAGTCAATCCAAATGGAGGAGGAAATATGCCTTGTGGACAGTGGTACCACAAACTCTATACTTAGGGAAATAAAGTATTTTCAAACTCTCAAAAAGTTAAATGGAAATATTTTAACAATCGCTGGACGCGATGCGGTAATTGTTGGCACAGGACGTGCCATATTTACCCTCCCTATGGGTACGCAAATTATAATTGAGGATGCTCTATTGTATCCCGATTCAACTCGTACCCTCATTGGTTACAGAGATATCCGTAAAAATGGATTTCATATTGAAACCCATGAGGACAACAAAGAGGAATATCTCCTCTTTACCAAAGATAACGGATATGGCAAACAAATATTTGAGAAAATTCCTTCTTTATCATCGGGATTGTACTACACATACATAAAACCCGTAGCACATGTTGCGTACAAGGTAATTTTTCAAAATGTCAATGCATTTCAAACTTGGCATGATCGCCTAGGTCATCCTGGTATCGGGATGATGAGAAAAATTATCTGCAATTCCAATGGTCATGACTTAAATGAAGCTAAATTTCCACAATCTTCAGATTTCATGTGCACTGCATGTGCTACTGGGAAACTCATTTTAAGACCTTCTCGTCTTAAAATCCAAGCGGAACCACTCCAATTCCTTGAACGAATTCAAGGTGATATTTGTGGTCCTATCCAACCATTGTCTGGACCTTTAGGTATTTCATGGTTCTCATAGACGCATCTATACGATGGTCCCATGTGTGTCTATTATCCACACGAAACCATGCATTTGCCAAAATAATGAGACAAGTTATTAAATTACAAGCTCATTATCCCGAGAATCGAATCAAATCAATTCGAATGGACAATGCTGCTGAATTTTCTTCACGAGCTTTCAATGATTATTGCATGGCACTAGGAATTGAAGTTCAGCACTCGGTCCCATATGTCCACACTCAAAATGGTTTGGCCGAATCTCTAATAAAGAGAATTAAGCTCATAGCACGACCTTTGCTAATGAATTGCAACTTACCAACTTCATGTTGGGGTCATGCAGTTTTACATGCTGCTGACTTAATTCAATTGCGACAAACTGGATATCACAGCACTTCCCCTCTGCAATTAGTACGTGGAAATCTACCTAATATTTCCCATCTGCGTAAATTTGGATGCGCCACATATGTGCCAATCTCACCACCGCAGCGTACATCCATGGGCCCACACAGGAAACTGGGGATCTATGTGGGGTACAAATCACCGTCAATAATCAAGTACCTTGAACCCCTTATAGGGGATCTATTCACAGCCCGTCACGCTGATTGCATCTTTAATGAGGACCATTTCCCGGCATTAGGGGGAGATATCAAGTACCAAAAAGAATGCCCGGAAATCGATTGGAATGCCCAAGGCATTTCCTCCTCTGACCCACGTACTCAAGAAACTGAACTTCAAGTTCGAAAGATAATTAATTTGCAACATATAGCAAATAATCTGCCAGATTCATTTACTGACTATAAAGGTGTCACTAAATCCTACAATCCTGCAATAAATGCGCCTGAAAGAGTGGAGGTACCAACAAAAACCACTCAACCCCCTATTCAAAATAAGAGGGGGAGAAGTACGGCCATAAAACAGGATTCAGCTCCTCGCAAGCAACAAAGGAAACAGGGGAAGAAACCCTCTGAACAAGTAAATGTAAAACAGGATTCAGCTCCTCGCAAGCAACAAAGGAAACAGAGGAAGAAACCCTCTGAAGAAGTAAATGTAAATCAACCTAGCGTTGATAATCCAGTGGAAGGACAACCTGCACAACCCAGCTCAGTTGTGCACTCAATGACTGGGACATCGGAAAACCTAGACTCAACCGTATTGGGAAATCACGATGAGTCAACAAGGGAAATGAAATTTCCACAAACTATATAGACTCTGGAGAATCTTACAACCATAAGTCTACAATTGTCGACATAAATTTCTCTACTACAATTGCAAACAACCTTCTAAATGATCATGATCCAAAGACCATGGCAGAGTGTGAGAAACGCTCCGACTGGCCTAAATGGAAGGATGCAATCCAAGTAGAATTAGCCTCGCTCAATAAATGAAAGGTATTCACTGAAGCAATACCTACACCTCCCAAAGTTTTCCCTGTGGGATTTAAATGGGTTTTCGTTCGTAAGCGGAACGAAAACAATGAGGTGGTGAGATATAAAGCAAGGCTTGTAGCCCAAGGTTTCACGCAGAGACCAGGCATTGATTTCAATGAAACTTATTCTCCGGTAATGAGTGGTATTACATTCCGATACCTCATATCTATGGCAGTACAAAATCGTCTATCTATGCAGTTGATGGACGTAGTGACCGCTTACCTTTACGGATCACTTGATTCGGACATCTATATGAAGGTTCCTGATGGAATCCCAATTCCGAATCCAAATGCAAAATGCAACGTATATTGTGTAAAACTAAATAAGTCTTTATATGGCTTAAAACAATCGGGACGCATGTGGTACAACCGACTTAGTGAGTTCCTATTGAAAAAGGGATACTCCAACAATGGTGATTGTCCATGTGTCTTCATCAAAAAGTCCGAAACAGGATTTTGCATTATTTCAGTGTATGTTGATGACCTTAATATCATTGGCAACACACAAGATATTGATGAAGCACGCAATCACCTAAAGACGGAATTTGAGATGAAGGATTTGGGTAAAACCAAATTTTGCTTAGGATTACAACTTGAGCACCTTCCCTCAGGTATTTTGGTTCATAAAACCGCCTATATCCAGAAAATATTGGAGAAATTCAATATGGACAAATCCTATCCATCCAAAACTCCCATGGTTGTTCGATCTCTAGACGTAGAGAAAGATCAATTCAGACCAAGGGATAATGGAGAAGAGATACTGGGATCCAAAGTTCCATATCTCAGTGCTATTGGAGCGCTTATGTATCTTGCAAATTGCACCAGGCCTGATATTGCATTTGCAGTAAATTTACTAGCTAGACATAGCGCAGCTCCTACTAAACGACATTGGACGGGAGCTAAGAATATCTTTCGATATCTCCAAGGCACAAAGGATCTTGGCCTATTCTTTCAATTTCAGAGAAATCTGGACATTGATATGATTGGGTATACCGATGCTGGCTACTTATCAGACCCCCATAATGCCAGATCGCAAACCGGTTTTGTGTTCCTACATGGTGGGATAGCCATCTCATGGAAGTCTTCTAAGCAAACCTTAGTGGCTACATCCACCAATCATTCTGAAATAATTACATTATATGAGGCATCACGTGAATGTGTATGGCTTCGCAGAATGATAAACCACATACAACAATCATGTGGAAAAGGTTCTATCGAATCTCCGACCATTATTTATGAAGATAATGCTGCTTGTGTTGCTCAAATGCAAACGGGTTACATAAAGAGCAATATCACTAAACATATTGCACCCAAATTGTTTTATCCCCATGAATTACAGAAAAGTGGAGATATAAACATTTTGCAAGTCAAATCATGTGATAATCTTGCTGATCTATTCACGAAGTCACTACCAACTTCAACATTTGAAAAGTATGTTCATGGAATTGGTATGAGACGACTTCGAGATTTGAAAGGATCAGGGGGAGTATCCCTCTGAACCATAACCCATTCAAACATTATATTACACTCTTTTTCCTTTATGAGTTTACTCTCATGGTTCTCATCGAGGTTTTTAATGAGGTAATATCAACACAAGAATATTTGTCATACCTCCTATTTTCCCCACCGGGGTTTTTAACGGATGTATACAAGACATATTAATTGTTCTCTAAACTTACCAATGAATTTTATCCTTCCAAGGTTTTCTCATATAAGTTATCAAAGAGACAATAATCATTATATGTTGTACTATTTTCTCCTTACTTTTCCCACTGGGTTTTAAAGGAGTTTTTTACAACATATCAAATTCTAGTCTCCTCATATTTTTCCCACAGGGTTTTTGGGGGAGTTTATTCAAGAAAATTTATCGCTTGTGATCAAGGCCATTACATTCAAGATTATACAAGGAATACAAGACATACAAGAAGAATCTTTGTGCAAGGGGGAGTGTTAGGAATAAATTACAACCGCTCTAGGCGGTTACTAGTATGCCCAAAGCACCCTTTCTGTACAGACATGTCTCTTGTGTATAGACACCTCTTCTCTCTCTCTCTCAGCAGTTGCATCTCTTGTAAACAGTCATGTCTCTTGTAACAGGCACCTCTTCGGAGGCACCCCAAAATCCTTGTATAAATAGGGCTTTGCCCACAAGCAATAAACAGAAGTTTTACTCTCAATCTTCTGAGTTCTAACAAAAAGGACGCGACGCCTGCGGTTTGGGCCGACCCATTTCTTCTTCAACGGGTTTTCTGTTTTCTTTTCTTTATTCATTCTTTTTTCCTTTTTACATTAAAACAAATGTTCAGCAATTGAAAACAAAATCTTTAAAAAAACTCTGAATATTCCATAACAATTAACTGTGATTTTTTTATCAATATTCATGAAGTTTTTCAAAATTCATGAACAATATTTTGTAAAAAATAAGTTTGAAAATCATGAACATATTTTAAAAAACCATGAACCAATTTTCGAATTTCGTGAACAAATTTAAAAAAACATGAACCAATTTCCGAAATTCATGAAAAAAAATCTTGAACATTTTCAAAAAACATGAGTAATTTTCGAAATTTATAAACATTTTTAAATAACCAAGAACACTGTTAAAAAATGAACAAAATTTGATAATCTAAACAAATTTAAGTCTAAATATATTTGAAATATGAACAAATTTGAAATCTACACAAATCTAAAAATGTTGAAATTTTTAGAAAACAAAAACCGATCAAAATCTGAACAAATTTTGAACATATGAACATATTTGAAATCTAGATGAATTAGAAAATGTTGTAATTTTCAAAAAAAAAAACTTCAAAATCTGAACAAATTTGGAAAACTTGAAAATTAATAAAAAAAGATAAAAAGGAAACCAGAAGTAGAAACCGAAAACACAAAAACCAGACACATGAAAACCGGACGGAAAAAACTTGTTCTACTGGGCCTGGCCCAATATAGCGAGGGAAGCGTGAGCTGGGTACGCGGCGCCGTACTCCAGGCCGTTAAAGGCGGTGTATAGAAATTGGCAAGGCGCCAGCCACCAGAGATTTTTTATGCTTGGGTGAGCAGGCATCTGCCTGTAGGCCTTGAGCTATCACCGGTCTGTTAACACTGGAAAAGTATTGGACCTCCCTGTGGCACGTCCAGGTGCCTTCCAAACTTTGGATGTTCTTGTGGCGATTGGCTAAACAGTCGCTACCAACAAATGATGTCCGTCACCATAGGTGGATGGCTGACAATGATATATGTGGTCTGTGCACTGGTGGAAAAAGGGCCTATGGTCCCGGTTCATTTGGGACATTGGTCCCGGTTGCCGAACCGGGATCCATTACTCGGGACCAATGCCGGTCCCGGTTCCAGCACGAACCGGGACCGATAGGTCTCCACGTGGACGCGCTGCGGGGCGAGGGGGCCTGAGTCATTGGTCCCGGTTCGTAGGACGAGCCGGGATCGTTGATCCAGGGTTTTTTTTCCCATTTAGGGTTCAGGGTTTTATTTGGTGTGTTTTGTATTCAATTTAATGGTATTATATATATACATCAATAATGAAGGAACCACACTATATATATATATTACACATCATGGTCACGAATATATTATTCACCGTCTCATCCGTCGTGCTTGGTCGCTATTACAATCGGTAACTCACACAAATTTGATTTTACATCTTCTTTTTTACACTTCACCCTTCTAAATGAACCGGGTAATAGTATTCTCCTTTCGGATCTATGACTTGTTCTAATAAGAAACCGGCAATTTCCTCTTGAATTGCTTGCACGCGTTCCCGTGGTAGAAGACCGTCCCGCATCCGTTCGATCTAATTTAAAGAAGGGGATCAATATATATGAATGAAACTAAACACAGTTGATGGTAATAAAATAATGTTGAGATTATTGTTTATCGTACTTCAAGTTTTTTGATGTTTCGGTCTGCACCCTTCTCTTTGGTCGCCTGGCGAATGAACTCGCAGACATAGTATCCACATAAGTTATTCCCAGCTTCTTGCCTCAAGCACTTTACGAGAACGGAGTTCAATCAAAATAAGAATCAAGCATGATAATTGTATTGAAACTAGAATCAAAGAGATACGTGGATCTAGCAAGTAGTACTTACATTCAATGGTTTAAATGTAAGCTCTGGTTTCAATGGTAATAGATTTTTATTTCTATTGGGCCAGCCCACTAAGATTTTAACGTCTGTGGGGGGTGCGCGTCAAATAGGAATTGCCCACAGCACCCAGCGGGCAAAAGAGGCCGAAAAAACAGCACCAGCGGGCAAAAGAGGCCCAAAAAAACAGCACCGCGTCGGCCCGCGTCAGTGCGTCAGTACGTCTTCTCCAACGCGACGCCCACGTCAGTGCCCGTCGCCTCGAGTCCCGCCGCGTCAGTGCTTTGGGCGCCCCGCCGTCACCTTCAATGCCTGCCGCGGCATCAACGCCGGCGTGCCGATTGGGCTGCCGCTCGGTGGCATTCATTGCGGCCGCTGGACGCCCGGCCACTGGCCCCTTTAAAAGGAGGCCAACGGAGCCGCGGCCACCAGCCTCCATCGCCATAGCCAGCACAGCCGCCAGAGCCACCACATCCCGGCCACCACAGCAGCCATGGGGTTCTGGAAGAAGGGCAAGGGCAGCCACGACCACGAGGCCGGCGGGTCGCGCCGGTCTGGGCGCCGCCAGTCTCCTCCACGCCGCCAGTCTCCTCCACGCCGCGCCAGGACGGCCTCGCCGCAGCGCCAGCGTGACCGCCGGTACATTCCGGTGAGTCACTGCCAGGCGCTGTACCAGTGCGGCCAGAGCGTGGACTGGCCGGACTGCAGCCTCCCCGGCGGGTGGCACCTCAACAGCCGGCGCGTGCCGGTCCCGCCGGTGCCGCGCTTCGGCCCGGAGCGGGTCGCCGAGATCCGCCGCCGGCGCGCACTGATGCCGGCGCGCCTCCGCGCCGATCCCGCCTTTGGCTACGATAGCCAATGGTGGGACAACTTCGGGCCGCGGGAGCGCGACCCGGTGCGGCGGGCGGCCTTCCTAGGGGAGGTCGCCCCCAACCCCTACGCCGGCGTGTACATGCCGGAGCCGGGGCCAGAGCCGCCGCAGGCGGATCCCTTCATCGAGGAGATGGAGGAGGACGAGGAGGCGCCGCCGGAGGTGGGCGGCGACGACATCCCTGGCGAGGAGCCCAGGGACGACACCGACGACTTCGTCGGCAGCGTCGCCTACGGCATCCTCGACGCGATGGACCACGGCGAGGCACCGCCACCCCCGCCACCGATGTCCGAGGAGGAGGAGCTCCGGGTCGCCGTCCTCGTCTCCGAGGAGGAGGAGAAGAGGCGGTGGGCCGGCATCGACACGGCGCTGGCCATGTCCGTGCACCAGCAGCACGGCCGGCCACCGTCGCCTCCTCCACAGCGTGCGGCGACTCCACCGCCGCCTCCTCCACCAGGCCCACCGCCGCCGCCACCGCGTGCGGCGACTCCACCGCCGCCTCCTCCACCAGGTCCTCCTCCACCGCCTGCGGCCAACTGGCCGTGGCCGCAGGGGCCCTACATCATCCTCCCCGACGAGGACGACGAGTAGGCCGCGGCGAGGACGACGACGCCGACGCCCCTGTGCCCGCCCCGACGAGGGCTTTTTATTTTTATTTTTTATTTTTATTTTTCTATGTTTTTTTTAATTTCAATGTATTATATATATATAAGTAATGAAAAATTTGCCTACGGCAATTTAAATGCGAAATTTTAAAAAAAAAAGAAAAAATTGGCCGGCCGGGCTCACCGTCGAAGGGGGGCGGCGGCGCTGGGGGTGCGGGGCGGGCGCACGGGGCCGGGCGTCGCGGCGACGCTGGGGGGGGCGGCGGCGCAGGCCACCTGCAGAGAGAGAATGTGATGAGCGGCGGCGCGGGGGGAAAAGGGAGAGGTCACGGCGGCGGCGGCGCTCACCGAGGACGGCGGCAGCGGCGGCGCTCTCCGAGGACGGCGGCAGGAAACTCGGACAGCCTGCCGGCGTGTTTTCGCTCCGCACGCAAAAGTCCTTAGCAGTTTCGGCCGATTTGGGGGGAAGTGGGGGAGGAAGAAGGGTGAGTTATATTTGGAGGGGTCATTGGTCCCAGTTCGTGGCACCAACCGGGACCAATGACTCAACGGTCCCGGTTGATGCCACAAACCGGGACCAATGACCTGGGCGAGGGGCGCTGCTGAGCCGCCACGTGCCCATTAACGGTCCCGGTTGATGCCACAAACCGGGACCAATGTCCTGGGCGAGGGGCGCTGCTGAGCCGCCACGTGCCCATTGTTTTTCTGTTTTAACTTGCTGTTTTCATTTTAACAGGAAAAAACTTTCTTCTATTTAAAATTTGGAAAAACTTTCAACAGGAAAAGTGTTTCAATTTAAATAACTAATCTAAAACCATTTTCTGTTTTCAAAATTATGAATTCTAACTAAACAATTTTACTATTTTTAATAAAAAATGCACTAACACGTTTAAAACGGGCATAACAAATTCAAAAATGATCCAAACAATGTGAAACCTTCGCGTGGTGTCATATTATGTGTCATAGTTGCAAGGAAAAATATTGAACTTGGAAAATTGCAAACGTCATAAAAAATCCTTCACAAAATGACCTATCATGTTCGAGGTTTCATGGCATTTAGGTCAAACCACCAATGTTATGGCTAGAATCAGGGCATAGTTTATGATAATGTGCCCATATTGTGCACACATGTGCATCTTGGGATGGCTTACGATGTTGCAGGAGGAAGTTTTCGTTTTCGACGCACGAAATAGCCAATTTCCATTTTTGAGGTGCCGAAATTGGGGTGTTCTATGAAGGAACCACCAAATTAAAGTTTGGCATTGGCACCAACCCATTTTTCAAAAATACTAGACCACCTTAGATGGACCAATTCCCAACCGGTGTATCAGAAACCTTACCGTCCATCCCTCATGAAAAAGACAAATTCCTGCCGATTCGATAGAAGGGTGCCCAGATTTGTACTACAAGTACAGGATATAATGCTTGTGAATTTTTTTAAAAATCATTTATAGGTTCACAACATGCTATTTCACTAGAGATCTACTTCAAGTTTAGCGAGGCTCAGCCCCGGGCTAAGAAGCTTCAAGCCCGCCGCTTTGAATATAGTTTGAAACGGGCATAAGAAATTCAAAAATGATCCAAACAATGTGAAACCTTCGCGTGGTGTCATATTATGTGTCATAGTTGCAAGGAAAAATATTGAACTTGGAAAATTGCAAACATCATAAAAAATCCTTCACAAAATGACCTATCATGTTCGAGGTTTCATGGCATTTAGGTCAAACCACCAATGTTATGGCTAGAATCAGGGCATAGTTTATGATAATGTGCCCATATTGTGCACACGTGCATCTTGGAATGGCTTACGATGTTGCAGGAGAAAGTTTTCCTTATCCCACCGACAGTTTAGTTAGATGACACAAAAACCACCTTTAGTCCCGGTTGTACCCACCAGCCGGGACTAAAGGTTAGATAGTTTCCCGCGCCACTGCGTTCCCGCCTATTTTCTTCCCGCGCTTTCCACCTTTTCCCGCCTCCGTCTTCCCGCCATTTTTTCACTATATATATGTAGGCTTGGCCTCCATTTACATATCACATCTAGACTCATATCTGCAAACCTCATCACTCTCTCCCATGGCCTCCATCGTATCTCTAACCCCCAAGGAGGCGGAGGCGCTTTGCGCCTCAAACTACCCCTGCCCGCCGGGCTACCGCGTCCCCACCGGCTGGATGCTGAGCGTCGGAGGCGTACCGGTCCCTCCTGTCCCTCTAGGTGTGGCGCGTCAGATGGCCATCACGAACCACTACTACTTCGAGCTCACGCCAGAGCAGCGGAGGAATCCCCAGTGGCATCCCGACTACAGCCCGACTTGGGACGCCTTCTTCATCAATCGGCGTGAGAGTGCGCTTGCCAGGCACGAGGAGGACGGCCCACCTTGTTCGAACTTCAACGAGGCCGGCCGTCGGCTGTGGTGGCGCGGCCGGACTCTCCAGAGCGTCATGGCCTACCGTGGCCCCCGCCTGTGCTACCCTCAGTCTCAGCCCACGCGTGCTCACCCGCCGAGGTTCGACTACCGCGACTCCGACGACTACGACGACTACAGTGGCGATGTTTATAGGGCTAGGCATGACTATGACTGAATCACTCCAATATTATGTGTCATAGCTGCATGGAAAAATATTGAACTTGGATAATTGCAAACATCATAAAAAATCATTCACAAAATGACATGTCATAGTTGGGAGATCGTGTAAAATGTATTCCCATTTATCTCGTACCCTTGGAAAGTCAATACAGTCGCAGATGGTGTCGCGGCCAACAAGTAGAGCTGATCTCCAATAGTGGTGTCATTTATGAGATGTAATTGCAACCAAGTGCCAAAAGTCTCCATGTGATTTTCTTTAATCCAGTAGTCATCCTTCCCCGGGAACTTAGAGCGTACAACATTCATGTGTTCCTTGATATACGGAGCCACGAAGGTAGAGCTTTGTAAAACTGTGTAGTGTGCTTGATTCAAAGAATGCCCGTCCCTAAATATCATTGCTTTCTTTCCTAGCGTGCCTTTTCCACTTAGTCTCCCCTCATACCGTGATTCAGGAACACCAATCGGCTTAAGGTCAGGAAGAAAGTCAACACAGAACCCAATGACCTCCTCTGTTCCATAGCCCTTGGAGATGCTTCCTTCTGGCCTTGCACGATTACGAACATATTTCTTTAAGACTCCCATGAACCTCTCGAAGGGGAACATATTGTGTAGAAATACAGGACCGAGAATGGAAATCTCATCAACTAGGTGAACTAAGAGATGCGTCATAATATTGAAGAAGGACGGGGGGAACACCAACTCAAAACTGACAAGATATTGGACCACATCCTTTTGCAGCCTTTCTAGACTTTCTCGATCGATCACCTTCTGAGATATTGCATTGAGGAATGCACATAGCTTCACAATGGGTACTCGAACATTTTCCGGTAGAAGCCCCCTCAATGCAACCGGAAGCAACTGCGTCATAATCACGTGACAATCATGAGACTTCAGGTTCTGGAATTTTTTCTCTGCCATATTTATTATTCCCTTTATATTAGACGAGAACCCAGCCGGGACCTTGATACTATTCAGGCATTCAAAAAAGATTTCCTTCTCTGCTTTGGTAAGAGCGTAGCTGCTTAAGTATTGACGGCCTTTATCAGTATGCTTGTTGTATGGGTCTTTGATACGTTGCTGGTCCTCCCGTGCTTCTGGTGTATCTTTTGTCTTCCCATACACGCCTAGGAAGCCTAGCAGGTTCACGCAAAGATTCTTCGTCACGTGCATCACATCGATTGAAGAACGGACCTCTAGGTCTTTCCAATACTCAAGCTCCCAAAATATAGATTTCTTCTTCCACATGGCCGTGTGTCCGGTAATGGGGTCTTTCGGAACAGATTGACCGCCAGAACCCTTTCCAAATATTACTTCTAGGTCCTTCACCATACCAAATACATCAGCACCTTTAGGGAGCTTAGGCTTCTTCCGGTGATCTGCCTCACCGTTGAAATGCTTGCCTTTTTTTCTTACTTGATGATTGGTCGGAAGAAATTTACGACACTCCAGGTACACAACCTTCTTACATTTATCCAAATATGTACCTTTAGTCTTATCTAAACAGTGCGTGCATGCATTGTATCCCTTGTTTGACTGTCCTGAAATATTACTAAGAGCAGGCCAATCATTGATGGTTACGAACAGCAACGCTCGTAGGTCAAATGGCTCCTGTTTGTGCTCATCCCACACCTTTACACCTGGTTCTGCCCACAGCTGCAATAGTTCATCGACTAATGGCCTTAGATACACATCAATGTCGTTGCCGGGTTGCTTCGGTCCTTGGATGAGCACTGGCATCATAATGAACTTCCGCTTCATGCACAACCAAGGAGGAAGGTTGTAGATACATAGAGTCACGGGCCAGGTGCTGTGACTGCAGCTCTGCTCCCCAAAAGGATTCATGCCGTCTGTACTTAGACCAAACCATAAGTTCCTCGCATCACCTGCAAAGTTTGAGTACTTTCTCTCGATGTTTCTCCACTGCGACCCATCGGCGGGGTGTCTCAGTTTCCCGTCTTTCTTACGCTCTTCTTTGTGCCATCGCAACAACCTAGCATGCTCTTTGTTTCTGAACAGACGTTTCAACCGTGGTATTATAGGAGCATACCACATAACCTTAGCAGGAACCTTCTTCCTGGGGGGCTCGTCATCACCCTCAACATCACCAGGGTCATCTTGTCTGATCTTGTACCGACATGCAGTGCATACCGGACATTTATCCATATTCTCATACTTCTCACCACGGTATAAGATACAGTCATTAATGCATGCATGTATCTTCTCCACATCTAATCCTAGAGGGCAGATAGTCTTCTTTGCTTCGTACGTTGTCTCGGGCAGCTCATTATCCTTTGGAAGCTTTGGCTTTATTATTTTCAGTAACTTCTCAAATCCCTTGTCAGATAAACCAGCCTCTGCCTTCCATTTCAGCAATTCAAGTGTGGTACCGAGCTTTGTGCTGCCATCTTCGCAATTTGGGTATAATAACTTTTTGTGATCGTTTTGCATGGCCTCCAACTTCAGCTTCTCCCTTTCTGTATCGCATTGTTGCTTTGCATCAGAAATGACCCGACCAAGACCATCACCGGGCTCATCTGATGCCCGTTGTTCTTCTTCATTGCCGCCTCCCTCTTTTTCATTGTCTTCCATTGCAGTATCACCGTATTCTTCAGGATAGCTGTCATCATCCTCTTCTTCATTTTCTTCCAGCCTAACCCCTCTTTCTCCGTGCATGGCCCAACAATAATATCCGGGCATGAAACCTCTCCGAAGCAGATGGCTTTGAAGGATTCTCGGGGCAGAGTGCTCCGTCAAATTTCGACAGTCGATGCAGGGACAAGGCATGAAATTATCCACTTTGTTTGCCTTAGCCACATCGATAAATTTATGCAGGCCTGCAATAAAATCAGAATCGCGTCGGTCGCCGTACATCCATCGCATCCGTGCATCGATCTGCGTTATAATAATTAACTATTATAATAACATCATGAATAGTGAAATGACCACCCACATGGACACATATGCAAGATTTTTATATCAGTTACAGATGAAGAAGATAAGGTTGCTAACCTCGGCGGAGGATACCGTGTTGTGCGAACTTAAATGTGGCATGGACATTTCGTCGAACACCTTGTGTGCAATCAAAGGAAAAAAAAGCTAGCACCCACACCACACACACAATTCAGCAAATTTTTGTGGCAAAGGGCAAAGGGCAAAGGGCTGGGTATCAATTTATAGCCAGGGAGGGTCTTTGATCCCGGTTCATGCCATGAACCGGGACCAATGACCCGCATAGAGGCACGTGTCATGCTGGGGAGGCCTTGGTCCCGGTTAATGCCACAAACCGGGACCGATACCCCGAAATGAACCGGGACTAATCTCCAGGCGGCATGGACCGGGACCAATAAGTGTCATTGGTCCCCAATGGCCAGCCGAACCGGGACAGATGACATTTGGGTGCTGGACCAAAGACCCTTTTTCTACTAGTGGTGTGGAGCTACAGACTCCTGGAGACATGCGTTGTTGGACTGCACCATGTCTCGGTGTGTTTGGGCCTTGGCTGATGCAGAACTCATGGAGCATCTATGCAGGTCCGAGGAAGTGGATGCCCGCCTATGGCTGTTTAATCTTATTGACACACTCTCGACTGACGAGCAAGTCAAGGTGTTTACGACGCCATGGGCTATTTGGCATGCGCGTTGCAAAGCAATACACGAGCAAGTTTTTCAGAGTCCTCTATAAACAAACCTGTTCGTGGAGTGATTCATCGAGGACTTGAAACAATGCAAGCAAGCGTGCATCGACATCGCATGAAAGTGCTGCGTCGGGCTGGTTACCACCTCCGCCGGGGATAACTAAAATAAACATGGACACGGCAGTGGGGAAGGGAGAAAGCCGGGGAGCAGTCACGTTAGTGGCTAGGTTAGTCACGGGACAGTATTTGGGCGCGTCGGCAATGGTCTTTCCAGGCAAGACGGCGCCGGAGACGCTGGAGGCTCTAGCATGCAGAGAGGGTTTGGCCCTAGCACGTAACATCCATGCACGTAAGGTGCGTGTTGCCAGTGACTCCAAGATGGTGATCCAAAACTTGCAATCAGGTTTTTGGGAGACTATGCCGCTGTAGTGCGGGAGTTACATAATTCCAAGCGAGAATTCGAGCACTTATCCTTTTGCCACGAGAAAAGGAGCCATAATAGGGAAGCTTATAATTTAGCTAGAAGTGTAGTTTTAGATGGTCTTGGTCGCCAAGTGTGGCTAGTTGAACCGCCTGCGCTTATGTATTCCGTTTGAGATTGAGATTTAATAAAGTTGGTTCCTCCCTCAAAAAAAAATATCACCGGTCTGTTCTGTGGAGAGACGACGACACGCACACGGCACACCACACAACGGCGCCCAGCTACGCACATGAAAGGCATGCACGCTTGCTTCTCCTGTTTTCACGATATGGGCATCCATCAATGTTACGAACTGCCCTAAACAATGTGTCAAACACGTTTCTCCAAAATGAAATTTACACATATACAATTCGGTTGGTTGTTACATATCCCCAAGACCCCAACCACCATGGATGCACAAACATGATCGATCACACACACTGCCCTCGTCCCCTCTACCGCATAACATTTGCAAGATGGCCCTGTCCTTGTGGTTCTTCTTCTCCCTCGTCTTCCTTGGTGTTCTCCATGTCGTAACGGCCAGCGGCCGTTTCCTCGCCTACCTCTCGCTCTTCCTACGCCGCCCCATCGACCTCCGTCGTTGTTACGGTGCCTGGGCAATCGTCACCGGCCCGACGTCTGGCATCGGCCGCTCCATGGCCTTGGAGCTTGCCAATCGGGGCCTCAACATCATCCTCGTCGGCCGCGACCCCGCCAAGCTCCAGGAAGTCTCTACAATCATTTCCCTCACCCACGGCGTGCATACAAGAACGGTGCTCTTCGACCTCTCCCTCGTGGGCACCGCCAAGGGCGAGGAGGCGTTGAGATTGTTCCGGGAGGCGGTGGATGGGCTTGACGTTGGGGTATTGGTGAACAATGCTGGGGTAGTGAAGCCCGGCGCTATGTACCTGCACGAGGCCCGGATCGAGTCCCTAGTGAGGATCATAAGTGTGAACGTCCTGGCGCTGACGCAAGTCACGGCGTTGGTGCTGCCTGGGATGGTTAGGAAAGGGAGGGGCGCCATTGTCAACATTGGTTCCGGGTCATCGTTTACCTTACCATCTTATCCGCTCTATTCAGTTTATGTCGCCACCAAACGGTATGTTCTTGAGTTCTCAAGGAGCCTCTCCGTCGAATACAAGTGCAGATGGATCGATGTGCAATGCCAGGTGCCATAACCACATTCGACTTCCTCAAAATTAATCACACTTTTTACTTTTCAAGGCTCGTATTAACGACAGATGATTGTGTAACATATTTGCAGCTCCCTTTCCTCGTGGAGATGAAGATGGTGTCCAGCGCCGTGAAGGGCAGAATGTTAACCCTGTTTATGACGACCCCCGAAGCCTATGCTCGAGCGGCGGTGCGCTGGATTGGCCACGGCGTGATGTGCGTGCCCAGCTTTGTCCACCGCCTTGAGTGTTTGTACCTGTTCCTCTCGCCAGATTTCCTCATTGATAGGCACTTACTGAGACGGCACCTAAAGCAGAGGACCATCTTCCGGAGGCTAAGATCATGGAGGAAATCACATGATAATTGTGTTGCCATAGAGAACAATGGTCTCAGTGGTGCTTCCGTCATGGCGGACACAAAAGTTATGCCATACTAGGAAGACGCATGCACGAGCGGGTGGACATCTTTCTCCTCACAATTGTTTCAGTGGTTTCTTTACTTATGTTTCGATATGAATATCCAGTCGATCTATCTATTATACGCTAGCTTGTTTGGGTCTTGGATCTCTGTGTGTAGAGATTCCAATTTGAGCTGAATGCATCTACAAGGAGTCAAGGAGTAAGTAATTAGTAAAGTCTCCCTGAAGTGAAACCCCACGATTTTTCCTTCGTTAGCTGGATATGGCAATATGCCTATTTTTCTCTGGAAGGCGTTGTCTTGGAAGACCATGGTTTGCTATCTGAAGTTAAATGTCTCTTGATCTTTCTTTTTTTTGAAACTGGTCTTTCTTTTTTTGAAACGGCGGTTAACTCATTCCCTGGCCTCTGTAGATGCATACATCCAAAATTGCCTCTTAGCCTAGCTTCATGTTGATATGCTTAGGACATGGAGGTGCTCATATTTGCAATCTGGCACAACGGGCGGAGCGGGCATGAATCCACATACGCGCATGATGATCTCACAAAGATTTATTTTGGAAAACATTAAAAAAATTAACAAAAAATGATCCGATGGAAAAACGGTCTTCATTGCGGGGGGTTTTCTTAACGAGATATTTAAAACTAGACCACATTGGTATGTCATGATGATATCATTGTCTCTCAAAGTTGTCGGCCAACGGGTTATAAAGTTGCCACACATTGGTATTGAAATAATCAGGTGGTAACTTCTTATGATGGCGAGTTAACCAAACTGTTGTTCAGACTTCAGAGATACAGATGCCACATAGATACTAGGTCTCATAGGTTTCTTCAAGCACAGAACACCAACAAACTAGCTTTGTTTGGAGTCCGATATGCCGCCGTTGACCCTTACCGACCGGAGACGCTGGAAGAGTTTCCGTTGCCGAAGGTTCTCGCGGAGCCGTAGCGCGTCGAGGAGGCGGTCTGGCACAAGGCGACATAGGCACAACTGGAGCCGGTGGCCGAGACTGGGCATGCAAACTTGGCCGTGCCCGATCCAGCGGGCCGCCGCGACGGCATACGCGTCCGACGTAGGCACCATCAGCCGCGATAGGAGGCCTCGCCGCTTCCTTGATCCCGCCACGCTCGACGTCATCTTCGTCTCCACAAATAGAGGGGCCTGTAGTTGCAACATACATGATACATATTAGGTCGATTCAACCGTGATTTTTATTAATCTCATAGATCGACGTGGCAAGCCTTGCATTCTACAGCAAATTGATTTACAATTTTAGCTACATACAACGTGTGCAATTTTCAACCTAACTCTTAACCAAGAATGGGCATGGCAATTTTTGAAACATACATGAGCAATAAAAATTGTGCGCAGAGTTGAGACACAATTATTACTTGGATGATTTGAAGGATGATTGTAAAAGGAATGAGTGGCTATTCCCTCTGTTCTAAATTACCCTACATTCTAGGTTCAATCAAAGTCAAACTTTGTAAAATCTAACTAAGTATACAAGAAAAATATAAAAATTTACAATATAAAATAGATATCGTTAGAATCATAGTAAAGAATACTTTTATACTCCCTTCCTCACAAATTAGGATGCAAAATAGTTTTGGTCAAAGTCAATCTTTATAAACTTTGACCAACTATATGTAAAAATATACTAAATTTTATAATACCACATGCATATAATATAAAAATATATTTCATGATGATTCTAATAACATTGAGTTGATGTTGTAAATGTTCATATTATTTGCTAGATATTTGGTCAAAGTTCATAAAGTTTGACTTTGACAAAAACTAATATGCATCCTAATTTGCGAAGGAGGGAGTATTATATATATTTGATATTATAAAATTTTATATTTTTTAGCAATATGCTTGGTCAAACTTTCTCTAGTTTGACTTTGACTAAACCTAGAATGTAAGGTAAAAAGGACAGAGATAGTATAACGGGGAGAAACTCTCGCCAT
Organism: Dactylis glomerata; assembly: GCA_007115705.1. NCBI lineage: Eukaryota > Viridiplantae > Streptophyta > Magnoliopsida > Poales > Poaceae > Dactylis > Dactylis glomerata. Next base: position 534,879 of record QXEO01000265.1, on the reverse strand, counting down.
TGTTAATGATCGAAGACATGGGTGCATAGTGCATACACATAGCGAATGCAAGCATGGAGGCTCGAAAGCGGACGGGCTGGGGTGTACCAGCACTTCTAACTTCTTTAAAAATTCGAAAATCATATTTACGGGTTTTAAAAAATATGAAAAAAAAAATCCGGATGTAGGCAATGATTTATCTCACAAACATGCAAAATGTCAACTTTAAATACTTTGTAGTTTTGGCGACACAAAAATAACGAGTGTGTGGATCTGAGTAATGTATATTTTCAAATCTTCAAATCTTATTGAATTTTGTTATTTTTGTGTAGCCAACAATACAAAAAGTTTCACATTGAAAGTTTGCATGCTTGTAGTTGTAGGTTACATTATTGACAATCTCCAGAATTTGCTTTCATATTTTTTTTGAAACATATAAATATGATGATTTTTAATTTTGTTTTGAAACAACAAGAGCACTAATTCCTAGGAGGCGAAAGCACTTTTCTTTCCGGATAGTACTCTCGTTTAATCTTTCAAACTGATAAAGATGAAGTACGTATAGTTTGAAGCCAAAAAAATGTGGGCATCAGAAGGGGACTCTGGGAGAACCGAGCAAAAGAATTCGGCCTAATGAAATCAGGATATTCGTTCAACGAAATGCGGGAGGCTAAGTATCGTGTACTTGTGGTAGTGTTAGTGGCATCTACTTTGTACTCCATGTTGTTAGAAAACAAATTAGATTGATTACTTGATTCTCCACGATCGATTTTTGAGGCTTGATGCAGAACGAATCAAGACAGGTGTGCAAATTACAGTTCCGCGTCCAGTGGGTAGAACAACTCCGCCATAATCTTGAGTGTCCTTGGACATGCAATTTCATGTACTCTCTCGATATCACACAAAGATATCGTTTCGGATATTCGTATGGATTTCTTGATATATTTTGGAGCACTAATTTTACCGTAAGATAACTCTTTCAGAAAAATCTAACCATAATTTTTACAAGTTTTCAATCTAAATATTTAGAGCAATATTTTGTCGAAGTTTTCAAACCATGTCTATTTGTGATATGGAGCGACTATGCGCGTGCACTGGGAAGTCATAACGGTACTGTTTTGTTTCTCTATTCAGCCAGATGGGATCTGCACTCTGCACTAGGATGGCTCCTACTTTATTTTACTGTTCCTTCTCGTGAAAAGTAGTTGGTCGTATAGGTTAAAACAAGAGATATAGAGGTTGAAGTACCTGGCATTGCACATGGATCCCTTTGCTTCTGTACTCGACGTGAAGACTCCGGGAGAACTGTGCTACGTACCTAGAAAGGAATCTGATGTTTTAAACCCTCTCTGAGACTCTGATGCACTGCTCTATTTATGTATTTACCACGGAGAAATATAGAAAGAACTATAGAAAAGCAAATCAAAAATCATACAGAACCAAGAACAGCCAGCGTTTAGCACAGGAGTACCCAGGTATGTCTAGCGATAGCTGCACGTAGTGCTGCACGCACGTGGTAGTCGTACCGTTTGGAGGCGGCGTAGACGGAGTAGAGCGGGAACGACGGGATGGCCTCGGTGGACCCGGAGCCGATGTTGACGACGGCGCCCCTGCCCCGCTCCACCATCCCCGGCAGCACCGCCGCCGTCACCTCCGTCAGCGCCCACAGGTTCACCCGGATCATCCTCACCCACGCGTCCACCTCCGCCTCGTGCAGGTACACCGCGCACGGCTTCGCCAGACCGGCGTTGTTCACCAGCACCGCGACGTCCATCCCCTCCACAGCCTCCCGGAGCCGCCGCAGCGCCATGTCGCCCTGAGGGGTGGCGACGAGGGCGAGGTCGAACACGACGGTCTTGGTGTCAACACCATGGGTGGCGGAGATCGTCTCGGAGATGTCGTGGAGCTTGGTGGGGTCGCGGCCGACGAGGACGAGGTTGAGGCCGAGGCGGGCGAGCTCCAGGGCCACCGAGCGTCCGATGCCGGAAGTCGGGCCGGTGACCACGGCCCAGGCGCCGTAGCGGCGACGCAGGTCGGTGGGGCGGCGCAGCAGGAGCGCGAGGTGGGCGAGGAGCCGGAAGAAGACGGCCAAGACGTAGACTGCGCCGAGGATGGCAAAGGAGACGAACCATGCCGGCTCCTGCCGCCGGAAGAGGAGAGCGCCGTCGCTGCCCATCTTTTCTCCTTTCCAGGGCGGGCGCACGTCGCGCGTGTGCTAAGATTTAGGATCTGGCAGGTAAACTACTACACGAACACGATCGATGCCGATATAAAACTTCTAGTAGTAGTGCAATTTTGTTGTGCGATCTCTCTTCACGATTACCGAACTGAACTGCCAGAGCGCTCCGGCAAGATCTGTGTGAGTGACCACGCACTACTTGGCAACACATATGTGGCTATCAAATACTCCTATCCGGAACAGTGAATGCCAAACTGGCCAGTAGGTCTACTACTTATTGGCTCGTACGACGTCTACTGCACACTATCAATCAATGAAGTTGCATGACATCGTTTTTCCAGAAAAAATTCTCAGTCTGTTGGACAGGGGGAGGGTCAAAGTGACTAAAACTGACCCCTTTTCTGAAACTTCAACACAAAATGAACCAGATTTGTAAAAATTTCACGATCTGACCCTTTTGTACGGCGCCCAACCTCAGAGCGCCATGGTTATATTGCATGGCGCCGTTGGCTAGGGCGTCATGGTCGCATGGCGCCATAACTTTGATGCAGTTTTCGGCGTCATGCAAGATCATGGCGCCGTACCACATAGCGCCGTGCAATATAATCATGGCGCCGTACCCCATGGCGCCATGCAAAAAAGGTCAGATCGTGAAAATTTTGCAGGTCTGGTTTATTTTATGTTGAAGTTTCAAAAAAGGGTTAATTGTAGCCATTTTCACGGGGGAGGAGGCGAAAAGTGTGAGCCCGTGGAACAGGGAGGGCATTCTAACTACAAGCGGTTTCATGACAAAAGGATTGTGAAAAACGAAGATCAATACACCAGTTGGGCTTGCATGTGCAAGCACAAACTTAGACTGCTCGGCACAGATCACTCCTTCCTAGAGTAAAATGAGAGGAGAGACTCCTAACCAAACCTTCTTCAGTTCGTTTACCAACAATTCTAGAGAACGCATGTGATAACCCGGAATATTGTGTTAATAATTAATTTGAGTTAATTGATAATTGACTTCTAATAATTTTAGTTTTGGCTAATATCCATCCTAAATAATCTTGAGGTATGCATGTCACGCGTTAAGCTAATAAACCCTGGTAATACCACACAAGGTAGTACTCGACGTGTATGCATGGATTCATTGAACCTTGCATGCATGACTTGAGATAGTTAATTATGTAAAAGCAAACGTGGCTTGGTGTAGAACTTTGCTGGCAATCACAGGAGTAGTTTGGAAGCCCAAGTCTTACTATGCAAGTGCTGCATGGTGGCCACCTGGTCTGTCAAGTACACGATGAAGAGCTGAGCAAGTGAAAGTGGACTTCCTACACGCTACAACGACGTCGCCCAACAGCCTCTATCAACGTCAAAAGGTCAAGGCGGCCAGATATTTTATCAAGGTCCCAAGGGGCACACGAAAGGACATGATGGCTGCGCTTAGATATTTTGAGTGTATGTTGGCACCTGCTCACTGAGAGTGGATTTTTGTAGCCTGAGCTATATGTAGCTCGGTTTTTTGAAAAAATCAAAAATGATATTTTAAAGTTTCAAAAAATTCCAAAACAATTCTAGATGTTGACAATGATATGATCTACCAACATGCAAAATTTGAACTCGATATTCCTAATATTGTGGGCTGTACAAAAATGACAAACTCTGACAGATTGTGAGATTTCAAAAATCTGCACTATTCGCTATTGTAGATCTCAGAATTTGTCTTTTTTGCACAGCTCAAACTATAAGGTATTTTGACTTGAAAATTTGCACAATTGTAGATCACAACATTGTCTACTTGTAGATTTAATTTCAGATTTTTTTAAAACTTCAAAATAGTATTTTCGAATTTTTCAAAAAACGAGCTATATGTAGCTCGAGCTACATTTGTGGTTTTCGCCTGCTCACTACTCTATAAATAGTTGCTGAAGCTCACCACTCGGCACTCGCTGTGCACTCTACACACACCACCACTACTTCGATTGATTGGTAGGACTAGAGATACAGTGAGATGAGCCAGTGAGAGAGATGCTCATGCGCATATGCCGAGAAAGAGATACAGAGGAAGTTGCAGACAAGCTGCTGAACTGAAGAGGAGGCCGAGCCACAGATTGGTGTTTATATAGCTCTGGGTTTTAGTCGACGGCTATCGGATTGGTCTACCAGAACTGATATTGCTATTATGGATTATATGATCTAGTTAACCGAGGCAAGTAGATGTTCCTCTAATCTCTGAATCTTATAAGTAGTACCTCTTCTACTTATAATTGCTACCTTGATGTTCCGTTGTGGTGCTAGTACTTCCACTGGCACTAGAGACTGCTTATCGTTGCCATAATATTATTGGAGTGAGATTCCGTTGATTCTATCTCTTCATTGCTAATAATATTATGGACTGTCTTAGCACTTGCTATCCTACTGGATATTCCTACACATGATCACAGATCATGGTGTTGTCGGAGAGAGACTGCGGCGCTCTCGTCCTTATGAAATCAGCATGATTTGCAGGGGCTCATGTAGAGCCGTGGATATAGTATTTTGGTTTCACTTCTATCCAAATATCTTGGCATATCCAGTATTGGTGTCACGACTGCGATCGTATTGTACCGGTCACGGTTCAGGTATGGGACTGTCTGAGTTCTCCAATGGGAGCGACGCTTGGTCCGAACAGGGTACCGGTGATGGATCCTTGGGAGTGACCCGTACTAGTAAGTCAAGTTGTCGTGTCTCGGTGGGCTAAAGAGTTCTGCTCTTCTGGAGCCTTCGTGGTTCTAGTTGAGGCTGTTGATGTCGGAGTACCCCTCTGCAGAGTGTAAAAGTGTGGAATTTCACCCCTGTGACTCCCGGGTAGGGAAGCTTGCGGTCATATGTGACGCCGATACTTTTCCAATTATCATCTTTAAATCCAGCTTCCTTGTTTAATTATGTTCCCTTGATATCTTGCTTACTTCTATTTGATTCCAGATAATCCTTTGATCATCTATCCTTTTTATTGTATCTACTTGCTGAGTATGATTTATCGTACTCACCCCAGCTCCCCTTATTTTTTTTAGATGCAGCTGACGCTAGCCTAAGCATGTGAGGAAGAAGACGTTGTTCGAGTAGGCGTGATCAGCGGGGTGGAACGCGACTTAGAAAACATTCTAATTCTTTGTAAATGTAAATAAAAGTTGTAATATTAATAGACGAGCTGTTTATGATCCGCTATGCTGGTTTATCCCTGCCTTCTTAGCCTTGCGTGTGTATATGCCTCCCGGTGTATAGGCGCGCGGCGGCTGTCATTCTTCCGGGCCGGGTCTCGGGGCGTGACAACGCATCTATGATAAAGTCAAAATATGTTAGTGACAAAAGGATCATCATGCCCTTAACCCAGAGACAGGCTAGAAATTGACAACATGGTGGACTAAAAACATCAAAGGTTTAAAACTAGTGAAAAAATTATGAAACGGTCCAGCTCTTCACTCTTCATCTCTACATGCACAAGTGGATAATCCAAAAAAAAATGAACAAATCTCTTATGTTTCTACAATTCTACGTCTATAGTTTTGAAATACACATAAATCTAAATATCTAATGATGGAATATGACTTAAAGACTAATACCAAGATACAATCACAACAAGATAGACGAGGAAACTAGCCTTTCTTCACTGTCTCGACGTTGCAGCGCATGATGTGATACAGGTCATGTGCCCTTATAGTTGTGGATCCCCGCCTAAGAAATGCTCTTCGAGCATGCACGGTATGTTTCCCTAGCTTTCTTTGTCTTAAATTTCTTTTGTGCTGCCACACTCCATGCGCCTCACGCCTGCGTAGGAGAGACCTTTAATGTTGTTGAAGAAAGTAAGCTAACCCATCAGAGTATCGATCAATGTGTGTTTCTTTAACGTAGTCAGTTCCTTTGCGAAGGTGGGGAGGAGTGCCAAGCTTTATAAAAGAGCATCAAAGTATCGATCTCTCTCTCAAAAACTTGCTTATTTTTGTATGGAAGATAGTAAGAACCCCATTGCCAGTCGTTGACAAAGACAACCACCTCTCAAAATCAATTTTTATCTCTCTCTGTTTTACAAATGAAAAGCTCTAGCACATGTTTAATCCCTGCTTCCCTCTGCGAAGGGCCTTTCTTTTACTTTTATGTTGAGTCTCCACCTTCTACCTTTATGCACCGTCTAAGAGAGCATAGTTGCCATTCTGAGTTTAATGTGCATAGTCCCAAAGTTTATCATTGATTGATTCATGATTATGGTTTTGTTTGTTCTTAAATTATTTGTATGTAGTCGCCCTCTTAAACTTGAAGGTGTCATATGCATTTATGTTTTGCTATTCCATGAAGGACAAGCTGAAAACCATTTTGTTATGTTTTTCCATATGATTTGAACACACTTGACTTTCATTGTTTCATTATTTACGTTCTTTCGTTTGTGTTTTTTTTCATGTAATAACATGGTTGCTAAGTTTTATTGTCAAGATTATGTATCTTATGCCCATGTTTTAAGTTCTTTGATCCCAGCACTCAATGCTTTACTTCGTTGATCAAGATTGTGATGGTGCATGTCACCTCAAAAATTATTCTTTGTTATCACTTACCTACTCGAGGACGAGCAGGAGTTAAGCTTGGGGATGCTTGATACGTCTCAAACGTATCTATAATTTTTTATGCTTCATGCTTGTTTATACATCATTTGCTTTGTGTTTTGTTACACTTCGTGGCATTTTTATGCATTTTCTGGAACTAACCTACTAACGAGATGTCATAGTGACAGTTCCCTGTTTTCTGCTGTTTTTGTGTTTCAGAAAAGCTACATAGGAAATATTCTTGGAATTTGACAAAACAAAAGCCAAACCTTCTATTTTTCCTGAAGCGTCACGAAGTCCGAAGATGAGACGGAGGGGGGCCAGGAGCCAGGCTCGCCCTACGGCGGCGCGGCCCGGCCCCTGGCCGCGCCACCAGGGGGTGAGACCACGTGGTCCACCCTCTTACGCCCCCTTTCGCCTATATATTCCCCTTGATGGGAAAAACCTAAAGGACGGATCGCTTTTCCTCGAAACATACTGCAAGCCGCCGCCGCCGTCGTCGTTGCGAGATCGGGAGGATCCAGGAGCTCTTCCCGGCACCCTGCCGGAGAGGGGAATCCCTGCCGAAGGCCTTCTTCACCACCATGGTCACCTCCAGAGTGATGTGTGAGTAGTCTACCTTGGACTACGTGTCCATAGCAGTAGCTAGATGGTTGTCTCCTCCGCCATGTGCTTCATGTTTAGATCTTGTGAGCTGCCTATCATGATCAAGATCATCTTTATGTAATTCTACATGTTGTGTTTGTTGGGATCCGATGAGTATTGGTACTATGTTAAATTGATGTGCTGAATATTATCTTTATGTTATCTCTATGTTATTTATGATCTTGCATGCTCTCTGTTGCTAGTAGATATCTTGGCCGAGTAGATGCTAGTGACTCTAAGAGGGAGTATTTATGCTCGATAGTTGGGTTCATGCCTCTAGTAATCTGGGGGAGTGACAGAAAGCTCTAAGGTTGTAGATGTGATGTTGCCACTAGGGAGAAAACAACATTCTTGTGTCCAAGGATATTTGCTTTGTTTACTTTACGCACTTTGCTTAATGCAGTTATCCGTTGTTCCCAACTTAATACCCAATGTTTGCTCGGACGACATTCGAATGGTGGATTATTAGTCATAGATACAGTTGGATTACGGTCTATGTATTTTGTTGTAATGCCCAAAGTGAATCTCATAGTGATCCTCATGACATATGTACGTTATCTTTACTCTATCAATTGCCCAACTGTAATTTGTTTACCCAGCATGTTGTTATTTATCTTATGGATAGACACCACTAGTGAACTATGGACCCCGGTCCAATTTCCTTTACATTGCTGTTACCATTTACTTTTACTCGCTTATTTACATTCCCGCATACTATTACCTTTTACCACTCGATACGCTCATTTCTTTGTTTACAGCAAACCGGTGAGATTGACAGCATCATCGTAAGTTGGGGCAAAGTTTTTGGTTGTGTTGTGTGCAGGTTCCACGTTGCTGCTGGTGCAAAGCAAAGCCTTGGATGAGGCGCCATATAAATTGTCCGGAGCTGTCGTGAAGCTAGCAAGCATCACCTTCTGAAGTTTGGCTTTCTCCTACTGGTTCAATAAACCTTGGTTTCACAACTAAGGGAAACTTGCTGCTGTGCTCATCATACCTTCCTCTTGGGGTTCCCAACTGGGTGCCTAACACCGCACCATCAGTCGTAGACACGGAAAGTTACTAGCAGAGCGCATTCAGGTGTGTATACTAGGCCACACAGGCGGATCCTGGGGTCTTACATTCCGGACCTTTTATGACCACGACATTCAAGCTTTGTCGCGATGATTTAGCCCAAGAATTTTATTGACCTCCTTTGCAAGCCTTGTTTGGTTGTTGAGGTGTGTAAAATATTCGAGTTGTTCTTCTTTCAAATAATCGCGAATAACTCCCAATGGGAGTAATCGATGCTATTTTGTCAACAATGTAGTCGAAGATTGTTTGTCGACAAAGGTAGTCGATCGATCTTTTTACTCAATGTTATCCAATGTCATCGGGTGCACGACCAGTGCTCCGGATGGGAGTAGCCCCCGAGGCTATAGCCGAAATTCTTCGGGTATAGGCTCAAAATATATATATTGTCTTCTCATCTTCCATCTGCAGTATTCTTGATATGATTTTACTAACTGCTCGTCCAACTCTTCCAATGGTAGTAGCCCCCAAGCCCATGAGGGGGTGCGTTGTAATCTTTCATATACTCCAATATTTTGTTCTACTGCATTGCTTGTTATCCTTGTAGATTTGCATGTATCTTTTCCCTTTCCTTTATATATGTTGCCGTGCTTTTTCCTCTGCTCGGGGCGAAATGTCAAAGCCCGTAGATTTATTTGGACCTGTAACTTGCTAAGGCCCACGAAAGGTTACTTATAAATAAAGTACGCCGGCTAGGGAAAAAACCCTAATCCCTTCATTACCAACTTCCTCCGCCGAACCGTCTTCTTTCTCCACATCTCATCTAGGGTTTTTCCTCCCACCAAGCGCAACTTTTCGATGGCAGATGTTGGTGGTGCCAATCTGAACACTGGTGTGCTGATGGAGAAACGGGGATGCGGCCGTCCCCCCGGCAGTAAAAACAAACTGAAAGATGCCTCCCTAATGGCTTCTTCGTCTGCAAAGCGGCGCCCTGGCCGCCCCTTGGGGAGCACAAACAAACCCAAGGTATCTACTGCTGCTACTCCAGGCTCTAGCGCTGCTCCGCGCGATGCCTCTCCTCCTCCTCCTGTCAAGATCTATTCTTTCTTCTGCATCGCTGGTGCTCAAGGGCGTGAGCAGCAACGCGTTCCGCTGAAGTTTACCAAGTTCATGGATGGACGTGAGCTTCGGGAAGCGATCCTGTACGAACAGTCTGGAAGCGGAACGCCATATGAGGTTGAAGTGTACTATGATGGGCGCGGCGAGATGTTCTTCAGGGGCGGATGGCCCCAGTTTGCAGAGGACCACGAGCTGCATCAAGGGTTCTTCATGCTCTTCGACTACCATTGTGGTACGTCGAAATTCGACGTGAAGATCTATGATGGCACGCAGTGCCAAAGGAAGTATGAAGCTGAAGTTCACTTCCAGTAGATGCCTCCTTGATGTAATCATTTGTTTGGTTCTCTCTTAGCTTGCGTTATGTAATAAGTATACATAATGAAATCTATTTTTATGCCATCGTGTTTTAATATTAGACCAGAGGAACTACCAGTGTTCCGAGGTATGTTTGATTTACTTGCGCGTTTCCTTGAGTCGTGCTTACTCTTTGTCGAATATCGGGTTGTAAACAACCTTGCAGTAATTCGTGAAGACATGTGAGTATAGGATCTCGATTGATTATCATATTTTTTTCATACGACTCGAGGGTCGGAGCCCCCGAGTGGAAAATAGTGATATGTTACACATATTGTCGAGTTGACCCAAAGAACCTGACCTGTGGCCTCATGTTCTGGGTTCAGAGGGACATAACTCGTAGTTTTCTATCCTCGTGCTTCTTCTACGCATAAAAGTGTCGGAGTTGTTCTGCATTCCACGGGTTGCTCTCATCTTTTTCTGTCTTCTTGTCTTGTAGTCGATAAGCTCCTCCTAGGATGACTTGTTGGAATTATGCCCTAGAGGCAATAATAAAGATGTTATTATTATAATTCTTGTTCATGATAATGTTTATATTCCATGCTAGAATTGTATTAAGCGGAAACTTTAATACTTGTGTGGTTTATGAACAACACTGTGTCCCTAGTACGCCTCTATGGACTAGCTCATTGATTAATGATGGTTAAGGTTTCCTAACCATAGACATGAGTTGTCAATTAATAATAAGATTATGTCATTAGGAGAATGATGTGATTGACAGAGCCAAATAAAGCACAACAATTAGATCGTGTCATTGTGTTATCTTTGCGAAGCTTTTTCCTATGTCATGTATTGTGTTCCTTAGACCATGAGATAATGCAACTCCCTGGTATCGGAAGAGAGCTTTGAGGTCATCAAACGTCATCCTATGAGAGGGTGATCATAAAGGTGTCTCTCAGGTAATCGGAAAGTACTTGTTGGGTTGTATGTATTGAGATGGAATTTGTCCCTCCCGAGTTAGAGAGACATACTTTGGGCCCACTCGGTAATTGATATCAGCAACGCTTGCAAGCACGTGGTTAAGGAGTTAATCACAAAGTGATATCGGATTACAGAACGAGTAAAGTACTTGCTGTGAATGAGATTGAACTAGGTATGCCGTAATGCCGATACCGACGATTGAATCTCGGGCGAGTAAAATATCGCGAGACGAAGGGAATACAAATACGGGATTGATTGAATCCTGACATCGTGGTTCATCCGATATGATCATCGTTGAGTGCGTGGGAGTCAATATGGATTTCCAGATCCCGCTGTTGATTATTGATGGAGATCATGTCCGCGCATTCTTGAACCCGTAGGGTCACACACTTAACGCAAATCAACGCTAGGGTAGTTTTGGGATTTATGAGAAAGTGTTTCAGAAGTTTCGGAATTGTTCCGGGTGGAAAATATTAGTATTTATTAATTGCATGAATTAATAAATATTAACTGACATTTATTTAGAAGAAATAAATAAAGAAAAAAAGGAAAAAAAGATTTAAAAAAAGGGGGAGGCGCGGCGGCCAGGAACGCCCTGGCTCGCTCGCTCGGTCGAACGGGCAGGGCGATCGCGGGCACGCTCGCTAGCAGGGCTCCCAGGCGCCTGGCTGCCTCGATGGGGAGGCCCGGTTGGGCCTTGGCCAGGTGGGCCGGCTGCCCATAGCCAAGAGACCACAGACGTGGTCATGCACGGCTCGCGTGCGGCGTGCTCACAACGCCAGGAAGAGATCGGTTCGATCGATCTAATCTTCTCGAAACCGTCAGCGTGATTCACTCGCAGGGGCTTGACCTAACTTTTGGTGCAAGTCTGTCCGCCTATAAAAGGACCCGTGCGGCCGGTGGCTCTAGAGACCAGTTTTGCATGGAGCCGTTGCCCGCTTTCTGAAGCCTCCTTTCTCCATTCTTCTTCCACCATGTAAACAGACGAAGCCCTGTCGGCGCATACTCTCCACCACAGACACCACACCGTCGTGTTGTCGATCCCATCTACCACTCCACCATATCTCGCTGGACCGGGAAGGCGGAGTCATTGGTGCGCTGTACGTGTGCATCTCTCGGAGGCGTTGCCACTTGCGGTGTTGGATCGGATCAGATCGCGAGGAGGAGACGGCTAGTACGACTACATCATCCACATTCTGTTGAACATTTATGCTGTGCGATTTCTTCAAGGGTATGAAGATCTCATCTCTCTCTCTCGTTGATTACATCTCCTAGATTAGATCTTGGCTTTCTTGTTCGCATCCGTAGAATTTTTTTTGATTTACTATGCTGCGAATCCCTTTAGTGGTATCAGAGCTAGATCTATGCGTAGATGTGTTTCACGAGTAGAAAGCAACATGCTTGTTGTGGGCGTTGATGTTTTCTGTTGCAAACTTCTTTGTTGTGTATTTCTTATGGCGCGGTGCTACTCGGTGATGGCGCCAGAAAAGAACTGTGGCGTGTAGTCGATGTGGGAGCAGTAAGTCCTTGTGCGTGGTGATGACCAGCCCGTTGGGAACCCCAAGAGGAAGGTATGATGAGTGTAGCGGCTAGTTTTCCCTTAGTTAAGATACCAAGGTTTATCGATCAGTTAAGAGACAATGACGACTGAAGGTGTTGTGGAACCTGCACACACACAAACAAATACTTTGTTCCCAACTTGCGATGAGGTTGTCAATCTCACCGGTTTGCTTAAAACAAAGGTTATGAGCGTATCGAGTGGAAAACAGTAGAGTATGCTAGTAAAGTAAACAGTACGAGAAAAGTAAACAGGTGATTGCAATATGATGTAAATAGGACCGGGGTCCATAGTTCACTAGTGGTGTCTCTCCATAGATAAAATAACACATGCTGGGTAAACAAATTACAGTTGGGCAATTGATAGAATAGAGATAACGTGATATGTCAAGAAGATCACTATGAGATTTACTCTGGGCATTACAACAAAATACATAGACCGCCATCCAACTGCATCTATGACTAATAATCCACTCTCGGGGATATCAATCCGAACACCCTAGAAGTATTAAGTTGCGAACAACAGATAATTGCATTAAGCAAAGTGTGTAATGTAAACAAAGCATATGCCCTTGAGCATATGAATGTTGTTTTCTCCCTAGTAGCAACAGCACATCTACCACCTTAGAGGTTTCTGTCACTCCCCCAGGTGAAATAGAGACATGAACCCACTATCGAGCATAAATACCCCCTCTTGGAGTCACTAGCAACTACTCGGCCAAGATAGCTACTAACAACGGAGAGCATGCAAGATCATAAACAACATAGAGATAACAAAAGATAATATTCAGTATAGCAACTTAATCATAAACACCAATATTCATCGGATCCCAACAAACCAAACATGTAGAATTACATAACGGTGATCTCAATCATGTATGGCAGCTCATGAGATCTAAACATGAAGCACATAGTGGAGAAGACAACCATCTAGCTACTGCTATGGACCCATAGTCCAAGGTAGACTACTCACTCATCGCTCCGAAGGCAAGCATGGCGATGAAGAAGACCTCCGGTGGCGATTCCCCTCTTCGGCAGGGTGCCGGGAAGAGCTTCTGGACCCTCCCGATCTTTGGGTCGACGGCGGCGGCGTATTCGCGATGTATTCTGGAAATCTGATCGGGTACTTAGGTTTTTCTCGTCGGGGGGTCTTTATAGGCGAAGGGGCGTTGTCAGAAGAGGGGCCAGGTGGCCTCACAAGGCGGTGGCGCGGGCCAGGGGCTGGCCGCGCCACCCCTGTGTGTGGGCCCCTGGTCCCTCACCTCCTACTCTCCTTCGGATCTCTGGAAGCTTCCGGGTAAAATAAGACTTCAGGAACTTGTTTCGTCCAATTCCGAGAATATTTCCTGTGTATCACTTCTGAAACACAAAAACAGCAGAAAACAGGAAACTGGCACTGTGGCACTTCGTTAATAGGTTAGTTCCGGAAAATGCATAAAAATGCCACTAAGTGTAACGAAACAATAGGCAAATGGTGTAAAAACAAGCATGGAGCATCAAAAATTATAGATACGTTTGAGACGTATCAAGCATCCCCAAGCTTAACTCCTGCTCGTCCTCGAGTAGGTAAGTGATAACAAAAGAATAATTTTTGAGGTGACATGCACCTACACAATCTTGATCATATATGTAAGCATTGGTGAGCTGGGATCAATAGAACTTAAAACATGGGCATGAAGATATAATCATGACAATAAGAACTTAGCAACCATGTTGTAAACATGCAAATGAACACAAACAAAAGATCATGAAAATGAAACAATGAAAGTCAAACGTGTGTTCAAATCATAAGGAAAAACATACAAAAGGTTTTCAGCTTGTCCTTTAAAGAGAGCAAAACATAAATGCATAGGACACCTCAAAGTTTAAGAGGGCGACTAGATACAAATAATTTAAGAACAAGTGAAACCAACAATATGAATCAATCAATGAACTTTGGGACAATGCATATCACACTAAGAATGACAACTATGCTCTCTTAACGGTGCATAAAGAAAGAAGGTGGTGACTCAACATAAAAGTAGAAGAAAGGCCCTTCGCAGAGGGAAGCAGTGATTGAGCATGTGCTAGAGCTTTTCATTTGTAAAACAGAGAGATAAAAATTGGTTTTGAGAGGTGGTTGTCTTTGTCAATGACTGGCAATGGGGTTCTTACTATCTTCCATACAAAAATGAAGCAAGTTTTTGAGAGAGAGATTGGCACTTTTGTGCTCTTTTTATAAAACTTGGCACTCCTCCCCACCTTTTTCCTTTCACATACCATGGCTAACCGATTCCATCGGGTGCCCACCAACATTCACATTCTTTGGACGAGTGCCTTTTTTTCTTTCTTTTTTTTCTTTTTTTTTCTTTTTGGAATAAGCAATATGGAAGATAGCAAATCCGACCACTATGTCCCCATGAGTTGAAAATAGTGTCACAAAACGAGGAGTGTTTTGAAGGTTTTTGAAAGGTAGCACATGAAAATTTACTTTGGAATGGCTTACAAATACCATGCATAGGAATTTATAGTGGACACAATGGCAAACTTGGTTTTTAGGAGTTGGATGCACGAGTAGAGCTCATACTCAGTACAAGGCGAGGGCTAGCAAAAGACTGGGAGCGACCAACTAAGAGAGCAATAATGGCCATAATCATGCAAAGCGACAAAGCGACATTAAAAGAAGCATACGATGGCATCAAAAGTCAAAAACTAAATGATCATGAAGGCTATTGGTGACTTTGTAAGAGTCTAACATGTGTGAGCATGCGCCAAGTCAACCCAAATAAAGCATCAAGGAGAAAACCAAAATAATGCTTCCATACAATAAAAACAACGCATGATTTTTTTCAAAGGCTCATTAAGCAATCTCAGTTATTTGAGACAAGTCATGCTACAACAAAACCACTAAGCATACTATCAAAAAGACATCAAGCATGACATGAAAAAGCCTAAGCCGCAGTCTACACAAGCTCCTTCTTGTACCACTATTTTGCACAAAGCTTTTTCTCTTTTCCAACACCATTTGAAATTTTTTATAAACACCTCTTTTGATGAAAACCAATAAAGATCAGAGGCAAAAAATACACCTTGATGAAAAGATATGACAAGGTCTGAACGCAAATCAAGGCGAAAACGAAAACCAAATGCAGTAGCAGAAAAAGTAGAACGCAAGAACAACTCCATTTTCACTCTTATTAATTCATCGAGCGTTCTTCGCAAATGAAAACGAGTACATCTCCTCCAAAAGAAATTTGTTGGGGTCCAACCATTTATTGCAGCAAACAAACAAACTAAACCAACTAAGAAAACTAAAACAACTGACGCTCCAAGAAAAACACATAGTGCATGAAGCAATAAAAATATAGTGTTTTGAAAGGTGACCTGATTTTTGCCGATGAAGAAGGGGTGCCTCGGGGGCATCCCCAAGCTTTGACGCTTGTACTTCTTGGATATTTCTTGGGGTGATGCATGGGCATCCCCAAGCTTGAGCTTTTGTCCATTCTTCAACTCATCTCATCATTCTCCAATCCCTACACTTGAAAACTTCCTTCATACAAAACTAAACACAATTCTATTAGCAACATTAGTGTAAGCATAAAATATAATCAATCCTCTATTTGCTTCAGGTTTCAACTCAAAACCACCACATATATAGCATATACTACTGTAGCAACCTCCCCAAAAGTTCCATGATCAAAAGAACTCAAAAGAAAGCGATAAAGTGGCAAACACAAATATTGGCAGAAATCTGTCAAAACTGAACAGCTGACAAAGGTCGAATTTTTGAGGGATGTTCTGTTGCTCAAATCAAAAAGTGTTCAACTAAGAAAAGTTTGGATATAACCTGGGGCATATGCACAAGAAATCGCAGGTCCAAAAGATATACAGAGAATTTTCACGAATTTTTACGGTGCAGCACCGAAAACAGTTTCAGGACAGCAACATCCCCAAATCTTTACCTCACTCAAATTAGAGGCTTCTCTTGGCACAAAAATGAAATAAACAAGATAAGGAGCGGTCATTACAGTAGTAATGACTTCCAAGACTCAAATAAAAGAAAAAGTACTGAAAAGAAAACATTGGGTTATCTCCCAAGAGTGCTTTTATTTAACGCCTTTGAGCTAGGCGCAGAAAATTGCGAATCAAGTAATATCAAGTGATGAAGTGCTAGGATCAGCACGTGCCTTACGTCTTCCTTTCTTACCTTTGCTCTTGACTCTAGGGAAGACATGGTTATTGCAAGGTGGAGAGGTAAATGTTATATTGCCTTTTCCCACATCGATGACGGCGCCCAGGAGTTTCAGAATGGATCTTCCAAGTGTGATTTGTCCTTTTCCTACACATTCAATAACAAGATAATCAGTAGATATCATTCTTCCTAGGACTTTTATAAAGACTCCTTCAGTAATTCCAAGGGGAAATATAGTGGCATTGTTAGTAAGAGAAATTTCTTCTCCCCCCTCAGAAAGCTTCCAAAGGCTCAAAGATTCATAAACATCCTTTGGCATGAGACAAAATTCAGACATAATATCACAACGAGCATGAGAAGTTTCACCACTAATGGTGATTTTTATTATAGGATACCAACTCGAAGGCTCAGAATTTATAGGCACATAATCAAAATGCTGGCGCAAAGTATTGTAGCAAGAATTCAAACTAGCAGTGTGAGTCTCAAGAGTATTAAGTCTATTAAAAATGCACACAAGAGAGGAATCAAAATAGGTTGGCATGCTATAAATTGTAATCAACTTTTTTATAATATTGAAGGCTTGATCTCCATCACAATGAAGGAAATCTCCTTCTGCAGTAGCATCCAAAGCATATCTATAACGAAGAGAAAGTCCAAAGTAAAAGCTACTAAGAAGCAAACTCAAAGTCATTTTAGGTTCAGTTTTTCCATGCCAATCATAAATTCTAGACCAAGCTTCTTTAAAACTTTCCTCATCTTTTTGCTTAAAAGTGAAAATCATGTCCTCGGGAGACATAGTAGTAGCAGCGGAACTAGACATAGTGAACTAAAGTAAAGAAATAACAACTACCAAGGATTCTAATTTTTTTGGGTTTTTGATATAAAAAGCAATGCAGGTAAAATAAAATAAAGTAAAGCAAAGCAATAACAAAGTAAAGAATGTGTGTGCGAAGAACTCCCCTCGCAGAAGTCTTCTCTTCCTCCCCGGCAACGGCGCCAGAAAAGAAGCTGCTACTCGGTGATGGCGCCAGAAAAGAACTGTGGCGTGTAGTCGATGTGGGAGCAGTAAGTCCTTGTGCGTGGTGATGACCAGCCCGTTGGGAACCCCAAGAGGAAGGTATGATAAGTGTAGCGGCTAGTTTTCTCTCAGTTAAGATACCAAGGTTTATCGATCAGGAGAGGAGAGACAATGACGACTGAAGGTGTTGTGGAACCTGCACACACACAAACAAATACTTTGTTCCCAACTTGCGATGAGGTTGTCAATCTCACCGGTTTGCTTGAAACAAAGGTTATGAGCGTATCGAGTGGAAAACAGTAGAGTATGCTAGTAAAGTAAACAGTACGAGAAAAGTAAACAGGTGATTGCAATATGATGTAAATAGGACCGGGGTCCACAGTTCACTAGTGGTGTCTCTCCATAGATAAAATAACACATGCTGGGTAAACAAATTACAGTTGGGCAATTGATAGAATAGAGATAACGTGATATGTCAAGAAGATCACTATGAGATTTACTCTGGGCATTACAACAAAATACATAGACCGCCATCCAACTGCATCTATGACTAATAATCCACTCTCGGGGATATCAATCCGAACACCCTAGAAGTATTAAGTTGCGAACAACAGATAATTGCATTAAGCAAAGTGTGTAATGTAAACAAAGCATATGCCCTTGAGCATATGAATGTTGTTTTCTCCCTAGTAGCAACAGCACATCTACCACCTTAGAGGTTTCTGTCACTCCCCCAGGTGAAATAGAGACATGAACCCACTATCGAGCATAAATACCCCCTCTTGGAGTCACTAGCAACTACTCGGCCAAGATAGCTACTAACAACGGAGAGCATGCAAGATCATAAACAACATAGAGATAACAAAAGATAATATTCAGTACAACAACTTAATCATAAACACCAATATTCATCGGATCCCAACAAACCAAACATGTAGAATTACATAACGGTGATCTCAATCATGTATGGCAGCTCATGAGATCTAAACATGAAGCACATAGTGGAGAAGACAACCATCTAGCTACTGCTATGGACCCATAGTCCAAGTTAGACTACTCACTCATCGCTCCGAAGGCAAGCATGGCGATGAAGAAGACCTCCGGTGGCGATTCCCCTCTCCGGCAGGGTGCCGGGAAGAGCTTCTGGACCCTCCCGATCTTCGGGTCGACGGCGGCGGCGTATTCGCGATGTATTCTGGAAATCTGATCGGGTACTTAGGTTTTTCTCGTCGGGGGGTCTTTATAGGCGAAGGGGCGTTGTCAGAAGAGGGGCCAGGTGGCCTCACAAGGCGGTGGCGCGGGCCAGGGGCTGGCTGCGCCACCCCTGTGTGTGGGCCCCTGGTCCCTCACCTCCTACTCTCCTTCGGATCTCTGGAAGCTTCCGGGTAAAATAAGACTTCAGGAACTTGTTTCGTCCAATTCCGAGAATATTTCATGTGTATCACTTCTGAAACACAAAAACAGCAGAAAACAGGAAACTGGCACTGTGGCACTTCGTTAATAGGTTAGTTCCGGAAAATGCATAAAAATGCCACTAAGTGTAACGAAACAATAGGCAAATGGTGTAAAAACAAGCATGGAGCATCAAAAATTATAGATACGTTTGAGACGTATCACGCGACATAGTGAGATCGAAGCGGTCCAGGCCAACTTTGCGTGATCTCGTTCGCGAGACCGGCTCCGCACTTGACTTGTGGCTTGTTCTACACATGCGGCTGGTGGATGCCAGTTTCTCTCACTATAGTAGTCATGATATTTACAACGGATGTTAGCAACCATAATATCACTGTTGTGGCTTTTTGTAGGTAAGAATCGTTCTTAACTTGTTACTCCCATAAGCCGCGTAAAACATGCAACAACAAAGTAGAGACGTCTAACTTGTTTTTGCAGGGAGTGTTTTGTGATATGGTATGGCCACAAGATGTGATGTGATATATGTGATGTATGCAATGATCATGTTTTGTAATATTTCATGACTTGCATGTCGATGAGTTCACAACCTGCAGGAGCCATATGGTTATCTTATAATTGTGTATGACCTACGTGTCAACTTCTTATATACCATGTAATAGCTTTACTTTATCGCTAAATAGTTAGCAATAGTTGTAGTTGCCATTCGTGGTGGAGGCAATCATGGTGGAGTGATGGAGATCATGCCGGCGCGCACAAGATGGAGATCATTGCGCGGAGATTGGCTATACCATGTCACATAAAATTATATGCATGTGATGTTTATCTTTTATGTATCTTATTTTGCTTTGATCGTGACGGTAGCATTATAAGATGATTTCTCACTTAAAGATCAAGATAAAATTGTGTTCTCCCCATGTATGCACCGTTGCAAAAGTTCGTTGTTTTGAAGCATCTCGTGATGATCGGGTGCTATAAACTCTACGTTCACATACAACGGGTGCAAGCCAGTTTTGCACATGTGGAAATACTTGGGTTTGACTTGACGAGCCTAGCATGTACAGACATGGCCTCGGAACACACGAACCGAAAGGTTAAACATGAGTCATATGAATGATATGATTGACACTTCGTTGTCCACCATTGAAACCACATCTCTTTTCGTGAAGATCGGATTAGGTGTGGTGAATTTGGATCGTGTTCACTAAACAACTTGAGGGATGTTGAATTTAGTGGGAGTTCATCTAGTAATTTGATTAAGTTGAACTAGTTATCATGAACATAGTCTAAATTGTACTTGCAAATTTTGTAGATCAAATGGCTAAGTCCAACTTCAACGTGTTTGCTGAGAAATAAAAGCTTAAAAACAATGGGTCTAACTTCACCAACTGGTTCCGCAATCTGAGAATCATTCTCCCTGGCGGATAAAAAGCCTATGTACTCGAGCAAGCGCTAGGTGACCCCCTGCTAAGGAAGCGCCGACTGACAAAAAAGCTGTTTATCAGTCGCGCAAAGATGATTATGGTGTGATTAAGAGTACCATGTTGTTTGCTATGGAACCAGAACTTCAAAATCGTTTTGAGGAGTTCAAGGGGCCTTTTGAGATACTTGAGGAACTGAAAACCATGTTTCAGACTCAGGCCCATTCTGAGAGATATGCGATCTATGAGAAGTTCTTTAACTGCAAAATGGAGGAAGGGAGTTCCGTTAGTGAGCACGCCATTAAGATGTCGGGCTAAACTCAACGCCTTGAGCAGCTGGACTGCAAGATTCCAGAAGAGCTCAAGATTGACACAGTTCTGCAATCACTCCCTCCTAGCTACAAAGGCTTTGTAGTTACTCACAATCAAATTGGTTCCACTGATACAATCACTGAGCTCTTCGCTAAGCTGAAAGCTGCGGAGGTGGATATCAAGAAAGATAATCATGTGTTGATGGTCAACAAGACCACTAGCTTCAAGAAAGCTAAGGGTGCAAAGAAATCCTTCAAGAAAGGCAGCGGCAAGCGCGTTGCCCTACTGAGAAGAAGCTCAAGTCTGGACCTAAGCCGGACACTGAGTGCTTCTATTGCAAGGACAAGGGTCACTAGAAACGCAACTATCCAAAGTACTTAGCGGACAAGAAGGCTGGCACCATTAAAGGTATATTTGATATACATGTTATTGATGTTTATCTTACTAGCGCTCGTTGTAGTGCCTGGGTATATGATACTGGTTTAGTTGCTAATATTTGTAACTCAAAACAGGAGCTACGGAATAGACGGCGGCTAGCAAGGGATGAGGTGACGATGCGCATCGGCAATGGATCAAAAGTTGACGTGATGGCCGTCGGCACGCTCTCCTTAGTTTTACCTTCGGGATTAGTTTTAAACCTTAATAAGTGTTATTATGTGCCTGCGTTGACCATGAACATTATATCTGGATCGTGTTTATTGCAAGACGGTTATTCATTTAAATCTGAGAATAATGGTTGTTCTATTTATATGAATAACATCTTTTATGGTCATGCACCTGTTGTGAATGGTTCTTCTGAATCTCGAAAGAAATGAAACACACATCCATAACATTGATGCTAAAAGATGCAAAGTAGATAGTGATAATCCAACTTACTTGTGGCACTGCCGTCTAGGTCATATTGGCGTAAAACGCATGAAGAAACTCCATTCTGATGGACTTTTGGAGTCTCTTGATTTTGAATCGTTTGACACGTGCGAGCCATGCCTCATGGGCAAGATGATCAAAACCCCGTTCTCCGGAATAATGGAGCGAGCAACGGACCTATTGGAAATCATACATACCGATGTGTGTGGACCAATGAGTATTTCGACACGCGGTCGATATCGCTATTTTCTCACTTTTACTGATGACTTAAGTAGATATGGGTATGTATATTTAATGAAACATAAATTTGAAACGTTTGAAAAGTTCAAAGAATTTTAGAATGAAGTGGAAAACCATCGTAACAAGAAAATTAAATTTCTGCGATCCGATCATGGAGGTGAATATTTGAGTTATGATTTTCTCACGCATCTTAAAGCAAGCGGAATCGTTTCGCAACTCATGCCACCTGGAACACCACAGCGCAATGGTGTGTCTGAACGCCGGAATCGAACTCTATTAGATATGGTGCGATCGATGATGTCTCTTACAGATTTGCCGTTCATTTTGGGGTTATGCATTAGAAACCGCTGCATTCACTTTAAATAGGGCACCATCTAAATCCGTTGAGATGACACCGTATGAACTATGGTTTGGTACTAAACCTAAGCTATCATTTCTTAAAGTTTGGGGATGCGAAGCTTACGTCAAGAGGTTGATGCCGGACAAGCTCGAACCCAAAGCGGAGAAATACATCTTCATAGGATACCCTAAGGAAACGATTGGGTATACCTTCTACCACAGATCTGAATGCAAAGTGTTTGTTACTAAGAATGGATCCTTTCTTGAGAAGGAGTTTCTCTCGAAAGAAGTGAGTGGGAGGAAGGTAGAGCTAGATGAGGTTATTGAACCTTCTCTCGAATTGGAGAGTAGCGCAGCACCCAAAGTTGTTCCGATGCCGCCTACACCAATAGGAGAGGAAGCTAATGACGAGGATCATGAGACTTCCAACGATGCTACTACTGAACTTCGCAGGTCAACAAGGTCGCGTGCCACTCCTGAGTAGTACGGCAACCCTGTCTTAACCGTCATGTTGTTAGACAACAATGAACCTGCGAACTATGAGGAAGCGATGATGAGCCCAGACTCCGGAAAATGGCTAGAGGCCATGAAATCTGAATTGCGATCCATGAGCGAAAACCAAGTATGGACTTTGGTGGACCCTCCTAGCGACCGTAAGGCCGTTGAGTGCAAATGGATTTTCAAGAAGAAACAGACGCGGATGGTAATGCTACTATCTATAAGGCTCGGCTTGTCGCAAAAGGTTTTCGGCAAGTTCAAGGTGTTGACTACGATGAGACTTTTTCTCCCGTAGCGATGTTTAAGTCCATTCGGATTTTATTAGCAATAGCTGCGTTTCATGATTATGAAATTTGGCAGATGGATGTCAAGACTGCATTCCTCAATGGCAACATTGATGAAGAGTTGTATATGATGCAGCCCGAAGGTTTTGTCGATCCTAAGGATGCTGATAAAGTGTGCAAACTTCAGCGTTTCATTTATGGGCTGAAGCAAGCATCCCAAAGTTGGAACCTTCGTTTTGATCAAGTGATCAAGAGTTTTGGATTTGTTCCAAATTGCTATGAAGCTTGTGTCTACAAGAAAGTGAGTGGGAGCTCGATGACATTTTTAGTACTATATGTGGATGACATATTGATTATTGGAAATGACATCGGTATGCTTAACAATGTGAAGAGTTATTTGAATAAATGTTTTTCAATGAAAGACCTAGGAGAAGCTGCTTATATATTAGGCATCAAAATCTATAGAGAGACAAAGACGCCTAATAGGTTTAAGCCAACGTACATACCTAGACAAAGTTCTAAAAAGGTTTAGAATGGATAAAGCAAAGAAAGGTTCATTGCCCATGTTGTCAGGTAAGATATTGAGCAAGGCTCAGTGTCTAGCTACGGTAAAAGATAGAGAAACTATGGGCAAAGTGCCATATGCCTCGGCCATAGGTTCTATCATGTATGTCATGCTGTGTACTAGACCGGATGTATCCAATGCTCTTAGTTTGACGAGCAGATACCAAAGTGATCCAGGAGTGGAACACTGGACAGCCGTAAAGAACATCCTAAAGTATTTAAATAGGACTAAAGAAATGTTCTTGGACTATGGAGGTGATAAGGAGCTCGTCGTAAAAGATTATGTCGATGCTAGCTTCGACACCGACTCGGATGATTCTAAATCTCAGACAGGATACGTTTATATTTTGAATGGTGAAGCTGTGAGTTGGAGAAGCTGCAAGCAAAGCGTGATCGCGGGATCTACAACAGAAGCGGAATACATGGCTGCTTCGGAAGCATCAAGTGAAGGAGTTTGGATCAGGAACTTTATCACTGAGCTTGGTGTGGTTCCAAGTGCCTTTGACCCATTGGAGATATTGTGCGACAACACTGGCGCCATAGCACTAGCTAAGGAACCAACATATCATCCAAAGACCAAGCACATCAACCGTCGTTTCCATATAATTCGAGATTATATAGCAGATGGAGATCTGAATATTAGCAAAGTACATACGTATCTGAATATCGCAGATCCGTTGACTAAACCTCTTCCACGAGCAAAACATGATCAGCACCTTAATGCCATGGGTGTTAGATTGTTACCAGATGTAAACTAGATTATTGACTCTAGTGCAAGTGGGAGACTGTTGGAATTATGCCCTAGAGGCAATAATAAAGATGTTATTATTATAATTCTTGTTCATGATAATATTTATATTCCATGCTAGAATTGTATTAAGCGGAAACTTTAATACTTGTGTGGTTTATGAACAACACCGTGTCCCTAGTACGCCTCTATGGACTAGCTCATTGATTAATGATGGTTAAGGTTTCCTAACCATAGACATGAGTTGTCAATTAATAATGAGATCATGTCATTAGGAGAATGATATGATGGACAGACCCAAATAAAGCACAACAATTAGATCGTGTCATTGTGTTCATCTTTGCAAAGCTTTTTCCTATGTCATGTATTGTGTTCCTTAGACCATGAGATAATGCAACTCCCTGGTATCGGAAGAGAGCTTTGAGGTCATCAAATGTCATCCTATGAGAGGGTGATCATAAAGGTGTCTCTCAGGTAATCGGAAAGTACTTGTTGGGTTGTATGTATCGAGATGGAATTTGTCCCTCCCGAGTCGGAGAGATATACTTCAGGCCCACTCGGTAATCGATATCAACAACGCTTGCAAGCACGTGGTTAAGGAGTTAATCACAAAGTGATATCGGATTACAGAACGAGTAAAGTACTTGTTGTGAACGAGATTGAACTAGGTATGCCGATACCGACGATTGAATCTCGGGCGAGTAAAATATCGCGAGACGAAGGGAATACAAATACGGGATTGATTGAATCCTGACATCGTGGTTCATTCGATATGATCATCGTTGAGTGCGTGGGAGTCAATATGGATTTCCAGATCCCGCTGTTGATTATTGATAGAGATCATGTCCGCGCATTCTCGAACCCGTAGGGTCACACACTTAACGCAAATCAACGCTAGGGTAGTTTCGGGATTTATGAGAAAGTGTTTCAGAAGTTTCGAAATTGTTCCGGGTGGAAAATATTAGCATTTATTAATTGCATGATTTAATAAATATTATCTGATATTTATTTAGAAGAAATAAAAAAAAAGGAGAAAAAAAAGGGGAGGCGCGGCGGCCAGGAACGCCCTGGCTCGCTCGCTCGGTCGAGCGGCCAGGGGCGATCGCTGGCACGCTCGCTAGCGGGGCTCCTAGGCGCCTGGCTGTCTCGATGGGGAGTCTCGGCTGGGCCTTGGCCAGGTGGGCCGGCTACCCATAGCCAAGACACCACAGACGTGGTCATGCACGGCTCGCGTGTGGCGTGCTCACGACGCTAGGAAGAGATCAATTCGATCGATCTAATCTTCTCAAAACCATCAGCGTGATTCGCTCGCAGGGGCTTGACCTAACTTTTGGTGCAAGTCTGTCTGCCTATAAAAGGACCCGTGCAGCCAGTGGCTCCAGAGACCAGTTTTGCACGGAGCCGCTGCCCACTTTCTGAAGTCTACTTTCTCCGTTCTTCTTCCACCACGCAAACAGGTGAAGCCCTGTCGGCGCATACTCTCCACCATAGACACTACACCATCGTGTTGTCGATCCCATCTACCACTGCACCATATCTCGCTGGACTGGGAAGGCAGAGTCGTTGGTGCGCTGTACGTGTGCATCTCTCGGAGGCGTCACCACTTGCGGCATTGGATCGGATCGGATCGCGAGGAGGAGACGGCTAGTATGACTACATCATCCACGTTCTGTTGAACGTTTCCATTGTGCGATTTCTTCAAGGGTATGAAGATCTCATCTATCTCTCTCGTTGATTACATCTCCTAGATTAGATCTTGCCTTTCTTGTTTGCATCCGTAGGAAATTTTTGATTTACTATGCTGCGAATCCCTTCATGACTTCTGTAACGATGTAGGTGTGACATCCTGGACCAGGGCTTAATAGGATTAATAGGATACTCATATCAACAAGTTGCAACTTCTTTTTCGGAAACTCACTCCAAAGGAACTCTGGGTTAAGCGTGCTTGGCCCAGAGCGATTTGGGGATGGGTGACCGACCGGGAAGTCCTTCCCGGGTGCGCATGAGTGAGTACAAAGTGTGCAGAAAAGACTAGTGTTGGTCTGTGGGGCTAGTCTAGAGATCCTAGAGAGCTGCCAGGGGTAACAGGCCCGGCCAGGGAGTGGTCGGGGTGTTACATTTGGTATCAGAGCTGACCCTTGCGGTAACACGGGCGTGTGCGGGTCAGGTGCGCGGACATGTGGCCCGTCGTGGCACATGGGTCGGCACTGGACGCATGAACATGTCCAAGAGGGGAAGTTCCTGGCCTGGGGCTGACCGACGAGGACGTCGGTCTTCTAAGGGGGTGAGTGTGTGACATCCTGGCCCAGGGCTTAATAGGATTAATAGGATACTCATATCAACAAGTTGCAACTTCTTTTCCGGAAACTCACTCCAAAGGAACTCTGGGTTAAGCGTGCTTGGCCCAGAGCGATTTGGGGATGGGTGACCGACCGGGAAGTCCTTCCCGGGTGCGCATGAGTGAGGACAAAGTGCGCAGAAAAGACTAGTGTTGGTCTGTGGGGCTAGTCTAGAGATTCTAGAGAGCTGCCAGGGGTAACAGGCCCGGCCAGGGAGTGGTCGGGGTGTTACAATAGGGTCCCACCCATGGGGGTTCTAATTTGCCGTGGCCATCCTGCTTGAGTCGTAAGACTAAGTCTCCTACCACGAAAGATCAAGGACAAACTCGACTACTATGGTAGTTTCGTAGACTTTGATGGTACGTCTCTTGATGTTTCGTGGTAGGAGACTTAGTCTTACGACTCAAGCAGGACGGCTATGGCAAATTAGAATCCCCATGGGTGGGACTACTATGGTAGTTTCATAGACTCTGGCTAGTGCTACGTCTCTTGCTTCATCGAGTGCGTCAACGTCATCTTGAAGTGCTTCTGTGGAAGTCGTCTCGTCGTAAGCTACAATTCTTGGAGCTTCATGAGTGATTTCGACTGGAAGCATGACTTCTACGCCATGGACCAAGAAAAAAGGCGTTTCTTGGGTAGCCGCATTGGGCGTAGTTCTCAGACTCCAAAGCACGGAGGGCAGCTCATCTACCCAGGCGTGTTTAGCTTTCTCCAGGGGTGCTAGTAGCCTATTTTTTATTCCATTGCATATTAAGCTGTTGGCTTTCTCGACTTGTCCATTTGTTTTTGGATGCGCCACAGATGCAAACTTTAGTTTGATTCCCATACTCTCGCAGTATTTTTTGAACTCCTTTGATGTGAAATTTGTCCCATTGTCTGTGATGATGTTGTGTGGTACTCCAAAGCGGAATACTATAGACTTGATTAAGTTAATTGCTGCTATGGAATCTTGAGTTGTTACCGGGGCGGCTTCTACCCACTTGGTAAATTTATCCACTGCCACCAACATGTAGACGTGTCCTCCTGGCCAAGATTTGTGCAGTTTTCCTACCATGTCCAGGCCCCATTGTGCAAAGGGCCATGATAGTGGTATTGGCTACAGTTCTGCTGCTGGTGCGTGTGGCCAAGATGCGAATCGTTGACAAGCCTCGCACCTTCAAACTATATCTTTTGCGTCTTCTATGGCCGTTAGCTCAATAGAATCATGCTCGAAAAGCTTTGGCTGCAATAGCCCTGCTGCTAGCATGATGCCCGCATACTCCTGCGTGGATGTCTTTCAATATCTCTTGTCCTTCTTGAGGAGTGACGCATCGCTGCAAGACGCCAGTTATGCTTTTCTTGTACAACTTCCCCTGTACTATGACAAAAGCCTTAGATCGTCGTATCATCCTTCTTGCTTCGACTGTATCTTCTAGTAGTGTCTTGTTTATCATATACGCCAAATATGGCTGCATCCAGGTTTCTTTGATCATCATCAATTCCTCTGGTTCTGTTGTGCTCCTAGTGCCGGACTTGTCAGCCCCCGAGCCCGTTGTCGGATACTGGCTTGGTTCTCCCGGTGTCGAACTTTTGCTACTTTTTTGACCTTTCTATGATTTCTTCCCAAAAGACTCCTGGTGGTATAGGCAGGCATTGGGACCCGATGTTTGCTAGATTGTCGGCTTCGTCGTTGCTGGCCTTACTGACATGTGAAACTTTGCATCCGTCGAAGGTTCCTTCTAGATAGTAATATAAATTTCTTTATGCCCTCATATTGTCGCTAATGGCGTCGCACCGATTCATCACTTGCTGGACGATGAGATTCGAGTCCCCGAATATTTTCAATCGGGTTGCTCCACATGCTTTGGACATTTTCATCCCATGGAGCAAGGCTTCGTATTCGGCTTCATTGTTGGAAGCTTGTGGAAAACTCATCCTTAACACATATTTTAGTTTGTCACCTTGTGGTGATATTAAGACTACTCCTGCGCCTGCGCCTTGAACCCTTTTGATCTGTCAAAGTACATTGTCCATACACTCGATAAATCGGGTGGTCCTGTGTTTTGTAGTTCGACCCACTCTGTTGTGAAATCTGGTAGTACCTGAGATTTGATTGCTTTCCTTTTCTCGTACGTGATGTCCAGGGGCGATAATTCGATTCCCCATAAGGAGACACGTCCTGTTGCTGCAAGGTTGTTCAATATATTCGATAGTGGGGCCTCGTTGACCACTATGATTGGGTATACCGCAAAATATTGCCGTAACTTTTGTGTTGTTGTGAATACGCTGTATGCAAGCTTCTGGTAGTGTGGGTACCTCTGTTTTGTTGGAGATAGGACTTCGCTGAGGAAATACCCCGGCCGCTGAACTCCATGCGCTTTTCCTTCTTCACTTCGCTCGACTACGAGTACTGTGCTTACCACTTGATGTGTGGCTGCGATATATAGTAGTAGTGGCTCTTTTTCTTTCGGTGCGACCAACACTGGTGGTGTGGAAAGCACTTTTTTCAACTGCGCGAAAGTTGTATCTGCCTCTTCTGTCCACTCGAATTTGTCATCTGATTTTTCATGAGTGCGTAGAAGGGGAGAGCTTTTTCTCCTAGTCGTGCGACAAATCGACTTAACGCCGCCATGCATCCTGCAAGTTCCTGTACGTCGTGTAGCTTTGCTGGCTTCCCCATTGATACGTCCAAAACGTATCTACTTTCCCGAACACTTTTGCTATTGTTTCTCCTCTAATTTGTGTGTTTTGAATACAACTAACACGGACTAACGTTGTTTTCAGCAGAATTGCTCTGGTGTCTCGTTTTTGTGCAGAATTCCGACTTTCAGGAAAAATCCCGGAAAATATTGCAAAAATTCTATTTTGCCAGAAGACCCATGGAGCCAAAAGGAGAGACGAAGGAGGGCAGCGGCCTGGGCTCACCACCAGGGGCGCGGCCCAGCCCTGGCCGCGCCCACCTGTGGTGAGGCCGCCTCGGCCGTCGCCTCAACCCCTCCTTCCGCCTACATATACCCTCTGACCTGAAAACAGCGGGGGTTCGGCGTTTTTTCCAGATAGACTTCCGCTACGCCGCCGCCATCAGAAACCGTGATTCGGAACCAGAAACTCCGTTCTGGCACCCTGCCGGGACAGGGATTTGGAGGAGATCTTCATCACCACCATCACCGATGTCTCTCCATCAACCATCCATGACTCCCCCATCCTTGTGTAAGTAATTCCCGCTGATAAGGGTATAGCTAATAGAGCCCGCTAGTTGAGTACCCCTAAGGCCCGTTAAGCTAGGCCCAATTGTAATAATAGTCGAGATACGAGTTCTTACCGTATGTCGATATTGTAATCTGTATCGGACCCTACCCGATCCTTGAGACCTGGCCACCTATATATAGGGGCCAGGAGGGGACGGTGTAGGCCAGATTGAAAGCAAGCAAGGTTCAACACCCAAGTTTACTTTCTATATACACCTATTTCGACTAACTTACCTTCGAGTTCATCCGACGCCCTATCTCCCCGATCCTAAGTCCTTCATTTAGGACATTTGTCGAGTTAACCCTCGTCAATTGGCGCCGACCGTGGGGAACTTGGGCGTTGGAATCATGAATTTGACGGCTTTTTCGCTTTTAACCAACAGCAGTGCAGGAATCGACGAAAATCAAGAGATGGAGTTGACAATCGGAAGTCTAAGCATCTTCATCGGGCCTTCGGGTTCGACTCGCCTTTCAGGTCCGGCGAAACCAGATCCGTCGGCAAGTAAGCCCGAAACAGTAGCAATGATGGAATATTCTGAAGGCTCTTCCAGCGAGGTAAACTCGCCGGTCAGCTTAGGAGAAGTACAAGAAAGAAAAATCGCAGAAGGCGACGAAACAATGGAAAATTTCGACTTAGGGGTCCAACTCGAAGATCTCGTGATTTGCCATGATGATATCTCAGACAAGTCAACATATACGTGGAAGACAGGGTTGGAGCTTTCTGAAGATGATGACTCGATCTTCTCAAGCTTTAATAACAAAATCGGCAAACAGTGCCAGGTGCTCGCCATTGTAGGAGACAATTCAGAAGAATTTGACGAAAACAACAATCTAGTGCTAAACCCAGCAAATATCGATAGAGGAGCAAATCATCTAGTAGAAGGGCAAACAGCAGACTCCCTCGCAACCAGGGAAAAAATTCGACTATCAGCCGATGAATGGAGAGTAATAAGGGCAGCCGTAGAACACGGCACGCCGATACCATCAAATTCCAGCAAGGATATGCTCCTGGGGTATCACTATGCCCTAAGGCAACAGGCAAAACAATTAGCAAAGGAGAAAATAGAGATACAACAAAGAAAAGACTCAGCCATTGCAGCTAGCAATGCCGCTCACAGAGCACGAAGCGACGCATCACATATTTGAAGGGTTTCGCAGCATAGTAAATCAAAAAATTTCCTACGGAAGCGAACAAGAAAGCCAAGATCTAATCTAGGAGATGTAATCAACGAGAGGGGTAGATGAGATCTTCATACCCTTGAAGATTCGCACAGCGGAAACGTTCAATAGAACGTGGTTGACGTAGTCGTACTCGCCGTCTCCTCCTCGCGATCCGATCCGATCCTACGCCGCAAGTGGCGGCGCCTCCGAGAGTTGCACACGTGCGGTGCAGCGACGTCTCCTCCTTCCTTGGTCCAGCAAGTATGGTGAAGAGATAGATTGGATCAGCAGCACGACGGCGTGGTGCTTATGGTGGAGAGTTTCTGCAGCAGGGCTTCGCCTACGCGCAGTCGCGAGAGAGAGAGAGGGAGGGCAGCAGTTGGCGGCTAGGGTTTGGGTTAAGGGGTGAGAGAGGACTGCGCCCTTGCCCCCCTATATATAGAGGGGTGGCCGGCCAAGGCCAGCTTGGCCTCTCCCCAAACCCTAGCCGACTTGGAGTAGGAAGAGTGGGGGGCAAGTTTCCCCCCCCTTCCTTCTTTGAAGACTCCCTTAGGGTTTCCCCTTGGGCTGGCCGGCTGGGCCTTAGGGGCCTTGTGCGCCTGGCCCAGGGCGGCCAGGGCACTTCCCCTTAGGCCCACGCAGGCCTCCGTCAAGTGGGCCCACGTTGGTCCCACTCCGGAACCTTCTAGAACCTTCCGGTACAATACCGATAAACTCCGAAACCTTTCCGGAATCCAAAAACTGCTTTCCTTTATATGAATCTTATTCTCCGGACCATTCCGGAACCTCTCGTGACGTCCTGGATCTCATCCGAGACTCCGAACTAAAACTCATAAACCAATTATCCATTCTATCCTAGCGTCGATGCACGTTAAGTGTGTGACCCTACGGGTTCGAGAATATGCAGACATGATCTTCTATCAATAATCAATAGCGGGATCTGGAAACCCATATTGACTCCCACATATTCATCGATGATCATATCGGATGAACCACGATGTCAGGATTCAATTAATCCCGTATATGTATTCCCTTCGTCACACGATATTTTACTCGCCCAAGATTTGATCGTCGGTATCGCCATACCTTGTTCAATCTCGTTCACAGCAAGTACTTTACTCGTTCCGTAATCCGATATCACTTTGTGATTAACTCCTTAACCACATGCTTGCAAGCGGTATTGATATCGATTACCGAGTGGGCCCGAAGTATATCTCTCCGACTCGGGAGGGACAAATTCCATCTCGATACATACAACCCAACAAGTACTTTCCGATCACCTGAGAGACACCTTTATTATCACCCTCACATAGGATGACGTTTGATGACTTCAAAGCTTTCTTTCGATACTAGGGAGTTGTATTATCTCATGGTCTAAGGAATACAATACTTGACATAGGAAAAGCTTCGCAAAGATGAACACGATGACACGATCTAATTGCTCTGCTTTATTTGGGTCTGTCCATCACATCATTCTCCTAATGACATGACCTCATTATTAATCGACAACTCATGTCTATGGTTAGGAAACCTTAACCATCATTAATCAATGAGCTAGTCCATAGAGGCGTACTAGGGATACGGTGTTGTTCATAAACCACACAAGTATTAATGTTTCCGCTTAATACAATTATAGCATGGAGTATAAATATTATCATGAACAAGAAATATGATAATAACAATATTATTATTGCCTCTAGGGCATATTTCCTTCAGTCTCCCACTTGCACTAGAGTCAATAATCTAGTTAATACTTGCGCATTCAACACCTATGGCATTCCGGTGTTACTCATACGCGTTGCACGTGGTAAACCTTATCTACGGGTCTGACACTTTCAGGTCCGTTTGTATTTGCATATCTTTTGCGTCATCACGCATTACTCATCTTGACATGAGATGGCATCGTATAAATTTGGTCTTCTGGTGAGACCTTTGTATCTTGGCCGAGACTATGTTGTCACTATTGTCATACAATAGAACTACATAGTACTAGCACACTTTTAAAAATAGCGATATCCACCGTGCGTCGAAATACTCATTGGTCCGCACACATCGGTATGTATGATTTCCAATAAGTCCGTTGCTCGCTCCATTATTCCGGAGAACGGGGTTTTGATCATCTTGCCCATGAGGCATGGCTCGCACGTGTCAAATGATTCAAAATCAAGAGACTCCAAAAGCCCATCAGAATGGAGTTTCTTCATGCGTTTTACGCCAATATGACCTAGACGACAGTGCCACAAAGAAGTTGGATTATCACTATCTACTTTGCATCTTTATGCCGCTTCTAAAGCAAATATATACTTAGCCCTCGTTGCAGTGTCCGCCACAATGTTAACATTGGAACTCATCCAAGTCATCATGGAACTTTCTTCCATTTTATTGTGCCACCTTCTAACTCAAAACAAATAGCTTAAAAATTGAGATAAAATTTTACTTGTATGTGTGACAAAGCCAATGTAACTCATTGCAATGAACCATTTGTCACTTCTGCATACAGAACATATTCTTACTTCTTCGAAAGTGCATAAGAATATCTTTTACTATTGTCCAACGATCATCATATGAATGCTATAACCTTTAGAGCATTGGACACATCTGGATCTACATATCATGGTATACAAGATTGATAAAATCATTCTTGTGGTTTTACTCATCAAGTGTCAAAACAATTGATTCTTGCTCCAACCTCTTCCATGCAACAAGAACCGTTCTTATTGTTTCCATATTGAATAAATTCAATATTTCATCTATGTACTCTGGCAAAACTATATTAGTGCCTCAATCTATCTGCATAGACATTGATGCTTAATATTCTGGTTTTACCTAAGTCTTTCATCAAAAACTAATTTTTTAATGAAAACTTAACAATATCAAAAAAAAAAACACATTATTTCCAATAAACGATATGTCACCTACATAAAGCATTAGAAATATGTCTTAGCGCTCCCACTTACTTTCTTGTAATACAAGCATCTTCAAATATCTTGATGAAATTAACACTTTAACATTTTCATCATTGAAGATTCCAACTTCGCTATGCTTACTTCTACCATAGAAGTTTGCATACATATCTAGGAACCTTTGAATCAACAAAACCCATTGGGTCGTGTCAGGTACACGTCCTTGGTGTGCATTCCGGTAGAGGAACGTTGTTTTGTTTATTCAACTAACATATCTCTATATGTAATTGTTGCTAGAATAATTCATATGACGAAGTCAGGGCCCATCATTGCTTCTTTGTATATTGTTGGTTACTATTATCTAATAATATCTCGTCCTCAAATCTTGCTATTTGATTACGACCAACTTGGTTAAATAGGAACTTCGATGTTGTGACTACAACATATTGTAGACGCGTGAGCTATGAATGCAGTTGCCGCTTCCAGAACATATTCTGGTGCTGCGCTACTCTGATCAACTTGCTCAGATTCAATAACCTCATCAAGTTCTATCTTCCTCCCACTTAAACCTTTCGCGAAAAAACTCCTTCATAAGAAATTCACTTCTTTTAGTGACAATCACTATGTGTTTGGGTTCATAGTAGAAGGAATACCCATCGACATTCTTTGGGATAACCTACAAAGACTTACTAATCCGATTTTGGTTGTAAACATTTTACACATATGCCTTGCATACCAAAATTCAAGAAAAGACAACTATAACTTATATGGTGTCATTTCGGCAGATTATGATGGCACTCTATTCAGTGAAAAGCGGTAGTCTCTAAAGCATAATCCACAAATTATATTGGTAGTTTATTTCATTATTGATCTAACCATGTTAAACAAGGTTTGATTACATCCATCGAAAACTCCATACTCCTATGGTGTTTATCACGATGCAAGTTTGTGGAACAATTCCTCTAACTCTTAGATGTTTGCTAAACTTGTAACTCAAATATTCTTCTTGATGATCTAATCATACAACTTGAATATTCTTGTTACAACAATTTTCACTTCATAAATTGAACAATTTCAATTGTTTCATACTTCTATCTCATCAAGTAGATATACCATACATCTATTCGAGTCATTGATAAAATAGAAAATACACCATGATCGACTTCACACCATGGACTATATACATCAACATGTATGATCTCCATTTAGTTAGTCACTTGATCTGTCCATGGCCTATGAACGGAGTTTAATCATCTTTAGGAAAAGTCTCACAAGCGTCAATCAATTCAAAATCAAATGACTCGAAAATCTATCAATATAGAATTTCTTTCATGTTTTGTTTCCAATATGACTTAAACGGCGGTGTCATATATAAGTGAAATTCGTTTTGTCTGGTGACCTTTAGCATCAGTGTTATAAATGTCTATTTCACCAACAAGATTTATAATAATCTATCCATCGATTATGGAAGACGGTAATGACATGAACAACAATTGTTCTCATAATACCAGAACAAGATAACAATTATTAAGTTCATGAAATATCTTGAAGGCTAGGTTTGATGTCGATGAGAAGCACAATAACACTTTTATTTGTATCTCGACATGCATCATTACCATATTCTTTTACTAGTTACTTAGGCCATTGTACTTCTTGTATTGTGTTGCTTTGTATGACATTTCATACCAACAAATCAGTATCGAATACCCAAGAATTACATTGTTAACGAGCAAAAGAATTCATCTATAACATGTATATCATTTATATACCTGAGCTGGACAATTCCAGTCTTTTCCTTTTTCTACCAAATAATTTTGCAGATTCTATTTAGCATTTCCTCCCTTTTAGAAGAATCTATCGACATCAATAGTGGCGTCAATCATTTGACACATAGTCCAAAGGATTTTTAGTCAAATACTAATAGTCTTGGATTTTGCACTTTGAAGTGGATCGCCATCATCATATGATTGGTATTCTTCCAGATTCCATTCTTTAGTATTCTTTTGGTATAGCAAAACAATTTAGCTGATACCTTTTCATTCGTCCTATCATGACATCTTTCATGATGAAACTACTATAGTTTATAAGGATGAATGCAAGTATAATATTAGTTCCCAAACTTTTGGGTGATCGGGACGCCTAGCATCTTCAATCTTCGCATATAGTCATACAATATGAGCATATGTTCTTTTACTAAATTATACTTCATCATTTTGCAAACAATCGAAGTCTTAGATATCAAATATCTTTCACTTCTTATTTGTTTCTGAAACAATTCTTTCAGCTCGATGATCACTTTGATTCTCAAACAATTTTGAAGATCAATTTATCATGAAGGCAAACATATGATCTTTAGATACTAAACTTGAATCGTTGCTCTTAGATTAATACAATTTATTAAATCGTATGGAGCAAGCAAGGTTTGCTAAAGTTTGCAATAGGACTTAATCTTTAGTCTTGATATTCTAACTAAACGGCACTAGACCGGAAAGTGATTATCCAGAATTCTATAGTTCTTTTAACTCAATTAAGCTAAGTGTCGGTGGAAAACGGTGCCAAAGACTACAACGACTTATGCAAATACAACAAGATTTAGTTCAAGATAATTAGTTCAAGTTAATCAAATTACTAATGAACTCCCACTAAATTCAACATCCCTCAAAGTTGTTTAGTGAAGCATGATCCAAATTCACTACACCGAGACCGATCATCACGTGAATGATGTAGCTTTGATGGTGAACATCAACATGTTGATCATATCATCCATATGACTCATGCTTGACCTTTCGGTCCGTGTGTTCCGAGGCCATGTCTGTACATGCTAGGCTCGTCAAGTCAAACCCAAGTATTTCCGCGTGTGCAAAACTGGCTTGCACCCGTTGTATGTGAACGTAGAGTTTATAGCACCCGATCATCACGAGATGCTTCAAAACGACGAACTTTCGCAACGGTGCATACATGGGGAGAACACAATTTTATCTTGATCTTTAAGTGAGGAATCATCTTAAAATGCTACCGTCGCGATCTAAGCACAATAAGATACATAAAAGGATAAACATCACATGCATATAATTTTATGTGACATGGTATAGCCAATCTCCGCGCCATGATCTCCATCCTGTGCGCGCCGGCATGATCTCCATCAGTCCACCATGATTGCCTCCACCACGAATAGCAACTACAACTATTGCTAACTACTTAGCGATAAAGTAAAGCTATTACATGGCGTATAAGAAGTTGACACGCAGGTCATACACAATTATAAAGACAACCATATGGCTCCTGCCGGTTGTTAACTCATCGACATGCAAGTCGTTAAAGATTACAAAAACATGATCATTGCATACAACTCAATTCATACTCATCATGTCTTGGGCCATACCATATCACAAAACACTCCCTGCAAAAACAAGTTAGACGCCTCTACTTTGTTGTTGCATGTTTTACGTGGCTTATGGGAGTAGCAAGTTAAGAACGATTCTTACCTACGAAAAGCCACAACGGTGATATTATGGTTGCTAACATCCGATGTAAGTCCCATGACTACTATAGTGAGAGAAACTGGCATCCACCAGCCGCATGTGTGGAACAAGCCACACGTCAAGTGCGGAGCCGGTCTCGCGAACGCGGTCGCGTAAAGTTGGCCTGGACCGCTTCAATCTCACTATACCGCGCCATAAGAAATACACAACAAGAGGTTTGCAACAGAAAACATCAACGCCCGCAACAAGCATGTTGCGTTCTACTCGTGAAACACATCTACGCATAGATCTAGCTCTGATACCACTGAAGGGTTTCGCAGCATAGTAAATCAAAAAATTTCCTACGGAAGCGAACAAGAAAGCCAAGATCTAATCTAGGAGATGTAATCAACGAGAGGGGTAGATGAGATCTTCATACCCTTGAAGATTCGCACAGCGGAAACGTTCAATAGAACGTGGTTGACGTAGTCGTACTCGCCGTCTCCTCCTCGCGATCCGATCCGATCCTACGCCGCAAGTGGCGGCGCCTCCGAGAGTTGCACACGTGCGGTGCAGCGACGTCTCCTCCTTCCTTGGTCCAGCAAGTATGGTGAAGAGATAGATTGGATCAGCAGCACGACGGCGTGGTGCTTATGGTGGAGAGTTTCTGCAGCAGGGCTTCGCCTACGCGCAGTTGCGAGAGAGAGAGAGGGAGGGCAGCAGTTGGCGGCTAGGGTTTGGGTTAAGGGGTGAGAGAGGACTGCGCCCTTGCCCCCCTATATATAGAGGGGTGGCCGGCCAAGGCCAGCTTGGCCTCTCCCCAAACCCTAGCCGACTTGGAGTAGGAAGAGTGGGGGGCAAGTTTCCCCCCCCCCCTTCCTTCTTTGAAGACTCCCTTAGGGTTTCCCCTTGGGCTGGCCGGCTGGGCCTTAGGGGCCTTGTGCGCCTGGCCCAGGGCGGCCAGGGCACTTCCCCTTAGGCCCACGCAGGCCTCCGTCAAGTGGGCCCACGTTGGTCCCACTCTGGAACCTTCTAGAACCTTCCGGTACAATACCGATAAACTCCGAAACCTTTCCGGAATCCAAAAACTGCTTTCCTTTATATGAATCTTATTCTCCGGACCATTCCGGAACCTCTCGTGACGTCCTGGATCTCATCCGAGACTCCGAACTAAAACTCATAAACCAATTATCCATTCTATCCTAGCGTCGATGCACGTTAAGTGTGTGACCCTACGGGTTCGAGAATATGCAGACATGATCTTCTATCAATAATCAATAGCGGGATCTGGAAACCCATATTGACTCCCACATATTCATCGATGATCATATCGGATGAACCACGATGTCAGGATTCAATTAATCCCGTATATGTATTCCCTTCGTCACACGATATTTTACTCGCCCGAGATTTGATCGTCGGTATCGCCATACCTTGTTCAATCTCGTTCACAGCAAGTACTTTACTCGTTCCGTAATCCGATATCACTTTGTGATTAACTCCTTAACCACATGCTTGCAAGCGGTATTGATATCGATTACCGAGTGGGCCCGAAGTATATCTCTCCGACTCGGGAGGGACAAATTCCATCTCGATACATACAACCCAACAAGTACTTTCCGATCACCTGAGAGACACCTTTATTATCACCCTCACATAGGATGACGTTTGATGACTTCAAAGCTTTCTTCCGATACTAGGGAGTTGTATTATCTCATGGTCTAAGGAATACAATACTTGACATAGGAAAAGCTTCGCAAAGATGAACACGATGACACGATCTAATTGCTCTGCTTTATTTGGGTCTGTCCATCACATCATTCTCCTAATGACATGACCTCATTATTAATCGACAACTCATGTCTATGGTTAGGAAACCTTAACCATCATTAATCAATGAGCTAGTCCATAGAGGCGTACTAGGGATACGGTGTTGTTCATAAACCACACAAGTATTAATGTTTCCGCTTAATACAATTATAGCATGGAGTATAAATATTATCATGAACAAGAAATATGATAATAACAATATTATTATTGCCTCTAGGGCATATTTCCTTCAATATTAACGCAAATAGGAATCGACGAATGGTTCAAGGCACGAAAACCTCGAGTACTCAAAAAGGCAAAGCACCTCCAAAAATCTCGACTCGTCCTTCCTATCGGTCGACGAGCAGGGAAACATCATACCAAAAACTCCCGAAGCAGCACTAGTGGCAGCTCAAGCGTATCTATTTACAACTCGACCAAGTCCAGGAGACTCGAGAGAACATATGCACGGAGCAGCGCTGAACGAACTGAAGATGGTGGGCAACAAGCTATCAGCAAAAGAAGAGGAGGCATATCACAAGAAGGAAACACGCAAGCAAAGATCACCTCGCCATCACAATAGTCCTCGGCGCAGAAGCAGTAGTCGACGATCTCGATCGCCATCACCAAAACAGCATGGGAGCCCAAAGCATGGAGGAACTCGAAGATCTCGATCTCCAAATAGAAGGACGGCTATGAAGACGACGAAAAGGAGATGGGAGCATCGTGCTTTACCCGTAGGGTTTGCACTACGCCAGTACCCAAGGGGTTCAAATTACCTCATGATCAACAAAAGTATGACGGATCACAGGAACCACAGTCATGGCTCTCAGACTATCTACAAGCAGTACAAATATTGGGAGGAACCAAAGAAACAGCTATGCAAAGTTTGCAACTACACCTCACCGGCGCAGCAAGGTCATGGTTGAGCAAATTAGAGAAAGAAACTATTGGAAGTTGGGAAGATCTCACGAAGCAATTTACAAGCAACTTCAGGTCGACATATAAGTGGCCGCATCGATAGAAGAAGTCAAAGCATGCGTGCAACAACGCGGAGAAACCCTAAGGGCGTACATCCAAAGATGGAGTCTTATCAAAAACTCAGCAGTTGAAGTTTCAGACGAAAGAGCAATAGACGCGTTCATAATCAGATTAAGGCGAGGGGACCTAGTCGAAGAGATGGGAAGAATCAAGCCGAAAACAGTGTCAGACCTCATGGACGTAGCAAACAGGTTTGCAGATGGAGAAGATGCATGCAACAACAAGCGGACGCGATCGCCAGAGGACGATAGAAGAAACAGATATGGAAGCCAAAGAAGAAGATCCCGCAATTACGACAACTACGGCTCCCACAGCCAAGTAGCCGCAGGATATAAGGACAACAGCTACCAAGGGAGTGATCGCAGAAGCTCAGGATATCGAAGCTACGGAAAAGAGGACTACAAAAAGTTTCCCACGAGAGAATCCAGAGAGTACAACCCATCGCCAGAAGACATGTTAAACGGGCCTTGCCATATACACTTAGCTTTCGTCGATGGAAAGCGAGTGTCCAGGCACGCAATGAAAGATTGCACAACGTTCCTGAAACTACAAGAAGCAGCACTAAGCAAGCAAACCAAAGCAAAGTGACAAGGATACGAAGGAAACAACAAACCTCCCACAAGTCAACAAGGGAATAATGGAACTCCTCAAGGACAAGACCAGCCAAGCCAGGGACGCGATGACGATGGAGGATACGTTCCATCTAAGGGGCACATTATAGCAATGATACAACCCGTGCTCAAGTCGAACAAAGAGGAAAAAAGCATTACCCGACAAGTCAATCTAGCAGTTACTTCGCCTCCAGCTACAACGGAATATCTACACTGGTCAGAACAACCAATCGAGTTCAGCAGAGAAGATCACCCTATAACAGTACCTCGGCCTGGAAACGCGCCTCTGGTACTCAAAGCTCAAATTGGCACGTATGATGTCGACAGAATATTCATGGACACGGGAAGTGGAATCAACTTGATATATGCGAAAACTCTCAGAGCAATGCATATATCACTAGAGTTCCTGAAGCCAACAGACTGTTCCTTCCATGGGATCGTACCAGGAAGTGCCAATTATCCACTAGGTCGGATAGCACTCAACATTTGCTTCGGCAACCGACAAAACTACAGAAGAGAAAAGCTCGACTTTGAAGTCATGGATTGGCCATCTCAGTATCATGCGATCCTCGAGCGACCCGCGTTCTCGCGATTCATGACAGTACCTCACTATACGTATCTAGTACTCAAGATGCCAGGACCAAAGGGAATCATCACAGTAAAGGGAAGCTTCGAGGTTTCAGACCTATGCGACAAGGAGTTCCACAAGCTGGCGCAAAACTTTGGCATGATAGCCAACTACGCAGAGAAGGCAAAAAGCACGACTACGGAAGGCGACAAGCTACCTGAAGGACGCACCGCGGAGCCAGAGATAAAGAAACCACGAGTAGAAGCATCAGGAGAAGAGAAAACTACTGAAGAAAAAGAGAAAACCACGACGGCATAAGTATCAAGAACAACAAAGTAGAGTAGAAGAATAAGGCTGTAAAAGCCACGAGTTATCCCAGGGCAATGCCCTCTAGATCCAGAACACAGGTCATAGGCCGGATCTCTTGGGTCACCCCATGTATCTTACATTACAAGTATAATAAAGACAAAAAGTTCCTCATATTCGAGTTTACGAGTCTCTCAAAAGAAAAATGCGGCAAGCGCATGAATCATACAAAAACGCCCTGAGGACAAATTTCAGATATATAGTCGCGAAATAAGAAACTCTCGCGTTCCACATGTACATGAGTATTACAGCATCGGGTTGTCAGAATCGTCTACACCTAAAGGATCTAAATAGTGATACTCGCGGAAAAACGCGGCATCCTCCCGCAATAGCCTAGCTATAATCCTTCGAGCAGGCTGCAAGGTATTCTCCAGATGTACTCGCATACTAGCTCCGCCTGAGGGATAGCTCAGCGACATAGAACTATAATTGAGTCTTGGGTGCCACTTACGCATCCACCCAAGAGCAAAATTGGCACCTGCCACTAAGTTCAGTTCTATCAACCGATGAATACGCTGACTGGATCTAAAAGCGTCGAGTAGCAGCGGAAAACTTCGAGGCAGAGGATTGCGAGGAAGCATGACAGAGTGCATGGTTATGAGAGCTCTTTGGCAACCGTCAACTGACTCTCCGATATGTTGGGCGCAGTCCTGAAGCAATACGATAGCACGGCGGCGGCGAGGTTCAGACCACAAACTATCAATACCCTCTGACATTTTCTCCAG
Source organism: Dactylis glomerata (assembly GCA_007115705.1). Classification (NCBI taxonomy): domain Eukaryota; kingdom Viridiplantae; phylum Streptophyta; class Magnoliopsida; order Poales; family Poaceae; genus Dactylis; species Dactylis glomerata. Next base: position 492,472 of record QXEO01000265.1, on the reverse strand, counting down.
AGCCGTATTTCGCTCGGCAACCCGACGATCTTCAGCAGCAAAATCCAAACAAATGCCTAAGATGACAAAGGATATCACAAAGTAGCAATGGAACAAAAGGAAAAAAGAGAAGTCGCAAGGAATCTTACATCGCAACATCTCGCAAGCAGACTCGATAATGCCGATGACAAAAGAGTCGCATTCTTCATGATGCACAACCTTCGCCATCAGACTAGACACCTCATCATCAAGAATAGATATCCGCTTCATCAAACCACAAGCTTTGCTAGCTTTGTCTATAGTCATCTGTGCTTGGCGTTTGGCTAAAGTTAAGCGATTCTCAAGATCCGAAATCCTTGAAGAATATTCAGCGCATTGGCAGCAACGGCGAGGAGGCGACAAAACTTTAGAATCAAAAGCACCGACAGAAGAGGGAACCTGGTCGCGACTTGAAGGATCACCAATACGCATAGACTGGAAGCAAAAAGAAAGGAAAGGAGAAGCATTTCAGAAGCTAAACATGATATACCATAGAAAGGAAGCATATTTACATAGATATAAACCCTTTGACTAAAGTTCTCGGGTTGCACACGACTAAAGGATTTTACATCAAAAGCAGGAATGGAAAATTACAACAAGAGGACCGAGTCTACGCCACCTCAGCATTCTGCTTGGTGGCGGAGGAAGGCATGGCAAAATCAGCGCCAGCAGTTGAAGGAGGCGCGGAATCAGCCGTCGCGGGAGTCGAGGAAGTTGGCGTAAAAGAAGCCGCTGAAGGAGAAATAATCGACACTATGGCGGGCGCAAACTTCTTTGCCTTCTCGAAGAAGGCCTTTAGCTCTGAGCGGGTGTGGCCATGAGGAGAGCTAACCTTTTCCCAATCGAAATCTGCACCATGTGCATAGGAAAGGGCGATAGCACCCTCAGCACCTCGCTTCAAAGAAAGCCCCTTCAGCTGGAGGACGGGGTCGTCAGTAGTATCAAAGGCTTCGGCGAGTTTCTTCAAATCATTGTTCGGAACTTCCGCCTTTTGCTTGGGCCACAACCTGATGAACATCCGCGTAAGAACGCGGCTCACCAACTCAAAAATCTCCTGGATAGATATCCAGTTTGCTTCGAGTAAGTTAACCGTGGCCATAAGAGGATCATCGTCTGGTTGCAGAGTCGACAAAGATACCTTGGTACATTCTGTACAACAAAGGGGATAGAAAAACAGCAAAAAAGGAAAATATCAGCAAGTGCAAGAAAGCAAGTAAAACAGTAATAGGAGAAGAAGACAAGACAAGTGTGTACCTCCAGCAGCAGCAGACATCGTGTGCAGCCGCTCAGTTACGGCTTGCTCTCGTTGGAGATGCTCTTTGTTCGCATCAGCCAAGGCCTTCTCCGCTTTCTTCGCCTTAGCTAGTGCTGATTTATGCGACTTCTCAGCATTCGCCTTGGCAGCGGTCGCAATGTCATAAGCTTTCCGCGAAGCACTGAGCTCGGCTTCCAGCGATGCAATGCGGGCATTGGCTGATGCTAAAGCATCTGCAGCCCAACAAAGAAAGGAAAAGAGAAGTCAAACAAAAAAGCAAAGAGAAGCATAACAAGACAAGCAAAGATAGGACAAAGAATTCACCTTCGGAAGCTTTCGCAGCCTTCAAGTATTCAGTACATTCAGTACCTAAGGCGACGAATTTCTTCATCAATGCCTGACAAGGGAGAAACACGTAAGCGTATGGAAGGCGCAAGATAGATAAGTACAGTACAACCACTCACATTGTCAGAGGAGCCTGTGGGCTCATGTGCTTCAAGGGAAACTTCAGCCTCTTGAGATTTCTTCGACCGCTTGGTACTTCGGGACGCAGTAATTTTCTTGGTAGAAGCCCTGGCGGCCCTCGGCGCCTGCACAGTCGGCTCAGTCTCTTGCACGGAAGGCTCATCAGCAATTGCATCCTGAGTAGAAGGAGCAGCCACAGCATCCTTTTTCGGCTCCTCATCATCACTGCAAGAGGAAACAAATTTTATACAACCCGAAAGAAAGAAAGCAAGTACAGCAAAATCGTAGAACTCGCAGAACACTTACGATGCCATTAGGTCGAAGAATTCAACATCTTCTTCTAGAACAGGGGCTTTATTAGCCGCTGTTCTCTGCACGGAGCTACTCGATGAAGTAAACTCGTCGACACGCTTCCTCTTCTTGTCCGCACCAGTGTCTTCAGAAAGCGCAGGAGGAGGCAATGTCGTCGAGCTGGTATCTTCTTCCAATTCTTTGGCTTCATCTCCGTCCTGATTTTCTTCAGCCTCGGGGGCTTCAGATACAGTAGAGGCCAGATCAGCCGGAAGAGGCCCTTCCTCTAGAAGAGGAGGGCATGAAACAAGGAATTGATGATCCTACAAACGAATAAGTTAGAAAAGTAACCGATACACGGATAAACACAGCTAGAAACCGATGAATTCGACAACAAGTATACAAAGCAAACAAATACGTACCTTGGGTAGGGGGTGCGCAGAGTCGAAATAATCCGCAGCCAATTCTGCAACCGCATGATCCTTGGTGAGCTTGGTGAGGCTCCTAACTCGCTTGTCGACTTCCTGCTTCTCCATTAGATCTCCATAGATGCGAGAAGGATCCACCAAGCCAGAATAGCTCCAAAGTTTGGAAAGGCGATGCTGCAGGGGTTGAACTCGACGTTGCACAAAGAACGACATGAGTTGAATACCCGACAAAGTGCCTCCTTTACCTCCTTTCAGAGCTTGGATGCGGGTCAACAGCGGAGCAATCCCTTCCATCTCAGCATCTGTGGGAGGCAAATCCCACGATGCCAATTTCTTCAACTCTTTGGAGGCGTCAAAGGGGGCTAGGCCATACTCGTCTTTAGAGGAGGCTTTACGGTCTTTGATGTAAAACCATTTGGTCCTCCAACCTTGGACCGATGCATACATGGAAAACTCCAAATATTGCGCCTCGGGGCGCACAGAGACGACAGCCCCACCCAGCTCAGGCTAATTCGCCAAAGAAACGCTGGGGCGGAGCTGAAAGATGGATCTCCAAATAAGAAAGTGGGGTTCGATCCCCAGGAATGATTCGCAAAGAGTCACGAACCAGGCAATGTGAAGGATAGAATTAGGTGTGAGCTGGTGAAGCTGCACACCGTAAACATAAAGAAGCCCACGAAGAAATTCATGGGCAGGAAAAGAGAGTCCGCGGAGAAGAAAAGAAAGAAACATCACCCGATAGCCACTCGGGGGCTTGGGGATCCGTTCACCACTTGGAAACTTGATGGAGTCGCTGCTGGAGATGAGACCATCTGCCTTGGCCTTGTCTAGCTCCTTCTGCGTGGCAGCAGAGGGCACCCAGCTAGTCGCGGAGCTCATTGCCTTCCCCTTGGCCATGTTGTTCTTCACGGCTAGGTGTTTCATGCGCATCTATGAATCTACGCTCAGGGGCTATGTGTGCGAAGAGCAGGGCGCAAGGATTGACAATGGCGGCGGCGGCGGAGAGAAAGAGCTGGTAAACAGTACAAATCCCCACTCTCCCCTTATATACCTTCTCGGTGAAGGAACGTGGGCTGATACGTGGCGTAAGGAGCAGAAGCAGCAGCCCACTAACGGGCAGAGAAATACAAAATTACCGCGCTACCCACAAAACGGTACGCGCTCAATAAGGGTGACGTATAGCTAAATTAGGCCACTGACGTCACGAAGAAGACGAAAAATCAAAGATCAATTCGACAGATGCATATAATCGACGAGTATCGAATATGGCGACTTCCGAATAAAAGGATGACAGGAAAGAACAAACAAGGTTGGCGCCGACAATACAAAAAAAAAACAATTTAGGAGACTATACCCGAAAACATTCGACTATAGCCTCGGGGGCTACTACCATCGGGAGCGCTGAGCGTGCACCCGACGAAGTTATCGCTAAACTATTTCGAGTTGAAGCATGATGATGGAGTACACTATATTTGAGCCTATACTCGAAAAAAAGTTTTTGTTCGACTATAGCCTCGGGGGCTACTCCCATCGGGAGCGCTGAGCGCGCACCCGACGATGTTTATTAATGAGCACTGGAGCACGGAAAGCGAAGGAATATGCGATGAAATGTTGTTACTACCATCGGGAGCGAGTTTTTATGGTTGTATAACCCGAATATTATCAGTCAAAATTAGACTGCGACATGTGATTCTCGAGTTGCGTTATCGCAACGAAACTCGAATGCCATGAATTATCACAAAGGTAAGACCCCGGGATCCGTCCTGTGTGGCCTAGTATACGCACATGGATGTGCTCTGCTGGTATGTATCCATGTCTACAACGCGAAGAAAATCCTGGTGGACGCACTGGGTACCCTGAGAACTACTGGGATTCATTCTTTGTAAGTCCTAAATGCGGCAAAAGAGTGGGTTTAACCGGTCTCCCAAATTCAAGTCCAAGGGGGTTGAATTTGAAGTAGGTGGGAAGTATCTGTTCCTGCAGTTAACTGACCTCTTGATCCGTCAGAGTTGTCAGGCTTGTTCATCAAAACCCCTTGCGAGATATTATCATGAAAATAAGTCGAAAGACCAAGTCGAAGGTTTGAAGATATGAAGAAATCGAAGAACTGATCAAGTCGAAGACTTAAAGATTAGAGATTTAACCCAAATCTGCAATTCTGGTAGAATCTCAGGGGCTACTGACAAGGGTATAGCTAATAGAGCCCGCTAGTTGAGTACCCCTAAGGCCCGTTAAGCTAGGCCCAATTGTAATAATAGTCGAGATACGAGTTCTTACCGTATGTCGATATTGTAATCTGTATAGGACCCTACCCGATCCTCGAGACCTGGCCACCTATATATAGGGGCCAGGAGGGGACGGTGTAGGCCAGATTGAAAGCAAGCAAGGTTCAACACCCAAGTTTACTTTCGATATACACCTATTTTGACTAACTTACCTTCGAGTTCATCTGATGCCCTATCTCCCCGATCCTAAGTCCTTCATTTAGGACATTTGTCGAGTTAACCCTCGTCACCCGCTGTAGGTGAAGGGAATGGTAGGGATTGGATGAGATCATTCATGTAATTTGCTATGAGATTGTTAGGGCATAGTGCCTAGTATCTTCTATTAGTGCTTATGACATTGTTGCAACTTGTTGTGCTTAATGCTTGTCACTTTGGGCCCGAGTGCCATGATTTCAGATCTGAACTTGTTATTATTTCTATGATGATACTTGTTGTTTATGGTCTTACCTACAAGTTGTATGCACATATTGTTGTCCGGAACCCGAGGCCCCAAAGTGACAGAAATTGGGATAACCGGAGGGGATGGCTATGATGTGAGGATCACATGTGTTCACCGAGTGCTAATGCTTTGCTTCGGTACTTTATTAAAAGGAGTACCTTAATTACCAGTAGTTTCCCTTGAGGCCCTGCTGCAACAGGCTGGTAGGACAAAAGATGTCGTGCAAGTTTCTCATTGCGAGCACGTACGACTATTTACGGAACACATGCCTATGATTGTTAGTACTAGGATGCTTATCATTGTTTATCTGCAATGCCCATGTCTCACTGATTTCATGAATTATCTTATCCATGCAATGCCCATACATCCATCCGTATGCCTACAGTATTCCATCCTACTGGTTACTATTGCTACTATTACCGCTTTTATTTTACTATTGATGTTACTGTTCCATTACTATCACCACTATAAAACTGTTGCTACTGATAAACCGCTGCGAGCAAGTCTGTTTCCAGGTGCAGCTGAATTGACAACTCAACTGTTAAGGCTTATAAGTATTCTTTGGCTCCCCTTGTGTCAAATCGATAAATTTGGGTTTTACTTCCCTCGAAGATTGTTGCGATCCCCTATACTTGTGGGTCATCAAGACTATTTTCTGGCGCTGTTGCCGGGGAGCATAGCTTTATTTTTAAGTTCACTTGGAATTCATATTGTTCACTGCAATCAATTCATCGTGGGTAAACCTCGTGATGGAAAAGTTCCTATATTGCCATCCACTACAAGAAGAGGTACGACTTTGAACACTTCTGTTGCTCTTGATTCACCATCTGTTATGAATAAGTTGCTTACACCACCACATGCACATGCTACTTCTACTACTTCTGCTGAGTTTGAAAATGCCACTGATAATTTAGATGATGCTTCTACTGTGCTTGATCAGAGTGGTTCAGTAGGTTCCTTTTTAGATGCTACAATTGCTAGAGCTAAGATGGGAAACACCACAGTTACACCTGTTAGTTCACCTGAGTCTAGGGAATGTCCTAGTGATGATTTTGATGATGCTTATATTGAGCTTGATGATGACTTTATTGCTGAAGCTCGTGCTACTCGTGATGCTAAAGCTGTTAAGGAACTTTTAGCGAGACGTGTTGTTAGATATAAATTGTCTCCTGATCCTAAGTTTGCTACTTCTCCCATAGATATTAGAGACAAGGATTATGATTTCTCTTTAGATTTATCTTACATATCTATTGTTGAGAAAGAGCCTTTTTGTGGTACTGAGAATGAAAGTGCTATGGAGCACATGAATGAGCTTTCTACTTTGAGTAATTTGTTTTCTGATGATATTAAGCTTCGCACTTACTTTGTTGCTAAGATTTTTCCTTTCTCGTTGAAAGGTGCAGCTAAAATTTGGTTTAATAGTTTGTCTCCTGGATCTATTCATAGTCCTATTGCTTTGGTTAATGCTTTCTTTCAGAAATATTTTCCTGCTAGTGCTCAACATGCTGTTGTGCAGAAAATCTTTGATTTTGAACAGGGAAAAGGAGAGATACTGCCTGAATCTTGGACGAGGTTTTGTTCTTTAATTAGAGCTTTGCCTAAAGATCCGTTGCCTAAAAATGAACTCCTTGATATATTTTATAATGGACTAACTGATGAATCTAAGTCATATTCGGATAGTTGTGCTGGTTGTGTTTTCAGGGAAAGAACTCTGGCTGAAGCTGAAGAATTAATAGCTAAAATAAGCCGGAATCATGATGATTGGACTCTAGTTGAGCCAACACCAGCACCAACACCAGCGCCATCTACAGAGCCTACACCGAACAAGAGAGGAATGATTGAATTAAATGATGAAGTTATGAGGGAAGCCAAGAAATCTCTTAAGGAGAAAGGTATTAAGGCCGAAGATGTGAAGAATTTACCTCCTATAGAAGAATTATGTAAGCCAATCCCTCATTCATCTACTATCGAGGTACACTCTCTCCAATGTTTTGATGATAGAGATATTCCTTACTCTAAACCTCCTGATCAATGCTTAGATGAGTTAGACAATTTTATTGTTAAGCAAGATAATTTTAATAGAATGGTGCAGAATCATTTGTTGGAAATTCTAGAGCTATTAATAAGTTGCAGGATATTGTGGAGAGAACCTCCAATGATGTGAAGATACTTGTTAAACATTTTCAAATGGTTCAGACTCAAATTGATCAGCTTACCAAGGTGCAAAAAGATTTGCTAGTTAATGCCGCAAGAGAAAAACAAGCATGTGAAATACGCACAAGAGGAGGTGCTACCACTCAAGACCCCTTATATCCTGAAGGACATCCTAAGAGGATCGAGCAAGATTCTCAACGCACTTTAAGAGATGATATTCCTTCCAAGAAGAAGAAGAAGAAGAAGCATAAAACAACTGCAAAATCCTCTGAAGCAGGTAAAGATCCTAATAGTGTTTCTATTTCTGATGCTGAAACTGAACCAGGAGATGCTTCCGATAAACAAGAAGTTGAAGAGGAACCAGAAAAGATTGATAAGAATGCAAAGTACACCAAAGAAGACTTCATTTCCAACAAGCATGGTAATGAGAGAGAACCTTGGGTACAGAAACCAATGCCTTTTCCTGGTAAGAAACACAAGTCCAAGGAAGAAGAACACTACAACAGGTTTTGTGAATGGATGAAACCTTTATTTTTGCAAATTCCTTTGACTGATGCTATTAGAATGCCTCCTTATGCAAAGTATATGAAAGATATTGTTACTAATAAAAGGAAGATTCCTAATGAGGAAATTTCACTCTACTTGCTAATTATTCTTTTGATCGTAAAGTTCCGGAGAAGCTTGGAGATCCAGGTATACCAACTATTCCTTGCTCCATTAAAAATAACTATGTTAGAACTGCTTTATGTGATTTGGGAGCCGGAGTTAGTGTCATGCCTTTTTCTCTTTACAAGAGACTTGATCTAGAAAAATTGGTATCGACTGATATATCTTTGCAGATGGCTGATAAGTCTACTACTATTCCTATTGGTATATGTGAAAATGTTCCTGTTCAATTTGCTAACAGTTGTTTGATATTAACTGACTTTGTTGTGTTAGAAATGCCTGAAGATGATAATATGTCTATTATTCTTGGAAGACCTTTTCTAAACACTGCAGGGGCTGTTATTAATTGCAATCAAGGAAAAGTAACTTTTAATGTCAATGACAAAGAGTATACGGTCTATTTTCCCAAGAAGATTGATAGAAAGAACGCTCTAAATTCAATCAAGCATGTGGAGACCATTCGAGTTGGCCAAATTATTTGTTCAGAGCGAAAGCCCAAGGAAGAATATAAAATTGTTAGGATTGGGACTATGCCTATCAAGGTCGAGGTAACATAAGCATATAGTGAAATGCCAAGTTTTGCCTCATATAAAGTTAGTTTGGTAACAAGACTTGATCAACCTTGTTAACAAAGTAATTTTATATGAACGAAACTTCGTTTTCACCATATTTACTTTACCTCACTTATATTTACTTGTTCATTTTTTGTTCCCTCTGTTTAGTTACATGATTAGAATATCTTAGAGCTGCTGCATACTTGGTTTTGATTTGCTTTCTATCGCTCCACCGTTGTTTTCCCGAGTTTTATTCTCTTATCATTTTTCTGAAAAATCCTCGAAAATAAAGTTTCCCGGAAAATTCCAGAAAAATCTTTTTAAAATTTTATGTCAAAAATGGGGCAGAGAGGCACCTGGGAGACCTCAGGGGGACCTACCACGCCACCTCACCACCAGGGGGCGTGGCCCTGGCCGCGCCTACCTATGGTGAGGGGGGCCCCCTGGCCTCTCACTTATCTCTTCCTCCCCAGCTCTTTCTCTCTCCCGAAAACAACGACACAGCTACTCAAACTCGTGTTCTTGCTGCTCTTCATCTCGATTTTTCGATCTCCTTGCTCAGCCCATCATTGTTGCTGAGATTTGGAGCATTTGTTCTCCGGTATGTGACTCCTCCGATTGTCCAAGTAGAATTTTGTTTAGTGAAGTATTTCTTGAGTATTTTAGCTCTATAGGTGACAGGTGAAATGAGTTTGCATGCTTGTTCTATTCCTTAGAAATGGTATTTTGATGAATGTTAGCTCTCTAGTTACTCCTAATAGTAGTTCCCTACATGTGTTTGTCTCAAATTCATTTTTATGAGGTTTGTTAAAAATTTCAGAAATGGAGGAGAATGCATACCAACTTTTTCAACATGAACTAGAAGTGCATGAAGTCATGAGAGTTCACCGTGAAGAGAGGGTCTTTCCCTCAATCTATCCATGCTCAGATTTCATGAATGCCGCCGGAATCCAGCAGGACTTCCAAGCTTTACTCTCTAATGCAGGATTGGAACATTTTATTGAGGGTGAACCACCCCAGTTTGCTAAACTAACAATGTTTGTGGTGCAGGATTTCGGTTTTAGTTGTTCCACATCTAATCCCATGGTTCATTATAAAATCTACAATAAATCTGTGGACTTGCCCTTTGATGTTTTATGTGCAGCCATTAGAGTACCATAGTGGGGATCGCGCGAAAGGATAAAGGAACGACCTAAGCCATTAACGGACCTTTATGAGGAGATTTTTCAAGGAAGAAGTTTCTCAGGAGAGGATGGTAAAATTCGAAATATTCATCTTCCATCCATTCGATATTTTGCCTACTTTACTACCAAATGTGTCCTTGCTAGGAAAGTTGCAAATAAGTTGTCCTCCTGTGATCTAGCTTTTATTGCTGCTGCTCTGAGAGGTGATAGGACTTACAATTTGGGTGCTTTAATAGCTTTTCATCTAGATGCTAACCATAAGAAAGGGGGAATTTGTGGAGGTCTTATTGCTTCACGTTTGTTAGCTTTGCATGGTGTAGTGCCTCATGTTTTAGATCTTCAGTTTCCAGTGGAGAGGCTTGATTTTAATTCTATGATACATCATAAGTTTGTTTCTCCTCATGCTTGTTTGACTAACTTGGCATATGAGATTACCTTTTTCAAGAAATCTACCTGGAAGGTAGTGAAGACTGATCGATCAGTCCATTTGCCTACACCTCTTTTGTTTAACCTTGATCGCAGGAATGGATGGTCACTCACAGAGGGTGAGCTCGACGCATACATGGAGGAGAACCCGCAGCCCATGCACAATGAAGAGGCAACCGAGGAGTCGGTCCAGCCCTCTAACATTGCGGAGTTTCCATACCAGCAGCCCTACTATGATTATACACCATCTGCTTCATCTTCACAAGGGCCAGGCTATGACTATGCCAATGATGACCCACCAGCATGGGGCATGTTTTCAAGACGACATTGATCTCCACTTAGGCCAAAAGCCTTAGCTTGGGGGGGAGGTACGCCGACGATTCACTCATCTACATATCATATTTTGTTGGTCCTTTGTATATCCATGTTTCGCTTTCTTTATTGTTCTTGTTCTTCTTATTTCTTCTTTCCAAAACACAAAAAGACCAAAAATATTTCCAATTGTTTCTCTTTGTTTGCTTTTTCAGTTGCTAGCTTTGGTTTGCTTTACTTGCTATTTTCGGTTTGATATTTGAAAAATCCAAAAATATTTTGCTTTGTTTGCTATTTCCTTCTGTTCTTGTTTCAAAAATTGAAAACCCAAAAATATTTGTTGTTCTTCTTCGGTTTTGTAAAGTTTGTTGCAGAGTTCAGTCTCTCATGACTCCATTGGAGCTTGGTATTCACTTCATATTATTCAAGCCACACAAGTGAAAGGCAATAATGATGACATATGACAATCCGAGATGTGGTAAGAGGCTGGTATGAACTCTATTTGTTTTCGTTTTTGTACATATACTCATCTATGTGGACATGCTTAGTCGGTTCATGTAAGGTATATGTTATCTAATGGATGCTTCGTAGTTCTTGCTCTCATGTGATTAGTTCCAATTTACTAATAGTTTGTAGCATGTCATGTAGACGCTTGCTTGCATTGTTTTATTCATAATATGGTATGTTATTGTGGTATCCTCCTCTGAAAGCTTCATTTGAATCGACTTGGAACATGCTCAAGCATGCATATGACTGAACAAAAAGTCAATTAAGCCTCGATGATTTACTTTGCCTCAGAGTTCTTGTATCATTTTTATGCCTATATTAATTTTGTTTTGTCGCAAGCATGATTATGACAGTTATTGCTCTCTCGATTGTCGCTTCCCAGTCTTTTGCTAGCCTTCACTTGTAATGAGAGGGAATACTTCTCGTGCATCCAACTCCTAAAAACCAAGTCTACCAAAGAGTCCACTATAAATTCTTATGCATGGTATTTGCGAGCCATTCCAAGTAAATTTTCATGTGCTACCTTTCAAAACTTTTAACTACTTATTTTGTGCCACTGTTTTTAGCTCATGAGGACGTAGTGGTCGGAATTGCTATCTTCCATATTAAATTAAGTACCCCTCGACTAGGCAGCTTCATCTGCTCGTCATTAATTTTGCAAGGGAGCTGGTCAGACCATTGTAATCTAATTCTAAAAAGAAAGAAAAAAGGCACTCCTCCATGGTTTTTGAAAGTTGGTGGGCACCCGATGGAATCGGTTAGCCATGGTTTGAGAAAGGAAAAAAGGTGGGGAGGAGTGCCAAAGCTTTATAAAAGAGCACCAATGTGCCAAATTTTCAAAGAACTCGGAACCGCTCTCACTTGTTTATTATGGAAGATAGCAAGTCCCCATTGCCAGTCGTTGACATGATACAACCACCTCTCAAAATAAATTTGTATCTCTGTTTTACAAATGAAAAGCTCTAGCACATGTTAAATCACTGCTTCCCTCTGCGGAGGGCCTTTCTTTTACTTTTATGTTGAGTCTTCATCTTCTAACTTTAAGCACCTTCTTGAGAGCATAGCTGTTATTCTTAGTGTAATGTGCTTGTCCCAGAACACGGTTAATTGTGGTATAACTTTGATGCTTGTATCTTTGATATTTTTACTTCTAGTCTTCCTTTGGACTTCAGAGGTGCCTCAGCATTTATGTTTTGCTCCACAAATAAAGGCAAGCGGGATACCACTCTTCCATATCATTTATGCATATTACAATCTTATAGCTTCTTATGTTCATGTTACTTGTTATTAGTGCATTGGCACTCTTTCATAGCTTGCTTGACTATGAGGTAACATTAGTTGCATATTTCTTATTATGAATTGCCTGAGTACTTGATCATATAGTTAGTATATATACATCATATGAAGCAAATGTGTTTGTGAAAGTTTCTTTTATCGCTCTCAGTTGTTAACTCAATTGCTTGGGGACAAGCAAATAGCTAAGCTTGGGGGGAGTTGATACATCCAAAACGTATCTACTTTCTCGAACACTTTTGCTATTGTTTCTCCTCTTATTTGTGTGTTTTGAATACAACTAACACGGACTAACGCTGTTTTCAGCAGAATTGCTCTGGTGTCTCGTTTTTGTGCAGAAATCTGACTTTCAGGAAAAATCCCAGAAAATATTGCAAAAATTCTATTTTGCCAGAAGACCCACGGAGCCAGAAGGAGAGACGAAGGGGGGCAGCGGCCTGGGCTCTACCCCAGGGGGCGCGACCCAGCCCTGGCCGCGCCCACCTGTGGTGAGGCCGCCTCGGCCGTCGCCTCGACCCCTCCTTCCGCCTACATATACCCTCTGACCTGAAAACAGCGGGGGTTTGGCGTTTTTTCCAGATAGACTTCCACTACGCCGCCGCCATCAGAAACCGCAATTCAGAACCAGAAACTCCGTTCTGGCACCCTGCCGGGACGGGGATTTGGAGGAGATCTTCATCACCATCATCACCGACGTCTCTCCATCAACCATCCATGACTCCCCCATCCATGTGTGAGTTATTCCCGCTGTAGGCAAAGGGGATGGTAGGGATTGGATGAGATCATTCATGTAATTTGCTATGAGATTCTTAGGGCATAGTGCCTAGTATCTTCTATCAGTGCTTATGACATTGTTGCAACTTGTTGTGCTTAATGCTTGTCACTTTGGGCCCGAGTGCCATGATTTCAGATCTGAACTTGTTATTATTTCTATGATGATACTTGTTGTTTATGGTCTTACCTACAAGTTGTATGCACATATTATTGTCCGGAACCCGAGGCCCCAAAGTGACGGAAATTGGGATAACCGGAGGGGATGGCTATGATGTGAGGATCACATGTGTTCACCGAGTGCTAATGCTTTGCTCCGGTACTTTATTAAAAGGAGTACATTAATTACTAGTTGACGAGGGGTTAACTCGACAAATGTCCTAGATGAAGGACTTAGGATCGGGGAGATAGGGCGTCGGATGAACTCGAAGGTAAAGTTAGTCGAAATAGGTGTGTATCGAAAGTAAACTTGGGTGTTCAACCTGGCTTGCTTTCAATCTGCCCTACACCGTCCCCTCCTGGCCCCTATATATAGGTGGCCAGGTCTCGAGGATCGGGTAGGGTTCGATACAGATTACAATATCAACATACGGAAAAGACTCGTATTCGACTATCATTACAACTGGGCCTAGCTTAACGGGCCTCAGGGGTACTCAACTAACGGGCTCTATTAACTATACCCTTGTCAGTAGCCCCTGAGATTCTATCGGAATTGCAGATTCGGGTTGAATCTCTAATCTTCAAATCTTCGACTTGATCAATTCTTCGACTTTCTCTTCAAATCTTCGACTTGGTCTTTCGACTTATGATAATTTGTTCGCAAGGGGTCTTGATGAACAAGCCTGACAACTCTGACGGATCAAGAGGTCAGTTAACTGCCGGAACAGATACTTGTCACCTACTTCAAATTCAATCCCCTTGGACTTGAATTCGGGATACCGGTCAAACCCATTCTTTTGCCGCATATAGGACTTACAAAGAATGAATCCCAGTGGTTCTCAAGGTACCTAGTGCGTCCACCAGGATTTTCTTCGCGTCGTAGACACGGATACATACCGGCAGAGCGCATCCATGTGCGTATACCAGGCCACACAGGACGGATCCCGGGGTCTTACCTACGTGACAAGTCACAGCTTTCGAGTTGCGTTGCGATAACACAACTCGAGAATCTCATGTCGCAGTCAAATTTCGACTGAAAATATTCGGGTTTCTTCAACCATAAAACTCGCTCCCGATGGGAGTAACACTCCTTCACTTCTCCAATTATAATGCTTTGCCAAGAAATATCGTCGGGTGCGCGCTCAGCGCTCCCGATGGGAGTAGCCCCCGAGGCTATACTCGAAAGAGATTTTTTCGAGTATAGGCTCGAAATAGAGTGCAATACACCATACTCCAACTCGAAATACTTCTACTTCGAGATACTTCAACTTTGAGATACTTCATCTTCGAAATACTCCAAGAACGCCTTGTCGTCGAATATGCTTCTTCAAATTAAAGATTTCCAGTTACCATCTTTTAAGAGTAGTAGCCCCCAAGGCTATTAACCAAAAAATCGTTCATACATAATCTTCTCTAAGAAGTTTGCATTTGTCGGCGCCATTTTCTGTTCGATAATATATCCTTTATGACATCAATGACTACGTCACTTTGTATCATTTCGAACCGTTGCATGGGCAGTACTGTAAATTCCGCAATTTTTGACCGTTAGTGGGCTGCCGTTTCCGCTCTTTGCGCCACGTCTCGGCCCACGATCCTTCTCCCTGAAGATATATAAAGGGCGTAGTGGGGGATTTTTACTGTTTACCAGCTCGCTTCCTCCGCCGCCTCCATTGCTGATCTCCTCTGCTTCCTTCTCTCGTTCATAGCCCCCAAGCGCACTTCGTGCATTAGATGCGCGTGAAACATCTGGCCACCAAGAACACCATGGCCAAGATCTCTTCCTCCACCAGCTGGGTGCGCTCCACCATCACGAAGAAGGATGTGGAAAAAGCCAGGACGGACGGCCTCATCGCCGCCCAAGATTCCATCCGATTTCCAAGTACTGAACGGATCCCGGAGCCCCCGAGCGGTTATCGGGTAATGTTCCTCGCTTTCCTCCTCCGTGGTCTTTCTCTTCCCGCCCACGAGTTCCTTCGTGGTCTTCTTTTTTGTTTATGGTGTGCAGCTCCACCAGCTCACACCTAACTCTCTTCTACACATTGCGTGTTTCGTGACTCTTTGCGAGTCGTTCCTGGGCATTGAGCCCCATTTTCTCCTCTGGAGGTCGATCTTTCGCCTCCGCCCCAATGTTGCTTTACGCACAAAACCCGAACTGGGCGGAGCTATTGTGTCGGTGCGTCCTGAGGCACAATATCTTGAATTTTCCATGGCCGCATCTGTCCAAGGGTGGAGAACCAAGTGGTTCTACATCAAAGACCGCAAGGCCGCTCCTGAAGATCAATATGGTCTAGCACCCTTCGAAGCCTCCAAGGAAGTGAAGAAATTGGCTTCGTGGGATGCACTTCCCTCAGATGACGAGGTAGCACAAGTTCTTCCCCTTCTATCTCGCATTCAAGCTTTGAAAGGAGGCCAAGGAGGAGCTTTATCGGGTATCCAACTCATGGCGTTCTTCATACAACGTCGAGTTCAACCCTTGCAACACCGCCTCGCCAAGTTCTGGAATTACTCTGGCTTGGAAGATCCTACTCGCGTCTCTGAAGATTTAATAGAGAAAAAAGATGTCGACAAGCGAGTTAGGAGCCTTACCAAGCTCACCAAGGATCATGCGGTTGCTGACTTAACCGCTGATTACTTCGACTCCGTGCACCCTTTACCCGAGGTATGCATCTTTATGTTCACTTGTTGTTGATTTTTGCTTTTGTCGACTTACATTTGCCTTTGCACTCTGCTAACTTTTTTATTTATATGTAGGGTCACCAATTCCTTGTTTCGCACCCTCCTCTTCCAGAGGCAGGGCCTCTTCCAGCTGAACTGGCCTCATCTGTATCGGAAGCCCCCGAGGCTGACGATAATCAAGATGGGGATGATGCCGAAGAGTCGGAAGAAGAAACGAGCTCATCGACATCGTCTCCCTCCACGCCTGCTGAAGATACTGGTGTCGACAAGAAGAGGAAGCGAGTCGAAGAATTTGCTTCTTCGAGTTCTGCAGCGGCTGCAGCGGCTGATAAGACCTTTGCTCCTGCAGAAGATGAGGAGTACTTCGACCTCCTGGCATCGTACGTATTTTTTATTCGAGTTCCTCAATTGTATTTCTCTCGCCTTGTTTCCATCGTGTTACTCATAAGTTTCTTGCTTCTTGTAGAGATGATGAAGAGTCGCCAGAACCTGCTATAGGTTCTCCTTTAATTCCTACAGCTGTTGATGATGAGCCCCCGGCCCAAAAAATTGCGCCCCGGGTTACAAGGGCCTCTGTAAAGAAGGTTCCTGTTTCCCGAAACCCCAAACGCTCGAAGAAGGCTAAAGAACCTGAAGTTTCTCTGGAAGCACATGAATCCGCATCTTCCCCCCATGATGTGAGTAACTTTTCTCTTACCCATTCTCCTTGCATACACTTGCGCTCTTATACTTTCTTTTCTCTTTAGGCTTTGTTGAGCAGATTCGTTGCCTTGGGCACTGAATGTGCTGAGTACCTAAAGGTTGCGAAAGCTTCCGAAGGTACAACTTTGACGTCGAGTCCTTAATTTTCTTTTGTGCTTTATCCTTTTCCCTATTATCTGACTCCCTTTCGTCTTCTTTCGCAGCTGCCTTAGCAACAGCCAATGCTCGACTTGCGTCGCTTGAAGCGGAGCTTGATGCTTCGCGAAAAGCTTATGACGTGGCGGCCGCTGCTAAAGCGAATGCTGAGAAGTCGCAGAAAGCTGCGCTTGGTAAGGCGAAGAAAGCTGAAAAAGCTCTAGCTGAAGCCAACAAGGAGCATGCTCAGCGAGAGCAAGCCGTGGTGGAGCGTCTTCACACCATGTCTACTGCCGCTGAAAGTAAGTGCTTCGCCTTGTCTTCTGTTTTCATCTTCTGTTGTACTGATGTATTTGTTGACACCTGTCTCTTCTTTTCTTTTCTATTGCTCAGAATTCACCGGGGTATCTCCGTCGTCCTTACAAACGGACGATGATCCTCTTATGGATGCAGTTAACCTACTCGAAGAAAACTGGATATCTATCCAGGAGACTTTTGAGTTGGTTAGCCGCGTTTTATCACGGCTGTTTGCCGGCTTGTGGCCGAAGAGAAGGGCGGCAATCCTGAAGGACAATCTGACTGAACTTGTCAAGTCCTTCGATACCACTGAAGACCCCACTCTCCAGCTGAAAGGTCTGTCCATTAAGCGCGGCGCCGAGGGTGCTATTGCACTTTCTCTTGCGCATGGTACAGACTTCGACTGGGGGAGGGTTAGCTCCCCCCATGGCCACACCCGTGATGAGATGAAGGTGTTTTTCGAGAAGGCGAAGAAGTTGGCACCTGCGTTGTTGACAACGATTTCTCCTTCGGCGGCATCTGCTGTGCCTGCTGTACCACCTCCAGCGGCGAAGGATCCAGTGCCACCGTCGACTTCTAGAGAGGAACTGGCCGCGCCCCCTTCTTCCACCGTCCCCTCCTGGCCCCTATATATAGGTGGCCAGGTCTCGAGGATCGGGTAGGGTTCGATACAGATTACAATATCGACATACGGAAAAGACTCGTATTCGACTATCATTACAACTGGGCCTAGCTTAACGGGCCTCAGGGGTACTCAACTAACGGGCTCTATTAACTATACCCTTGTCACCAGTAGTTTCCCTT
The DNA here is from genome assembly GCA_007115705.1 of Dactylis glomerata. NCBI lineage: Eukaryota > Viridiplantae > Streptophyta > Magnoliopsida > Poales > Poaceae > Dactylis > Dactylis glomerata. The sequence goes on along the minus strand of QXEO01000265.1, from coordinate 474,651 downwards.
GAGGCCCTGCTGCAACAGGCTGGTAGGACAAAAGATGTCGTGCAAGTTTCTCATTGCGAGCACGTACGACTATTTACGGAACACATGCCTATGATTGTTAGTACTAGGATGCTTATCATTATTTATCTGCAATGCCCATGTCTCACTGATTTCATGAATTATCTTATCCATGCAACACCCGTACATCCATCCCTATGCCTACAGTATTCCATCCTACTAGTTACTATTGCTACTATTACCGCTTTTATTTTACTATTGTCGTTACTGTCCATTACTATCACCACTATAAAACTATTGCTACTGATAAACCGCTGCGAGCAAGTCTGTTTCCAGGTGCAGCTGAATTGACAACTCAACTGTTAAGGCTTATAAGTATTCTTTGGCTCCTGTTGTGTCGAATCAATAAATTTGGGTTTTACTTCCCTCGAAGACTGTTGCGATCCCCTATACTTGTGGGTCATCACCCATCGTTAGTATTGCTTGGATTTTCTTTGGGTTTGCCTCTATACCTCTTGCTGACACCAGGAATCCCAGAAGTTGCCCTGCAGAAGGAGCATTTTGTCAGGTTAAGCTTGAGTTTGTACCTGTTGAGGTTGTCGAAGGTTTCCTTCAAGTCGCTGATTAAAGATTCCTCCTTTCGTGTGGTGATGACCATGTCGTCGATGTAGACTTGGATGTTGCGGTCTATTTGACTTCCAAGGCAGTTTTGCATCATTCGTTGATAAGTTGCTCCTGCATTTTTGAGGCCGAAAGGCATGACTTGATAGCAGAACACGCCGTATGGTGTGATAAAAGCTATTTTCTCTTTTTCTTCTTTCTTCAACTTGATTTGGTTGTAGCCGGAATATGCATCTAAGAAGGAAAGTCTCGCGCACCCCCGCCGTTGAGTCGATTATCTGATCAATACGAGGTAACGGAAAGGGATCCTTGGGACAGTGTTTGTTGAGAGATGTGTAGTCGACACATACTCTTTGTACGTCGGTATTTTTCTTGGGGACGATAACTGGGTTAGATACCCAAGTTGATGCTTTGATTTCTCTGATGAACCCTGCGTTTTCTAGCCTGTGCAGCTCGGATGCTATTGCTTTTCTCTTGGGTTCATCGAACCGTCGTAGAGGTTGCTTGACTGGCCTTGCCTTTGGATCCACATTTAGTGCGTGCTCGACGAGTTCCCTGGGAACTCCTGTGGCATGTCTGAAGGACACCAGGCGAAGATTTCCCAGCGCTCACGGAGGAACTCGACAAGCACGCTTTCCTATGCGAGGTCCAAGTTTACCGCTATTGAAGTAGTTTTGTTTGGGTCCGTAGGGTGAACCTGGATTTTCTTGGAGTCTTGGGATGCATCGAAAGCCTGGTCTGGCAGGGATTGACCGACGTTGGGTAGCACATTGTGATCAGTTTCGCCCTTAAGTCTTGCGGATTCAGCTGTCATGCCGAAAGTTTGCGTCATCCTATTGAACTCTTTGTCGCAAGTGTTGGATACTTTGAAACTGCCTTGTACTGTGATGGTTCCCTTGGGTCCTGGAATTTTGAGTGTTAAGTACGCGTAATGAGGGACTGCCATGAATTTTGCAAATACTTGTCACCCCAGGATTGCATGGTATTGCGAGGGCCAGTCCATTACTTCGAACTCCAACTTCTCTCTCCCGTAATTGCCACCATCGCCGAAGCAAACATTGAGTTCTATTTTACCGAGGGGGTGATTTGCGCTCCCTGGTACTATGCCATGGAAAGAGTAGTCCGTCGGCTTCAAATTTTCCAGGGATATGCTCATTGCCTTTAGAGTCCTTGCGTATATCAAATTTATGCTACTTCCTGCGTCCATGAATACTCGCCCAATGTCGTATCCCCCTATTTGCGCTTTCAACACCATTGGCGTGTGTCCTGTCCTGGGCACTTTCCTTGGGTGATCTGCTCTGCTGAACCTGACGGGCTGGTCGGACCACCTCAAGTATTCTGTAGTTGCCGGTGGTGATGATATTGCTAAGTTCACTTGTCTTGATATGCTCTTCTGCTCTTTTTTGGACTTTGAGACTGGCTGGATCATTGCGGATATGTATACCTTTGATGCTAAATGTCTTGCAAGACGTTGCACTTGATACCCTTGACTTGTGTTTGTACCTCCTCGATGTTCTCCTTGGTTTAACTCCATAGCGTTTTATAACCTTAGGAATGTTCTGCAGTCTTTCATTTGGTGATTGGAAACTCTTTTCCCATCTAAGTATGCATAGTGGATATGGCAAGGTCCATGGAGCATGTCTTCTGCCGACGGGCCGAAGTATTTTGGTTTTTCTTTTTCTCGACTATTTCTGTCTTGGAATTCCCTACTTCCGTAGCCTTCCTTTTCCCTTCTTTCGTATCCTGCGGCTATCTGATTTCATCTTGTATGGCTATCTTCATTGCGAGACATGCGCCTTTGCCTGCTTGCTCTGTCGACTTCTGGTGAACGCGCCCTTTTGTTTGTTATAAGCGTCTTCTCCATTGGCGAATTTGTTTGCTACCTCCATTAGTTCTGACACTGTCCTGGGCCTTGTTCTCCCTAACTCTTCCACGAGATCCGAACGGTGAAGGCCAGCCGAAAAAGCACCTACTACCCTTTCGTCGGAAACGTCTTCCGCAGAGTTTTTTATTATGCTCCACCGATGTATATACGAACGTAGAGTTTCGTCCTTCCTCTGTATGCAGGACTTAACTTCTTCTAGCGACGTACGTTTGTATGTCGAACGAAAATTTCTTGTAAATTGACTCTCCAGTTCTCCCCAACTTCCAATGGAATCGTTGGGTAAAGTACTTAACCAAGACCGTGCTGCGACAGTGAGGTGTAACTGCAGACTTTCATCATCGCTGCTCTTGTTCCTCCGAGCATTTGTACTGCTTGTAGGTAGTCTGATAACCATAGTCTAGGTTCTTGTGACCCATCATACTTTTGCTGATAGTGTGGTAGTTTGAATCCTTTGGGTACTCGCGTTTTGCGAACCCTTCGGGTAAAGCATAGCGCGCCCATCTCTTTTTCCTCGTCTTCATAATTTTCTTCCTTCCACGCATAGTGCGTGTTGTCTACTCTTGCTTGTGCTATGATATTCCTTGCATCCTCCCTTCGTGCCCTACGCTTTTCGTCGCATGATGAGTCGCTTGTTTGGCTTTGCGAGGGTTGGTACTTGAAGTTTTCCTCTCCCTTGTCCTTGTAATATGTCGCCTTTTTCTCTGGAAAATGTTTCATTAGTCTGTCTTCTACCAACCCGAGGCTTCTTATTGCGGCTTGATGCATGTGCTTCCGTGGATCTTCGGGTTCTGGTTGTGTAGTTAGTAGATACATTTGTGCTGCTACTAATGCTGCCTCTGGTGTTTCCTGTACAAAATCCTCCTCATCGTCTGATGGATGTGCGCTTATGCTCCTTGCGTGGTTTCTTCCCTTGCCCACGCTGTTGTTCTCCTACTGTGCTTTGGGTCTTTGTGTCTTTCTCCGCTGGACTCTGATGCTTCGCTATATTCATCCCAATATGCTCCACTTGACACACTATTATTTTCTTGACTTCTCCTGATATTGTCTTTTTCCTCCCTCAACCTCTTTTTGTGTTGATGCAGGGCATACTGGTACCCCATCAAAACTTCTCTTCTTGAATTGGCGGGTACTTCCGTACCATGATTGATAGCTGACATGATGATTCTCTACTCCCCGGTAGAGACGTGAATTTTGTCCTTCTCCTTCTTGCTGTTGCTCCTTGATTTGTCGGTTTGCACGTCGATTGCTGCGTTGTCTGCATGATCGTTCTCTTCTGCTGCTTCGGTGATAATGACGCATAATTGATGTATGTTTCTGGAGACACCACCGCTTTGGGTGACGAAGTCCTTTTGACTAGTGTGCGATTTGCCCATTGCTCCTTTTATGTCGAGTTCTTTCCGAGTTTCGTCGAGTTCTTCGGTTTTTTCCTTTTGTATTTTCGGCTGCTGCGAAGCTGACCGGCGAGTTTACCTCGCTAGAAGAGCCCACCGATGATCCAGACATTGTGATTGTCTTTGCTTTGCTTGCCGACGGATCTGGTTTCGCCGGATCTGAAAGGCGAGTCAAACTTGAAAATCCAACGCAAAAGCTCAGACTTCCAATCGTTAACTCCATCTTCTAGTTTTCGTCGACTTCTGAACTGCGGTTGGCTAAAAGCAAAAAAGTCATCGAATTCATAATTCCAACACCCAGAGTCCCCATGGTCGGCGCCAATTGACGAGGGTTAGCTCAACAAATGTCCAAGATGAAGGACTTAGGATCAGGGGAATAGGGTGTCGGATGAACTCGAAGGTAAAGATCAGTCAAACAATGCGTGTATCGAGAATAAACATGGTGGTCAACTTGGCTTACTCTCCATCTATCCCTGACCGGCCTCTCCTGGCCCCTATATATAGGTGGCCAGGTCTCAAGGAACCTGTCGGGTCCGATACATATTACAATATCGATATACGACATAGACTCGTACTTCGACTATGATTACACTTGGGCCTAGCTTAATGGGCCTCAGGGGTACTCAAGTATCGGGCTCTATTATCTATACCCTTGTCACCACCTCTTTGGGTGATGAAGTCCTTTTGACTAATGTATGATTTGTCCACTGTTCATCCTATGTCGAGTTCTTCCAGAGTTTTGTCGAGTTCTTCGATTTTTCCTCTTGTATTTTCTGCTGTTGCGAAGCTGACTGGCGAGTTTACCTCGCTGGAAGAGCCCACCGATGATCCAGACACTGTGATTGTCTTGGTTTTGCTTGCCGATGGATCCAGTTTTGCTAGATCTGAAAGGCGAGTCGAAACCAAAAATCCGATGCAAAAGCTCAGACTTCCGATCGTCAACTCCATCTTCTGGTTTTCGTCGACTTCTAAACTGTTGTTGGCTAAAAGCGAAAAAGCCGTTGAATTCATGATTCCAACACCCCTGGTCTCCACGGTCGGCGCCAATTGACGAGGGTTAACTCGATAAATGTCTTGGATGAAGGACTTAGGATCGGGGGAATAGGGCGTCAGATGAACTCGAAGGTAAGATCAGTCAAACAAGGCGTGTATCGAGAATAAACATGGTGGTCAACTTGGCTTACTCTCAATCTGTCCCTGACCGGCCTCTCCTGGCCCCTATATATAGGTGGCCAGGTCTCAAGGAACCGGTCGGGTCCGGTACATATTACAATATCTGTATACGACATGGACTTGTACTTCGACTATGATTACACTTGGGCCTAGCTTAACGGGCCTCAGAGGTACACAAGTAACAGGCTCTATTAGCTATACCCTTGTCACTCTCAGTACAGATGAAGGCTAGCAAAAGACTGGGAGCGACCAACTAAGAGAGCAATGACGGCCATAATCATGCATAGCGACAAAACATGATTAACCAAAGCATGAAGTGTATCACAAGTCAAAAACCAAATGATCATAGAGGCTAGAGGCGACTTGTTAAAGTCAAACATGATGAAAGCATGCGCCAAGTCAACCCAAATAAAGCATCAAAGGAGAAAACCACAATAATATGCTCCCGTATAATAAAAACAACGCATGATTCTTTCAAAGGCACATTAAGCAATCTCAGTCATTTGAGACAAGTCATGCTACAGCAAAAACTACTAAGCATACTATCAAAATAACATCAAGCATGACATGCAAAAGTCTAAGCCACAGTCTAAACAAGCTCCCATTTGTACCACTATAGGCATGAAACTTTTTTCTCTTTTCCAGCACCAATCAACCTTTTTGAAACAACTCTTAAAGATGAAAACCAACATAGACCAGAGGTCTAAACACACCTTGATACAAAGAAATAACAAGTTCTGAACAAAAATCAAGGTGAAAAATAAAAGCTAAACGCAGTACTAGAAAAAGAGAACACTCGTTGAACGAAAAGAGTGAAAACTAGAGTGTTCTTAGCAATGAAAAACGAAGTGCATCTTCTCCAAAAGAAATATGTTGGGGTCCAACCATTTATTGCAGAAAACAAAAGAAATAAAAACTGAAAAGTGAAAGTAAAGACGCTCCAAGAAAAACGCATAGAATACGAAGCAATAAAAATATAGTGTCTTAAAAGGTGACCTGATTTTTGCCGATGAAGAAGGGGTGCCTCGGGGCATCCCCAAGCTTTGACGCTTGTACCTCTTGGATATTTCTTGGGGTGACATGGGCAACCCCAAGCTTGAGCTTTTGTACATACTTCATCTCATCTCATCATTCTCCTTTCCCTACACTTGAAAACTTCCTTCATACAAAACTTCACACAATTCTTATTAGCAACATTAGTGTAAGCACGATAGTAAATCTACTCTTTTGGTTCAATTTCAACTCAAGTATAACACCCATTAAATCATAAGATACTGTAGCAACTTCCTCAAAAGTTCCATGATCAAAAGAACTCAAAAAGAAAGCGATCAAGAGGTAAACACAAATAGTGGCAGAAATCTGTCAAAATAGAACAGCTGGTAAAGATCGATTTTTTTTGAAAATCTTCTGTTGCTCAAATCGAAAAGTGCAAAACTAATGAAAGTTAGGCAGTAACCTGGGGCATGTGCACAAGAAATCACAGATCAAAAAGACGTCTTACCTTCCTCCAATTAGAGGTTTTTCTTGGCACAAAAACGAAATAAAAAAGATAAGGAGAGGTCATTACAATAGAAATAACTTCCAAGACTCAACAAAAAGAAAAAGTACTGAAAAGAAAATATTAGGTTATCTTCCAAGAGTGTTTTTCTCTAACGCCTTTGAGCTAGGAGCAGAAAGTGGAAATCAAGGATTTTCAAATGAAGCATTAAGATCAATTGTTTTCTCAAAAACACCACTTGCCACACTAGGCACTTTAGACGCCCCCGAAGATGATTCAACCTGCAATTCACTCTTAGTTGAACTAAAAGTTTTACCAATCTTAAAAAAATATTGCGGTTTTGGCACAGACACCTTGGGAATATACATAAATTTTTGCTCTTTTCCAACAAAAGCTTTCTCCTTTTTAAATTTAATAGAAGAAAAAATTGAACTTAAAGTTTCCATAGACTCCTCTAATTTACCAATCCTAAGGTTTTGACTATCATGGATAGTGCTAGCCTCTAAAACAGTGATTCTTTTTACCGATACTTTCTATCGATTCATTAACCTGACTAGCGTTATCAAGGAGATTTGGCAAACTTTTCTCTAAAGAGCTCAGTTTTTCTATAACTTCCTCCAAAATGATCTCAGTTTTAACAACATGAATAGGTGGTACTCCCACTAATTTTTCAATTAAAGTGCGTGCTTCCAAAGCAGGAGTACCCAGAAAATTACCCCCTGCGAGAGTATCAAGAACGTACCTATTCCAACTAGATATACCAACATAAAAATTCCTAAGTAGGATCATGGTAGAAAGCTTTTTTGTACATCTATGATGAGCATTACTAATTCGGTACCAAGCATCTTTCAAACTTTCTCCCCCTTGGCTTAAAAGTACAAACCTCAACTTCAGGATTACTCATTCTAGCAAGATTAAAAGCAGACAAGCAAAAATAACAACTATAAAGGAACTGTTTTTTTTTGTTTTTTTTGATAAAAAGATGCAAGCAAAAATAAAGTAAAGAAAATAAGCAAAATAATAACAAAGTAAAAAGATTGGAAGCGAGAGACTCCCCTTACAGAAATCCTCTTTCTCCCCGGCAACGGCGCCAGAAAAATTGCTTGATAGTGCGTGTTAGGCATCTAGTTGGGAACCCCAAGAGGAAGGTATGATGAGCACAGCAGCAAGTCTTCCCTCAGTATGAAAGCAAGGTTTATCGAACCAGTAGGAGAAAGAACCAACTTCCGAAGGTTGATGCTCGCTGGCTTGGCGGCAGCTCCAGACAATTTATATATGGCACCTTATCTGGGGCGTAGCTTTGCACCAGCAGCAACGTGGAACCTACACACAACACAACCAAAGTACTTTGCCCCAACTTACAGTGAGTTTGTCAATCTCACCGGTTTGCTGTAAACAAAGGATTAAACGTATCGTGTGGTAAAAGATAGTTGTTTGCGAGAAAGTAAATAATGCTTGTAAATGGTAAACGGTAATATGAATGTAAAAGAATGGACCGAGGTCCACAGTTCACTAGAGGTGTCTCTCCATAAGATAAATAACATGTTGGGTAAACAAATTAAACTCTTTTGGTGTTATGCGAAGATTAGTCAGTAAAGCTCTCATGAACCTGATGGCACACTTTACTTTTCTCATTCTTAAAATTTTGACATCGTGGCTCTCTTATGTTGAGTTGTTATGCTTGCAAGTTGTAAGTTGGAAATTAGCCAAACCATGTCATCATGGGGTAAGCTTTCAATATTGCACTTCTTATTTGAGTTGATATCGTGATCTTTGGTTTATGGATACTCGCGATGTGAAACAAATTGGGAATCTTGCGGGATCATGGAGTTTGTATACGTGTTAGAGAAACGCCTAGGCCGCTAATCTAAGCCATGCATAATTCATGGTGGAAATTTACAGCATGCCCATAGTGAACATTCGACGATGCATCTCAAAATAAAAAGCTATACCAATGGTAAATAAAAGAGATGCCGAGGTGTTCATTGTCTGTTTGTCCTGTCATTTTGATGTGGGCTTGTTCTATGTCATCAGGCACGGAGGTACCCCATTGGCGGTTCTCGATGATACGTGTATACTTACAGTGACAAGAGCTTGCTTGGGACTCTAAGTCGAGTAGCATGAGGTTTGGGTATTCGTACTTCACGGGACATGAGGTTTTCAACTTATGATTTGTCAAGCATATGATTCATAATTGTACTCGCATTAACTTTAACCATTCAAGATGCCTATGATGGGGGCAATGAGAGCTCAAAGCTAGTAAGTACCATAATTTTTGAAGGTTTATAAAACTTGCAATCACTGCTTCCCTCTGCGAAGGGCCTTTCTTTTACTTTTTTGTTGAGTGTCCACCTTCTACCTTTATGCACCGTCTAAGAGAGCATAGTTGTCATTCTAAGTTTAATGTGCATAGTCCCAAAGTTTATCATTGATTAATTTATGATTTTGGTTTCACTTGTTCTTAAATTATTTGTATCTAGCCGCCCTCTTAAACTTGAAGGTGTCCTATGCATTTATGTTTTGCTATTCCATGAAGGACAAGCTGAAAACCATTTGCTATGTTTTTCCATATGATTTGAATACATGTTTGACTTTCATTGTTTCATTTTCATGATCTTTCGTTTGTGTTCTTTTTCATGTTATAACATGGTTGCTAAGTTTCTTCTATCAAGATTATGTCTTTCATGCCTATGTTTTAAGTTCTTTGATCTCAGCACTCAATGCTTTACATAGATGATCAAGATTATGATGGTGCATGTCATCTCAAAAATTATTCTTTTGTTATCACTTACCTACTCGAGGACGAGCATGAGTTAAGCTTGGGGATGCTTGATACATCTCAAACGTATCTATAATTTTTGATGCTCCATGCTTGTTTTTACACCATTTGCCTTGTGTTTCGTTACACTTCGTGGCGTTTTTATGTGATTTCCGGAACTAACCTATTGACAAGATGCCACAGTGTTAGTTCCCTGTTTTCTACTGTTTTTGTGTTTCAATAAAGCTACATAGGAAATATTCTCAGAATTGGATAAAACGAGGACCGAAACTCCTATTTTGCTCGGAGGAAGGACGAGGACCAAACTGGAGCCGGGGAGGGGTCAGAGGGCACCCTCACCACCAGGGGGCGCAGCCCAGGCCCTGACCGCGCCCACCTGTGGTGAGGCCCCCCTGGTCCACCTCTGACGATGCCCATTCGCCTATAAGAAGCCTCCCGACGGAAAATCCTAAAACAATCGGCATTTTTCCCAGAACAGTTCCGTAGCGCCACCGCCGTCGAAGACAAATTTCGAGGGATAGAAGTCTCTTTTCCGGCACCCTGACGGGATGCCCCCGGAGCCATCTCCATTGGTCTCCATCGCCATCTCCACCATCTCCACCGTCTCTATCGACCTCACCACCATCTCCATCGCTGTTGCTGCCTCCTATGATGAGAAGGGAGTAGTTCTCCCCCGGGGCTGAGGGCTCTACCGGTAGCTATGTGGTTCACCTCTCTCTCCCATGATGTAATCTTTATGTGATCGTGAGCTTTGTATCTAGTTGAATTGGTAGATGCTATTATTCAGATATTATGCTACTCTCGTGCTTTATATTTGTATACTCCGGAGATACCTTGTAACATGGTGTGACAGTGATAGTATGCGCATCATGTGTGTCTTTTTGGTTAATGTCTCTATGAATTGTTGGTGTTTGTTGGAACCATCAAGTGCGTTCACGGTGACAGTGTGGGACAATCTAGTTTGGGGAAATACGGACTTTGAGGAATGCTTCGTAGCCCTATGCATGATTAGTGTTTGTTTTCCATTGGAGAATTGTTTTGAGTTGCATATTGAAGTTAGTATCTATTGGTTCAATTATGTTATATTTGTTGGGAGTGTGTCCACTAGTGAAAGTATGATCCCTAGGCCTTGTTTCCAAGCATTGCACACCGTTTCCTTTTAGTTTTGTTACACGTTTGCTTGCAGCGATATTTATTTCAGATTACATTTACTACTTATAATCATCACTACTACTTGTATTTCACTATCTCTTCGCCGAACTAGTGCACCTATACATCTGACAAGTGTATTGGGTGTTTTTTTTGAGAGTGTGTATTGGGTGTGTTGGGGATACAAGAGACTTTCTGTATCGTAATTGCAGGGTTGTTTGAGAGGGATAGCTTTGACCTCTTCCTCCCTGAGTTTGATAAACCTTGGGTGATCCACTTAAGGGAAACTTGCTGCTGTTCTACAAACCTCTGCACTTAGAGGCCCAACACTGTCTACAAGGATAGAAGCGTGCGTAGACATCAAGCTATTTTCTGGCACCGTTGCCGGGGAGGTAAGGTAAAAGGTACTCGCATCCTCCTGTGTGAGTGCTTGAAGTTATTTCCTTTAGATTCTGCAATTATATCTTTTTGTTTCTTGTTTTTATTTTCACTAGTTAGGCTTAATAGAAAACAAAGAGTTCTTTAGTATTTTTCCTATGTTAGGATATGAAGTGTTTGAAGAGAAAATTGAAAAATCTTTGGAACTTAATTTGCATGCTAATAGTGTTATTAGCAACATTAGTGTAAGCACGATAGTAAATCTACTCTTTTGGTTCAATTTCAACTCAAGTATAACACCCATTAAAGCATAAGATACTGTAGCAACTTCCTCAAAAGTTTCGTGATAAAAAGAACTAAAAAAGAAAGCGATCGAGAGGCAAACACAAATAGTGGCAGAAATCTATCAAAACAGAACAGCTGACAAAGATCGATTTTTCCGGGGACCTTCTGTTGCTCAAATCAAAAAGTGGAAAACTAATAAAAGTTTGGAAATAACCTGGGGCATATGCATAAGAAATATCAGATCAAAAAGATATTTTGAGAATTTTCACGAATTTTTACGGTGCAGCACAAAAATCTGTTTCAGGACAGCAACTTCCCCAAATCTTACCTTCCTCTAATTAGAGGTTCTTTTTGGCACAAAAACAAAATAAAAATGATAAGGAGAGGTCATTACAGTAGTAATAACTTCCAAGACTCAACAAAAAGAAAAATTACTGAAAAGAAAACATTGGGTTATCTCCCAAGAGTGCTTTTCTTTAACGCCTTTGAGCTAGGCGCAGAAAGTGGAAATCAAATATTTTCAAATGAAGCATTAAGATCAGTTGTTTCCTCAAGAGCACCACTTACCACACTAGGCACTTTAGAAGTCCCTGAAGATGATTCAACCTGCAAGTCACTCTTAGTTGAACTAAAAGTCTTACCAATCTTAAAAACATGCTGCGGTTTTGGCACAGACACCTTGGGAACATACATAAATTTTTGCTCTTTTCCAATAAAATCTTTCTCCTTCTTAAATTTAAGAGAAGAGAAAAGTGAACTTAGAGTTTCCATAGACTCCTCTAATTTACCAATCCTAAGGTTTTGACTATCATGGATAGTGCTAGCCTCTAAAGCAATGATTCTTTTACCGATACTTTCTATCGATTCATTAACCTGGCTAGCGTTATCAAGGAGATTTGGCAAACTTTTCTCTAAAGAGCTCAGTTTTTCTACAACTTCCTCCAAAGTGATCTCAGTTTTAACAACATGAATAGGTGGTACTCCCACTAAACTTTCAATTAAAGTGCAGGCCTCCAAAGCAGGAGTATCCAGAAAATTACCTCCTGCGAGAGTACCAAGAACGTACCTATTCCAACTAGATATACCAACATAAAAGTTCCGAAGGAGGATCATGGTAGAATGCTTCTTTGTACACCTATGATGAGCATTACTAATTTGGTACCAAGCATCTTTCAAACTCTCTCCCCCTTGTTGCTTAAAAGTATGAACTTCAACTTCAGGATTACTCATTCTAGCAAGACTAAAAATCAGACAAGTAAAAATAGCAACTATAAAGGAACTATTTTTTTGTATTTTTGATAAAAAGATGCCAGCAAAAATAAAATAAAGCAAAACAATAACAAAGTAAAAGATTGGAAATGAGAGACTCGCCTTGTAGAAATCCTCTTTCTCCCCGGCAACAGCGCTAGAAAAATTGCTTGATGGCGTGTAGATGACCGCCCAGTTGGGAACCCCAAGAGGAAAGTATGATGAGCACAACAGCAAGTCTTACCTCAGTATGACAAGGTTTATCGAACCAGTAGGAGAAAGAACCAACTTCCGAAGGTTGATGCTCGCTAGCTTCGCGACAGCTTCGGACAATTTATATATGGCGCCTCGTCCAGGGCGTAGCTTTGCACCAGCAGCAACGTGGAACCTGCACACAACACAACCAAGTACTTTGCCCCAACTTGCAGTGAGGTTGTCAATCTCACTGGTTTGTTGTAAACAAAAGATTAAGCGTATCGAGTGATAAAAGATAGTAGTTTGCAAGAATGTAAATAAAGCGAGTAAATGGCAAACGGTAATAACAATGTAAAAGAATGGACCGGGTCCACAGTCCACTAGTGGTGTCTCTCCATAAGATAAATAATATGCTGGGTAAACAAATTACAGTTGGGCAATTGATATAATAAAGCAAGCATACAAATTTCATGAGGATCACTATGAGATTCACTTGGGCATTACAACATAATATATAGACCGTAATTCAACTGCATCTATGACTAATAATCCACCCGCCGGATGTCATCCGAGCAACCGTTGGGTATTAAGTTGCAAGCATCAGATTATCGCCTTAAGCAAAGTGTGTAATATAAACAATACAAATGTCCTTGAACACAAGATTGTTGTTTTCACCCTAGTAGCAACAACACATCTACAACCTTAGAGGTTTCTGTCACTCCCCTAGATTACTAGAGGCATGAACCCACTATCGAGCATAAATACTCCCTCTTGGAGTCACTAGCATCTACTCGGCCAAGATATCTACTAGCAATGGAGAGCATGCAAGATCATAAACAACATAGAGATGATAAATCATAAATCAGCTTGACAAAGTATCAATATTCATAGGATCCCAACAAACACAACACGTAGAATTACACAACGATGATCTTAATCATGATAGATAGCTCACAAGATCTAAATATGAAGCACATCGAGGAGATGACAACCATCTAGCTACTGCTATGGACCCGTAGTCCAAGGTAGACTACTCACACATCGCTCCAAAGGCAGGCATGGTGATGAAGAATGCCTCCGGTGGTGATTCCCCTCTCCGGCAGGGTGCCGGAAAGAGCTTCTGGACCCTCCCGATCTCGCGTCGATGATGGCGGTTTCTCGCAGTATGTTTTGTAGAAAATTGATCAGGTCTTTAGATTTTCCTCGTCGAGGAGAATATATAGGCGGAAGGGCGGCATCAGGAGGTGGGCCAGGTGGCCCCACCACCTGGTGGCGCGGGCGAGGGGCTGGCCGCGCCACCCTATGGTGTGGCTGGCCCCTGGTCCCCCTCCGTCTCTGCTTTGGACTTTGTCTCGTGTCGGGAAAATATGAACTTCGACTTTTGTTTCGTCCAATTCCGAGAATATTTCCTGTGTAGCTTTTTTGAAACACAAAAACAACATAAAACAGGAAACTGGCACTGTGGCATCTCGTTAATAGGTTAGTTCTAGAAAATGCATAAAAACACCACGAAGTGTAACAAAACAGAAAGCAAATGGTGTATAAACAAGCATGGAGCATCAAAAATTATATATACGTTTGAGACGTATCAGCAACCCATGGAGCGCGGCGATGGAACGAACGTGCTCGAGGTAGGGGATGGATTGCTTCCTTATAGGGACACTGGTTGTAGATTCTTAATCTACAACTAGTTTTAGATTAGATATACCCTATATATATATGTCCCCCTTTCGTAAGTTCTCTATTTCGAATCCTGGGCTGCACCTCCATTAATTGATCATTGCAAGCAGGAAGTTTGGCTTACCCGAGCTGTCTGAATATGGGCAAATCAAAGACTATCTGTCTGTTTGTCTAAAACTTCCACTGTTTTATGGTTTTGAATACATTAGTTGAAAAAACTGGGTAGATTCGAATCTACTCAAGGTATCTACAAATACCACCAAGCTTCCATAAGTTTTTTGTTTCAAATCCTTTGGCTGCACTTCTATTGGTCAGTAAGCAGGTAGCTGTCTGAATCTAGGCAAATGAAGTTCGCTTTGTCTGATTTCTGCAAATTCCACTACTACATGGTTTTCAAAATATAACCTTTCCAGCCCACATTATTCCCTCGAGAAGCCTGGCCCAAGCTCAGCCTACCCATGTTTTTTAACGTACTATAACATCTTTTTTTGGAGTTTGTTAGACATACTGATTTTTTTTATATCGAAGGAAGCTGAGTAATACAAGGAAGTACCAAAATATTATAAGCAGATACTATTAATTTAATGGAACAACAGCGCTGATATATATATGCTGACATCAAGGACCCACCCGTCAGCATCGAACCTCGACCATACAAAGTTCAGATTCATATTTCAGGGGTGGCTTTGAAAATGAAAGCCAAGAGTAACCACGTGGAACAAAATAAATCCAGATAGCACACACGTTTCTTTTTCCGATAACATGACATCCTGGACCCACCTGTCAGCAGCTTCCATCAACCTTATCAAATATCAAGTTTGAATTTCACGGGCGGGTTCGAAAATAAAAGTCAAGTATGCATCAATCATGGGGAACAAAATAAATCAAACAGAGTACACACGTTTTCTTTTCTGATAATTTGACATTCGGTTTGTTGTTTAGAGAGGCTGACATGGAGGACCCACCGGACTGCAGCGTTCATGAACATTATCAACATAGCACCAGTTTGTTGTTCAGAGAGGCTGAGATCGAGGACCCACCGGCCAACAGCATCCATGAACAGTAATAACATAGCACATGTTTGTTGTTCAGAGAGGCTAACATCAAGGACCCACTCGACTACATCATCCATGAACATTATCAACATAGAACAGGTTTGTTGTTCAGAGAGGCTGCCATCGAGGACCCACCGACAACAACATCCATGAAAATTCTGAACATAGCTGAGGTTTCTTGTTCAGAGAGGCTGACATCAAGGTCCCACCAGACTGCAGCGTCCATGAACATTATCAGAGCGAGCGGTTTCGAAAAATGAAAGCAAGTAGCCAACAATCGTGTGGAACAACGGAGAGGTTGATAGGACCCACGGTGCAAACTATATAGTGTTGCATCAAGCAACGTGAGTGATGTCTACGCACTTCTATTCTTGTAGACACTTGTTGGGCCTCCAAGTGCAGAGGTTTGTAGAACAGCAGCAAGTTTCCCTTAAGTGGATCACCCAAGGTTTATCGAATTCAGGGAGGTTAGAGGTCAAAGCTATCCCTCTCAAGCAACCCTGCAATTACGATACAGAAAGTCTCTTGTGTCCCCAACACACCCAATACACTTGTCAGATGTATAGGTGCACTAGTTCGGCGAAGAGATAGTGAAATACAAGTGGTATAGATGATTATAAGTAGCAAACGTGATGTAAAATAAATATCACTGCGAGCAAACAAGTAACAAAACAGCAAGTAAACGGTGTGCAATGCTTGGAAACAAGGCCTAGGGATCATACTTTCACTAGTGGACACACTCCCAACAATATAACATGATTGAACAAATAAACAACTTCTCTCCACTATGGTACTCTGAATTACTCTCCTATTGAATAACACTAATCATTGTGTAGTGGCTACAGAAGCACCCCTTAAAGTTCATCAAGTACTTGACAAACACCACTCATAGAGACATCCAAATCAGATCACAACTCAAGATAGAAATCATTGCGACTTAGACCAAGTACTAACACGGTGCACACACTGTCAACTTTACACCATGAAAGGAGGAATAGATCACTCAATACTATCATAGTAATAATTACTCTCATAATCCACAAGAGATCACAATCATAGCCTAAACCAAGTACCACCACGATGCACGCACTGTCACCGTTACACCATGGCAGGAGGAATAGATTACTTTAATAACATCACTAGAGTACACTACAATAATTAAGCATAGGAGTAGCATAATATCTGAATAATAACATCTACTTGTTCAACATGATACAAAGCTCACGATCACATAAAGATCACATCATGGGAGAGAGAGGTGAACCACATAGCTACCGGTAGAGCCCTCAGCCCCGGGGATGAACTACTCCCTCCTCATCATAGGAGACAACAAGGTTGATGGAGATGGCGGTGAGGTCGATGGAGACGGTGGAGACGGCGATGGAGATCGATGGAGATGGCTCCGGGGGCACTTCCCCGTCCCGGCAGGGTGCCAGAACAGAGACTTCTGTCCCCCGAAATTCGTCGACGGCGGCGGCGGAACTGCGGAACTCTTTCTGGAAAATTGCCGAATCCTCTAGGGTTTTCCGTCCCGAGGCTTCTTATAGGCGAAGGGGCGATGTCAGGCGTGGAGCCAGGCTCCCACACGCGGGCCCCGCGCGGCCAGGGGGCTGGCCGCGCCACCCCTATGTGTGGGGCCCTGGTGGCCCCCCTCCTACTCCTCTTCGGATCTCTGGAAGCTTCCGGGTAAAATAAGACTTCAGGAACTTGTTTCGTCCAATTCCGAGAATATTTCCTGTGTATCACTTCTGAAACACAAAAACAGCAGAAAACAGGGAACTGGCACTGTGGCAACTCGTTAATAGGTTAGTTCCGGAAAATGCATAAAAGTGCCACTAAGTGTAACGAAACAATAGGCAAATGGTGTAAAAACAAGCATGGAGCATCAAAAATTATAGATACGTTGGAGACGTATCAGTGAGCTAGGTCGTGGGAATAAAAAGAACAAGTCTGCTAGAGACACTGACATCACGGCCCCACAACCTGAAAAGGTAGGTCAGAGTCCAAAATCGGAAGCGAAATCGAAAAATCGACATCTACCATGCGCCGGACAACCATCTGCCACAATTTGCCCTAATCCGTGGTAGTAGAGGGCCTCAGAAACAAGAAAAAAAGTTTTTCAATCTACCATAAAACCGACCAAAATCGTGGTAGAAGGGGGGTTTTCAGCAACGACCGAAAGTGCCAGTCGTGGTAGATGGACACTTTTCTTCTAGTGAATGTTTGCAGCACCTCATGAAAACATTTGTAGCTCTGAAGTAACATTTATAGCAACACCCAAATGTTGTTGCAACATTTTTCTTATGTGTTCATAGCATTCTGAAAATAGTATGCAACATGAATATTTGTGCGAAAAGACTAACATATAGCAAACACCCTTAATCCTTGCAATATCTTGCTTGTGCATTTGCAGCAAAATAAGTTTGTAGCATGTTGAATGCACGTATGCACCATCGAAAATACATGAAAAAAATACCTCGTACCATCATCCATGGAGGCCCCGCTCTCACCGATTTTGGTATCGCCAACCATGAATCTGGATCACCGAACCCGGTTGGTGCTAGACTCGACAATCATGGCCTCATTCCAATAGGTTCATTATCTATTTGGGCTGACGCAATTGTGGACCTTCGATTTGAAGCTCTATGGCCATGAATGTGCCTGAGCTTGGCTTCCATGGAGGAGAATGGGTCTAGCTATAGAGGGAAATTGAGGATCAGTTAATTAGGTCTCACGCAACAGTAGCCGATGGGCAACAACTACAGTTCCCATGGTGGGAAGTAGTAAAATAGTGGTACATTTCTAACGAGAGAGATATATTTGGTGGAGGGCACGCCCGAGGGAAAGCGACCGACAGGAGCGCTCGATCGATCACTCGAGTGTAAAGTTTTCCTATCACGATATTGTTGCTTTTGTCATGTAAAACAATTTGGTCACATGTTGTGCACTAAGGGCAGAATCGTCTTTTATGTTGTCGTCTATTAATTGTCAAAATGGATGACGATTGTTATATTTGGAACAAAATTTACACCCAACGCCAAATCGGGAAGAAAATATTTCCATGGCCAAATGGGAAGCACAATTTAATCTAGTGCCAAATAACGATTGTCCTCTTAATTTGTAGCCTCAGAAACGATCGCTCTGACGTCTATATAAGTTGCCGACCATTCATCACAAACATATGCTCTCCTTCTCCCCTCCACCCTCAGTCGTTATCATCAACAATGGATTACCGTAACGGCGAGCCACTGTGGGCCAGTGTGACCCGAAACGTCAGAATCAGGAGGGAGACCCTGTGGTTCCATGAGGACGCCAGGCCAAGTGAAGATGAAGCGGCAAGTGGTGTGCGCCCAGTTGGCTTCTTCGTGCGTCTAGAGTGCGACGTTGACTCCAAAAGTAAGTACTTTGAAGATGACACCACAAAGAGCTTGATCGTGGACAATACCGGGTATCTCAAGTCCACCTTCGAAGTACTTGATCCCAGCATGTTGCGGGACAAGGAAACCTGTAGGTGCGAACTTCGTTCAATGCTTGAGTTTATGTTGCAGAAACTCAAGCTAACCAAAAAGGTAATGGAATCCATCGTACCAGAAGAGGTAGTAGATGAGATCAACAGTATAGCAAGCAGAGGCCCCCAAGACTTGTTATTTAGTTTCGCTATCAAGATCGTCCACGAGCTCCTCATATCCAAGCGCACCATCCTGGAGGCATGTGAGATCACGACCACACACGCCGATGAGAAGTGCCCAATTTGTCTCGATTACCTGAAGCCAAATCATGTTCGTGGTGATGCGCTCCATCTTGCAGGGTGCAACCATCTTTTCCACCAAAGATGCATTGCCAGGTGGCTTCACGAGAAACAACTCTGCCCAGTCTGTCGCGAAGATGTTCGACTGAGTGTACTTTAAACCGGGGGCGGAGCTGCGCCCGACGCTGCCGGTGCCATAGCACCGGTCCAGCTGAATAATCCAAGGAAGCATGTCATAGCGATTCAGCCAAAAAATCCCTTGTTTAAGCTGTTGTGTGCAATATGTTAGCAGTTTAGCACCACACCTTGTCTGTGTCTCTGGCTCCGCCACTGCTTTGAACCATGTAATCGATCTAGGTGAATCATGGTGTACTACTATTTTCGTCATTCAAATTTCTGAGTTTGTTCTAGTCTTGCAAAGGATCATTTATAGCAAATACTTATCTCAGAGTTTCATAGATTCGTTTGGAACAAAAAAAAATAGATTCGTTTGGAACAAATAAGGCCCCGAAGGGGCCGAGCATTGCCTGCATTGAATGTTCACTAAAACTCAATGTTGAAATGAGTGTTCACTAAAATCCCATGCGTTTGGGCGCTCGATCGTTCCGGCAATCAACGCAGTGTGCGGAGAGAACATCAAATCAAAATCAAGTGCAAAGGCAAAGCAATGGACTTTTGCAAAAGAAAAGTCGAACAACATCTTCCAGAGCCGGACGAGACCACGTCGAAACACTCGTTCAAACCCGCGTTACACCTGGTCACGTCCCATTCCTCAGACTAGAGAACTTTTTGTTCTCCAAAAAAAGACTAGAGAACTTTTTTTTTTGACAGTAATACGGCGGTTTATTGATTAAGCAACATCAATACAAAGTGTTCCCCGGATAAGCTCCGGAACTGAAACAAAAACACAACTAGAGTTTACATTATTGCAAGACTTAGCTAAAAGATGCGCCGCTTCATTAAGAACCCGTTTCACATGGCGAAAAGAAACTTCATAGAAATCGGTCGCCATTTGTTTGATATCAGAAACCACCAGGCCAACAGAAGATCTTCATGACGAGCGAGCTGAACCGCATGCCGAAGTGCCAGTGCTTCTGCATGTTCAGGAGAAAGCAGCCCCTCAAAATATTGTCGACAGGCCAGTAAGCAAGTACCTTGGTGATCTCGCATAATCACCCCTGCACTCATGCCTCCAGCAGCTTCAAAGATCGCAGCATCGCTGTTGACAAGCACCGTACCCAGTGGCGGTGGAGACTAGAGAACTTTTTGCGCGTCGAGACATTGCTTAACGCTAGGGCATTCGATCTGGAACGCACACACGCAGATGGCCCACCAGCCAGCCACACAGACACGCCTTAAACCCTTGGGGCGCGGCACGCGCACGCGCCGGTCGACCCGGAGGTGGCCGCCCTGCGACTTCCGTCCAAGTCGCGACGCGCAATCCACCCGGAGTAGATCGCATCCAGTCCAGGGTTGTAAAAAAAATCTCGCAAAAAAGCCGACGAGGTTTTGAGATTTTCCGTCCAGCTCCGCCTCGCCCCTCCGCACTTTCCTTTCCCCGCTCCTCCAGCTCGAGCGCTCGCAGGCCGAAACCCTAGCTAGCTCCTCAGCGCGGCCGCCGATCGCAGCGGCAGCTCGGTGGTGGCATGCGGGGCGGGCTCTGAGCGCGGGAGAAGAGAGCGAGCCGGCGCGCGCGCGCGTGCGGATCTGAGGGCCGCCGAGATGGCGCGGGCGGAGGCCAACTGGGAGCGCCTGGTGCGGGCGGCGCTCCGCGGGGAGCGGATGGGCGGCGCCTACGGGGTCCCCGCCAGCGGCATCGCCGGGAACGTCCCCACCTCGCTCGGCAACAACACCCACATCGACGAGGTGCTCCGCGCCGCCGACGAGATCCAGGACGAGGACCCCACCGTCGCCAGAATACGTAAGCCTCGCTACCCTTTCCTCCAAGTTGGTTCGGGGGCAAATTCCTTCCCGTATTACTGCTTTGGTCTGCTCTCTGATGACTGGGTAGCTACACGACTTGGTTGTTTCAGTAGTTCTATATAATTCGCCCGTCTCAGTATGTATTCCCTCAGCTAATTCCTTACTAGTGCGCAAGAGACTATGCTGCATTGGCTCGTGATCACTCTAATAAACTGTTACTGTATATTTCACTCTGGCATGCTGCACCACACCAGAAGGCAGCTCTTATTAGGCCATAGCGTTAACCTCTGTTGGATCCTGCCAAACTAATTAATTCCGGGTGCACCATCGTAAGTCCAGCTCTGATTCTGAACTGACATGCTCTCACATCATTGTACATGCCTTTTGGCATCTTTCTAGTTCAATTGCAGTTCTGCTGGGTTTGCCATTTAAATTATGGTTCAGTTATTTTGCACCATCGAACACAATTTTTTGGACCCAAGAGATGTTACTGTAATAGAATTTAGTGCTCTGAGAAAAGCAAACACAAGACGACCGATATGATTTGAACTATATGTTTGAGCAATTTAACTTTTACACTTGATTTGGTTTTGTCTTGTAACATCTCTGTACTTACATGAGCAGTGTGTGAGCATGCATATGCACTAGCCCAGAATCTGGATCCCAATAGTGAAGGGAGAGGCGTCCTGCAGTTCAAAACCGGTTTAATGTCGGTAATCAGGGTATGTCTCTTATGCTTTATTTTTTTATTTCATACTCTGTTCACAAGTACACGGTAACACTTTGACTATTCATTCCTATGAAATTATCTTGTTTGAAATAATACTAATTATACATTAGGAAAGTATGTTTTATGTTAGGTCTACTGGTCTAGTAATATTAATGTAGTGGTGTATATGTTAATATTCCTTTTTGTACATTAATGGTCAAACCTGATAATGTTTGGCTAGCACAGATTCTGAAACGACCTACATCTTGAAAACGGAGGTAGTGTAGTTAGGGGTGGGCGTTCGATTAGACCGAACCGATCGGGGTGGTTCTTTGGTTTACTAGGAAATTCGGATCTGAAAAAATGATGACCGATTGGTTCTTCCAAAATCTACTAATCGAAAAAAAATTGGCACCGAAGGTTCGGTTCAGTTCTCAGTTCTAACAGAAGAAACCAGTGTGTGCAGAGATCATGAAGGAATAGGGAATTCAGATTACATAGGGAATGAACTAGGGATGCAGGAGCTTGGGCGGCCGGGTTCCGGCGGGGGTCGCCGTCCTGCCTCCTCGTCTTCCCGGTGGTACTGGTCTCATTGTTTTTAAGGCATCCTTAAGGCGGCGCTTAGGCGCTAAGCCCCCCTCCGCCTTAGAAAATCGATCGCTTTAGGCGCTTAGGTGCATAGAGCGCCCTCTCCGCCTTAGGACGCCTGACCGCCTTAGAAACCATGACTGGTCTAGTGGTCATCGGTCAGGAGCCTGGGAGATGAAGGCGACCTCGTGAGCTTCGAAGGGGAAGTGTCGGATAGGAGAGAGCCACAGGGAGGAAATGTCTGCCGGAGTGCCGGAGTGCTGGCCGCAGTTGCTAGTAAGATGAGGTGGCGGATAGGGTTACGAGGTTGCAGGCGTGCACGTGATGGTGTGCGGGAGAGTAGAGAGAAAAGGGTTGGAGCTAACAATGCATTAAATATGGGTCTTTTGTGGTCGAAGTTGATGGAGTTGAAGTGGGCGATGAATTTCTCTTTAGAGTAGAGCTCGCCATTGTTGGTCTTCACAACCCCTTGCGGGCAGGCATTGCCACCACCAGGGATAAATATGGTGAGATTATTGCTATAAGCATAGTTGCTTCAGGAGGTTATCTTGATAAATATCCTAGCTCGGATGCTCTGATACGATGATCATCATCTGGTCCTCCTCCACGTGAACTGTGGTGCCATACACGAACACGTGAGCAAGGGCGGAGGCACAGCTCAAGCTTTCCTTCATGAACAACAACTGCCATCAAAGTATCATCACCTTTCAAGTAGGCGGCATTTTCACCCTTCAGTTTGTCCTCTGGTTTGGTTACTACACAGGGTGGGCATATTAACCGGCCAACCAAACTCCTGAACCAAAAGAACCAGAACTGAACCCAATTAAACCGAAAACGATAATCTTGGTACCAAATTCGGTCATCCAATCTGGAAAACCGGAATTAGTTTGGTCAGTTCGGTTTTGACCCTGATGAACCCAAAATAACCAAACAAACTGAATGAAAATGAAAAGAACATTCCTAACACATCGGAGTCCCCAGCCCAGCCCAGTAGCCCATGTGCCTATAAGAACCTGACACTCTACTTCCCAGAGAGCGCACCTGGTGTTGTCAATGCCTGCCTGCAAGTGGTTGTGAAGACCAACAATGGCCAGCTCTACTGAAGAGAAATTCATCGCCCACTTCAACTCCATCAACTTCGCCCACAAAAGATCCATATTTGATGTAGTCTGGTAATTTCTTGATGACATTGTCAGTTGCAAGGTCAACCCTCGAAAGCTTCACAGAGCGCTGCATCACGGCTTGAGCAAGGAAGCTGCATAAAAAATGAAACCTCGTGCACATCATCCTGACCCTGGTACGAGGTTTCATTTTTTATGCAGGGTCCTTGCTCAAGCCGTGATGCAGCGCTCTGTGAAGCTTTCGAGAGTTGACCTTGCAGCTGACAATGCCATCAAGAAATTACCAGACTACATCAAATATGGGTCTGTTGTGGGCAAAGTTGATGGAGTTGAAGTGGCCGATGAATTTCTCTTCAGAGTAGAGCTGGCCATTGTTGGTCTTCACAACCCCTTGCAGGTAGGCAACTAGGCATTGACACCAGGTGCGCTCTCTGTGAAGTATGTGAAGTAGAGTCAGGCACATGGGCTATTGGGATGGGGACTCCGATGTGTTAGGAATTTGTTCTTTTCATTTTCATTCAGTTTGTTTGGTTATTTTGGGTTCATCAGGGCCAAAACCAAGCTGATCAAACTAATTCCGGTTTTCCAAATTGGATGACTGAATTTGGTACCAAAATTATTATTTTCGGTTTAATTGGGTTCGGTTCTGGTTCTTTTGGTTCGGGAGTTTGGTTGGCCGGTTAATATGCCCACCCCTAAGTGTAGTAACCAAACCAGCACTCGACGTGCAACTAATGTTTCCTCCTATATGAAGACAAGAGATGTGCTACTAAATAACAACATCAAAGCCTTTTGTCCCAAGCAAGTGGGGTAGGCTAAACCTGCCCACATCCCAAAATCCCATCTAAGACTTATACTGCCTTCTTTCATGCCCAAATAGTACCATGGCACCACGCGCAACTGCCTTGCCACCTCAGTCCCCATCCCTCCCCATCTCTTGTTTTTATGGCAAATATACAACTTGTCAACTATTATTATAACATGGACAATCAGATGCACATGTATAAGAGCAGCCATTAGTCAAGGCTGTTGTGAAGTGTATAAGTGAATAGCACTAGCCCTTTCCATTAATTTGGACTTTTGTTGCATTGGCTAGTGCATGAAGCTTGAGATGGTATCACAGCCGAGGGTCTCGAGTTCGAGTCCTGGTTTTCCCAATTATCCTAAAATTGCTGTTGACCCTCTTTGTCCACGTATAGGCCTCTTCAGTCATACGTGTGTTTGTTCTTCTTTTATTCACGCTGACTTTCTCTTCTCCTGTCACACGTGAGAGGGGGTTTTGTGAAGTGTATAAGTGAATTATACTAGCCCTTTTCATCACTTCGGACTTTTGGTTGCGTTGGCTAGTGCATGAAGCTTGACAAAGGCCTGCAGACACTCTAAAATGATATCTTCTACTTATGAACATTGGGAGTACTTACTTAACAAGCTAATAGTTTGTTATTTTATATATACTGTTTGCTGATCAGAGCTTTAACATATCATGGCTGCCTTGAACATGCAGCCGTGCTTTTGAATGTCAGTCTCAAGTCACAGATCATGCCACACACCATGTCTCTTGAACCATGACTGTTGAGTCATACTAGTTTTTTGTTTAGTTTGGGAAATTATTATTTCTTTTAACATGTCTTTCTCAAAATTTCAGCAAAAATTAGCAAAGAGGGAAGGCGGTGGCGGTGCTATAGACCGGAGTCAGGATATTGCTAAACTGCAAGAGTTTTATAAGCTATACAGAGAAAAGCATAAAGTTGATGAGTTGTGTGAAGATGAAATGAAGCTTAGGGAATCTGCTGTGTTTAGTGGTAACCTTGGAGAGTATGTATATTCCCTCCGAAGACCTTGCTTAAATGTTCCATTCCTTTATTCTTCGAGACATGCTGTTTTTAAGCATACTTTTAAATAAATTTCTAGCATTGTGGTGTCTACTATCTGTTAACTATTGCTGTTATTTGAGCAGGCTGGAACGCAAAACTCTGAAGCGCAAAAAAGTACTTGCAACTCTCAAGGTCTTATGGTCAGTAATAGAGGATATAACAAGGGAAATTTCCCCTGAGGATGCAGATAAATTGATTTCTGAAGAGGTTTGTGTTACCCTTGTTAATTTGGTTGTTCATTGTTGATTCTGCTTCTGCCTTTATTAAAATCTCAAATGTTCAGAGATCAGAGAAAATAATAATCCAGTTTCTTATACTGTAATGTAGTTGAGTGCTTAGTTATGAATAGGTTTTGGCTACTGGCCACCAGGGAGATAATGGAAATATTCACATGTTTTCTAGAACTACAAGAATCACCCACTATTACTTGTCCATCAGATGTTCTGTTGCTAGCAGCGGTGGATTAGTAAGTAAATATTCAGGGACCATATCTTGTAGAAATATCGAAATTGTGAAATTAGCAACTGAAAAGCTTTACTTTCAGATTATGATAATTTCATCGAGTTTTAACATATATAATAAATAGAAAACACAATAGTGAGCTCCCACAATCTTAAACAATGGTTTCAAGAGCTTAAAATTTACTCTCAAGTATTACCGAATGTATAAGGTGCTATGCAAAAAATCTCAATTGTTTAGCAGGTTCTTTACTTCATCATTATGTTAACTGTAAACTAAACTGTACTGGAGAAAAAGAGCAACATTGTGTTATTGCACACAAAGTTCTAATGTTTAACTGAATGTAAGTATGATGTGATTACTATGAGCCTGCATCCATTTAGTTTCCCACCTTCTTAATGTACTTGGCTTACAATCAAACATTTTTTTTTCCATATTGTTTGTCAATACTAATGCACTCTGTTCTACTCAGATGAAAAAAGTCATGCAAAAGGATGCGGCAAGGACAGAGGATGTTATAGCTTATAATATTATTCCTCTAGATGCCTTGTCTACAACTAATGCAATTGTAACTTTTCCAGAGGTACCTTTCAGTTCTGACTTATTTTATGTTGAATATTTCGACCGGGCAGTGCCTGTATTCCTGTAGCATTGTTTCATTTTCAGGTGAGGGCAGCAATATCAGCTTTGCAGTACCGTAGGGATCTGCCAAGGCTCCCTGGTACCATTTCAGTTCCGGATGCTAGGAATTCAGATATGCTGGACCTTTTGCACTGTGTGTTTGGTTTTCAGGTTAGCACATGGTTCACATGTTGCGTTAATCTATATTGCTTACATTTTCCATGAATATTACTTGTGTAAACATGGTCACAACCTTCTCAAACCTTTTAACTTATCTTGGCGTTCTGGATCAATTCTAGAATGGCAGTGTTATGGAATGTTGATGGTTTCACTGAAATACGCGAGAACCCCCTATCTTGTGGTTGCAGAAAGGCAACGTGAGCAATCAACGGGAGCACATTGTTCACCTGTTGGCAAATGAGCAGTCTCGGTTGGGCAAACTATCAGGGAATGAACCGGTATGTTTTTTCATTGTACTAGCCATGAGTTTTCTTCCCTGATCATTTTTGTCTGATTGATGTCCTAATAGATATTAAAATGCAAGTTCAACACAAAATTATTGATGCACAACTATCACCCTTAACAGCCATTTAGGGATTTTAACACATTATCGACACTCCTTTTCCTTCCGTAACATAGTTCTACTTAGCCAATCAATGCTTTTATTTTGCTCTATTTTGACCGAACTCTTCCTTTTGTATTTACCTAGCTCACTTCTCTGGTAGGAACATGTACGCATGTTTCCTTCTTCTTTCCTCATCACACTTTGCTCAGTTGATATATCATTCAATCGTTTGTGTGAGTTTTTGACTTTCTCTTCAGCATTTTTTGTCTTCCTGACCAAGAAAAGACATTTTCTGAGTGCTTTTAGAATTCATGAAACACTTCATGATCAAGAAGAGAACAACTTCACTGACTTCTGCCAGATCGGATTTAATCCACTTCTTTATCAAGTCAGACTAAAAATGAAGGCTCTCTTGCGCCTAGTGAATATGGGATACCCGAGAAAACTCTCGTCTAACTTAGATAGATACCTGGAAAGTAACCCCAAAACCGTAGACGGTAACCGATCAAAAGAGCTTGAGTGTGCCCTCCGCTCTTCAAAACAAGCACTGTGCTGTGTGCTCACTATCTACAATTTTTCTGTTATTGTTCTGCTGTACTTTGGTTGCGTCATGCATGTGCTTACTGATTGAAGGACTTAGAGTTATCATTCGTGCAAAATTCCGTTCTTATTATTTTGCTAATCTGATTAGTGCTCGTGAAACCTGTGAAAAGGGAGAACAACTAGCTACCATATACTTCTTTACTATTCGAAAGTGTTAACTTATAAGCTTCAGTGCATGCGGTAGTTTTCAGCTATTTGTATGATATTTTGATACTAGTTTCAGGTTTTGAGTTTTAATAGTGAAACACACTAACCTTTCATGAACAAAAATAATAGGATTGAGATTATTGATCTTTAGATCATCATGGGAAAATACTTCCAGGAAGATGTGGCACAGTAGAGATGAAGGGAGCCAGAGGAGAGACTAGATTAGATCAACTCTTAATTGTAAATTGAATAATGGATTGGTGTGGTTCCTCTCTTCATAGAGACGGGAGTCCTTAAAAAGTAGAATTGAAGACCTACTAATGGGATTGTATCACTTCATATTTGTAGGGCTTGCTGATGATATTAAAAATGGCCAAGGAACTTTTCTATGCTTTAATTAATCAATAACATTTTTCGCTCCACCATTGATATACTATATGATTTTTTTAATCCAGCTGGCCCAAACCATTCATTATCTTGTTGATTGAAGTTATTATGCATGTCTCTATCCTTAATATTGTTTTCATTTGTTGCTAGAAAATTGACGAGGGTGCTGTACATGTTGTGTTCTCCAAGTCCCTAGATAACTACATAAAGTGGTGCAACTATTTGCCACTACGTCCTGTCTGGAATAAGTATGATTTGCCATATATTCTGCACTAGTGTTTTCCTTTCTTTATTGTTGGCTTATTTGTTACCAAGAGATTTCTTTTTTCCTTAGTGCTGAATCGTTGACCAAAGAGAAAAAGTTGCTATATGTGTGTTTATACTACTTGATCTGGGGAGAGGCTGGCAACATACGATTTCTTCCAGAATGCTTGTGCTACATTTTTCATCATGTAAGTTTGTACTCGTTTTGGTGCATGATTGTGCCTTCATTTCACAACCATTTTCTTGCATGAATATTACGAACATACTCCTTGTAGTTTTTAAGTGTCTTTTGTAAATGATGCCAAATGCAATATTTGTTGTTTGAAATTCATGTTTCTTTTCGTTTTTGTAGCTGGCAAGGGAACTAGAGGAAACTATGCGAAAACAGACCGCAGAGCCAGCTGAAAGTTGTATTTCTAATGATGGTGTATCATTTCTTGACCAAGTCATTTCACCTCTATATGAAATCATTGCAGCTGTAAGTGGCGCTGCCGGATTAGGTATTCTAACTTGCTAGGTCCTAGATGGTTGACTGAATGGTGGTTTTGCTGCAGGAAGCAGCCAACAATGACAATGGGCGGGCAGCACATTCTGCATGGAGAAACTACGACGATTTCAACGAGTTTTTCTGGTAGGTGGACTAACTGAGCTCTCTCATTTTGTACTTCTGTTGCTATTTTTATGGACTGTTGTTTCTCCCTTTCAGGTCTCTGAAATGTTTTCAGTTGGGTTGGCCGTGGAAACTGAGTAGTCCATTTTTCTTGAAGCCTACTAGGAAAGAGGTTCGTTTGTATTAATTGTATTCTTGATTGTATGGATCTTGCAGTAGATGGAACAAAATGAATATGTGCATATGTTATGGGTTCCTTACTTTTTTCCGTTCGACGGGTTTGTTAGTATGCGCCAGGACCCAGGAGCAAGGATACTGTTTATCTTCCTTCCTGACTTAGTTGCACTATTATCTGTACGTTAACCACTGGCACTCATGAAGGGCTTCTATAGTTTATCACAGACTATAGGGCATTGAAAATCTCTTCTTGCCAGCTCTTTACCATTCTTGACACGGGCAGTCGAGGATAGTCCTGGTGGCTGCCCTGGTGATGTTGCTCCTTGGTGCTCGCTATTATCAGCGAGGGTAGCCAGGATCACCCTGTTGCTTGCCAGCTCTCACTGTGCACAACGCGGTTCACTGTCAAGCAGAACAGCTGAAACTTGAAGATCTGCTGTGTGGTGTGCTTGATGAGTGCTGTCTTTTATTCACTTGCATGCCGTTGATTTGGAGGCAAGTGTTGAGTAGCGGTTTGGATTGTGTGCAATGCATAGGGATTTGGACTTATCATTGTTCAGCTATGAACCGTTTCACGTTCTAGATGTGCCATAGCATTTTGTAGCAATTATCAATACAAACCCTTGCCAAGAAACTTTTCAAGCTACACAACAAACACTTAAGAGCATATGAACCAAGAAGCCAAAAAGCAGGCAAAATGGATTACCTAAGCTTGCCTAAGCATGCCCTAATATTAGAATCGACGAATTTGTTTTAAAATGTTTTTGCTTTTGTTATCATACTTCAGTTACACATCACCATCCATGTTGAACAGTTTGGTATCAATGTGAATTGGTCTTTAGTTTTTTTTTCATAAAAAGTGTCACATGTTCCTTTTACAGGGAATGCTCCATCGGAAGCATCATTATGGAAAGACATCTTTTGTGGAACACAGAACTTTTCTCCATCTTTACCACAGCTTTCACCGCCTTTGGATGTTCCTAATTATGATGTTTCAGGTAAACTATTCTTTTGACAGTGGCCGCAGTATCCTGCTTTAGGTGCAGCATAAATGTCCAATTTTTCTTACTTTTGTGTTCTGATTTTTTAGATTTGTTCCATTCATTTTCTAAGAGGTGCTAGAAGCACAACATTGAATATTCTAATTAAAGGCTTGTGTCTTGCGGATTTGTATTTTGAAGGGGAATAATAAGGGACAGTCCTGATTTAATGTGAATTAGAAGTATGCAACCGTGGGTTAGTTGAATGATTTAATTTACGGAAAAAAGTTCCCGTACTATTTCTTGAATACTTCCACCTTTTCTCAAAGCTGTCTTTTATTGGCATATATGATTGAATCATTAATATCTCAATTTATATGATGAATAATATTTTAAAGGTGGTGTGGCTTAATGAGGATGCTGCTTCAGGAGTCAGTCCTAGAGCGAAGAATGATTTGCCATATGTTTTTTTTCGAAATGGGGCATATGGATATTTTGTAGAATCTTACTTTTTAATGGTAGCACAATAATAGTTGATGAATTCTCTTCATATGCTACACTGTCATGCACACTGGCATTATGATACCGAGTTACCAACCTGTATTTTTTCACGTGCAGATTTATCCACATATAAGTTTAAATAGTGCCCTGAAAATTGGTGCTCAGTAGGAGAGATGCAGAATTTTTTTCTCCTGTTCTTGTTTTTGATAATCTTTCCTTGAGGACCATTTTATGCTTTTTATTGTAACCGTGGTTCTATTTATGTGCATGCAGGGACTTACTATCATTGCTTTCAACGATGGTAGTTTTAAGACAAATACTGTATTGGAACTTCTTAGCTTGGGCCCAACTTATGTCGTAATGAAATTCATTGAGAGTCAGTACGAAAAAACCTTTTCCTTCTAGTCATTAGCGCGATTGTTTGCATAATATCCCTTGCGGCTGATTAGTTGCTTCTTTTGTTTTTCTTTGTTTGAGGAAGGTTTATTGGACATTCTTATGATGTATGGTGCATATTCAACATCTCGTGGATCTGCCATTACCAGAGTGATCTGGCGATTCTGTTGGTTTACCATGGCTTCATTGGTCATCTGTTACCTATATATGTAAGTTTTGATGCCTGCACTAATAGAGAACTGGGTTATTTGTTTTAATCACCCAATACAAATTTAGGAATTTTAGGATCCTATTATCTTGTAGCGATTTCATCGAATATGTTGAAACTGAGTTTCTTAGCACAATTGTCCTTTAAGATAGCTCAGATGATTACTGGAATTCATGGAACATTTCAATCCTGACACTCAACTAGTAGTTGTTTGGCCCTTGACTTTTGGAGAAGAGATTATATGACCAATCAAATTTTGGCTTGCGCCCTTGATGTAACAATGTTCCTTGGCACTCGTATTTGGTGGGAGAAACTATTGCATGGGCATCCGAGCTTTCTTGTGAGATTTTATTTTGACAACTCTACTTATGAAGGAATTAAGTAACGCGACCCTTTGGTGTCAACACTAATTTTTACACTAATTTACTTTGATGATAAACTGAGTTGCTTACAGATTTCATTGTCTTTGCATTCATGCGCACAATCTTTAGCAAAGCTTTCTGCCCAAGAGTATCAATACATCTCTTTTTTTGGTATCAATATCTATTATCTTGTCGATGCGAAGTTATATTAGTTTGATCATTTCTCAGCAAGGCACTTCAAGATGGAGCGCAGTCTGCAGCTTTCAAGATATATGTTGTTGTAATCGGTGCATATGCCGGTGTCCAGATAATCATCAGCCTGCTCATGAGTGTTCCTTGTTGCCGTGGTGTCACCAATGCTTGCTACCGCTGGTCTTTTATACGCCTTGTTCAGTGGATGCATCAGGTCTTGCCCTTGGCGCCTTTTGACTTTCTAAAATCTGCCTTTCTGTAGAAATATTTGTGATGCAATATATTCTGCTAAGGGTGTCTGAGAGTTTTTTTATGTTGAAGGAGCACAATTATGTTGGAAGAGAGATGCATGAAAAGCCTCTAGACTATATCAAGTAATTCCCATCTAACTTTGAAACATAGTTTCTTGATTGTGCTGGCATATTGGAAGCACACATCACTAACTTGATTTACTGTGCAGATATGTGGCTTTCTGGCTTGTTATTCTTGCTGCAAAATTTTCATTTACCTATTTCCTCCAGGAAAGTCTAGTTCATGTGTTTTCCCTTTGTTCTCTGACTTACAAGCATCAATTTGTATTTCAAAGTGGCTTTTCTTATGCAGATTAAACCTCTTGTAGAACCAACACAACTGATTATCAGTTTCAGAGACTTGCAATATCAGTGGCATGACTTTTTCTCAAAGAGTATGTGTACATCATTGCGCTTTTCTTTTAAGCTTCTATTGCTTCTTATAGTTCACTTCTATTGCTTCTTATAGTTCACTTCTGTATTTCTCGTCGAGAAAATACTATGAGTACTGCATCTGTGTCATAAAATGAAAAGTGTTACGAGAGAACTAAGCTGAGTCGTTTGGTAGAAGCTGCTGCTGCAGCAGCAACTGCAGCTTCATGCAGCTTCTTAGAGCATCTCCAAGAGCATTGGTATATTTGGATTACTGAACTGGGTATAGGAAGAGGAGAGAGAAGGTTTAGCTATCCAATTTGTTTTCCTCCAAGAGCATCCCTAGAGAATTTAGCAATCCAGGGCCAGCGGGAATCTAGGGGTGGTGTGGTTCACTTGTCAATGGAACAAAGGGATGTAGGGGACCACTTTTTTTAGGAGTTTTACCAATCCGGTTTTGGATTGGCACATGTAGCAATTGGGGGTGGAATTATACTCAACTTGCTATTTTTTTTTGTGGGGGGACCACTTGTACCAATGCTCTTGGAGCTACTTTTTTTGGCCCAAATTGCTAAAAAAACAGTTTTTACCAATTAGGCATGCTCTTGGAGATGCTCTTAGTCTCTGTTATTGTATAGTTAGAAATATTTGTTCTTAAGAAGTGTATATCTTCTTAATTATTAGTCCTTTGCTTAAAAATCTTTCTTTAATCTTTATGTTGCAATCCACTACCTTGTTTTGGATGAAAGCTTGAAATTGGCCTCTACTTTATTGCATTGATTTCCCACAATCCCAGTGAGATGTGCTAAGCTGTGTTCTTCAATGCACATAACTTATATACAATTTTTATTATCATGAAAGTGAGATTGTAGGCTGTGCTTTTAATTTTATGTTGGTTGTTGAAATGCTTGCAGATAACCATAATGCTTTTACAATCCTTTCTTTATGGGCTCCAGTGGTCTCAGTAAGTAACCCTTTTTCCTACTAGCTTATCGTGACATATATGTCAGATAGTTGCATCCCCTCTCTCCCACTCATTGAGCTTTCTGGGGTATATAATCAGCAAGACTACATAATCATTAACACCGTTCATCTAAAATAGACAGCGTAACAAGGTTTCTTTAGAAGAATAATTGACTTTCTTTCCTGTGTGATTTTGTGGGGCTTATTGAAACAGCGCAACTTGCTTGAGGATCAACTCTTGCTTGCTGAACTCTAAAGAATGACACAGGAGTTAGTTCAACTATGCCAATGTGGTCCATTAACACTAATTAAATCCTGTACAGGATCTGAGCCATGAACATAATGAGCTCAATAGTTTGGTAGATATACGTGGATACAGCTTGTTCAGTGAGATAATTCATGTATACACCTTTTTAGTGAGAGAACACAAGGATAAACTATGTCCCTAATATCCAGCAAGAGAATATTTGTATTACTTGCATAGCTTCAATGGAAGACAAATGAGTATGTAGGCAATAAGTAGCAGACGCGCATAAGATATTTCCAAGGCATTGAAATTTGGAAGTTGGAACCCCAAAGAGCGCTAATTTGTCAGTTTGTAAACCCACACGGACAGATTGGGTACATCATGACCATAGCTTGTGCTTCCAATTGTTATGATCACTGTCTATAGTGCATGTGATAATCAATTTTGATTTGTATGCTGTATCCTGTGGACTGAGAACTCTCCATGTAAATAGATGAATTTCCTCATACAATGACCAACTGGTGAGTTGTATAAACATAATGTCAGAACCTGAACAAAATATGCTTTATCTTGGCCATGTGATAAGCTGATAAAATGAGCACATGTTGCTTTGGCCTATCGTTTGTCACAGTACTTATCTTCTTATGTTGTAATTTGACATGGTGGTTATTAGTTCACTGAGAGAGTACCACCCGCTTTTGCCTACTTTTGTGGTTATTTTTCTACAGCAGATTATATAACAATAAGCACAGTACAACACAGTTCAGCAACCGCAACTGAGCCAAAACGTGCCTATGCTTATTTCATCAGCTTGCTTGTTGCTCTTGTTTCTGTTGGGCTTATTGTTTCTGTAAATTGCTGCTTCATATGTGCATTAACACATATATTTATAAGAGGATTTTTTTTTGCAGATTTATCTTTTGGACATCCATGTATTTTACACCATCATGTCTGCTATTGTTGGATTCCTCCTTGGTGCCCGTGAACGCTTGGGAGAGGTTAGTTCTTAAACTGTAGCTTTGTGCTGTTATCATGCCATTGTTTTCCTCTAAGTTGCGTCTTGCAGATCTATTTGCCTTGCTGTTTTTTCTTTTGTTGTTTATCATGAGGGCATTTTTCTTATTTTAGGATGATTTTATTAGACTTACTTTGTAGTAAGTAAACATAAGGGAAGGTGTGGGAGGAACACTACCACCCCAAAAGTAGAAGATTAGGTTGGATTGGCTATCCTACCAACTGTTGTGCTGGCCATGGTTGTCAGTATCCCGATACGTATCTTAGTATCTTACGATTTTACGATACTACCACGGTAAAACGATACGTATCGTGATGGTATCTTAATCTGGGTAGTATCATACTTGTATCCCGATACATATCGTGGTATCTTTAGTATCCCGATACAAAAACGATACCATACGATCCCACACCTATAGTAAAAAATAAGGGCACGAAGCCATGGCAAGCTCAAGATTAAAATTGATTTTGTAATCTCAAGGCTAACTAAGTATATAAACAATACAACGTCCATTAGTTTGTTGATATAGGTTTAAAAAAGGACTTCGTACATGCAAGAAAGAAGTCAACTAGCGAGTTGTGTGTATTCATTTTCTTAAACCCGGTATATTGTTTCGTGGGTTTCTAATTAATTATGCTTGTATTATGTATCGTATGGGTGGGCCCATATTTATATTATAAATGCATCATTTTACATAATTAGACTCTATGAAATATATAAAATATGCTTAATATTAAAATAAAAATTAAATTTAGATATATTTTTAGGTATATTACTAATGTATACATATATTTTATTAAAAATAAAAATCTCATAGTATCGTGATACTACGATACGATTCTACGATACGATACTGCTGACAAGAAAACGATACTACCTAGTATCCCGATACTGAAAACCTTGGTGCTGGCCAACTGAGCTTGGGATGTCTGGAGGCCTCTCATTACTGTGTAGTTAGTTAATGCAGGGGGCACTTGTTTATGTACATACTCATAAATAGTGTATGTAATACAATTCACATATAAACTATAGTGCACACCAGTTTGGGTTGGATGCATTAACATTTGTAGTAACTATAGTGCACACCAGTTCATGGCTG
The DNA here is from genome assembly GCA_007115705.1 of Dactylis glomerata. NCBI lineage: Eukaryota > Viridiplantae > Streptophyta > Magnoliopsida > Poales > Poaceae > Dactylis > Dactylis glomerata. Next base: position 438,896 of record QXEO01000265.1, on the reverse strand, counting down.
ATAGTTTCAGTTTGTTTGGTTATCTGTTCATTGATCCTGGCTGGTGATTGTACTTTCTTTTTTTAGATTAGGTCTGTTGAAGCAGTTCACCGATTCTTTGAGAAGTTCCCTGGAGCATTCATGGAGAAACTTCATGTTCCTGTTCCAAAAAGGTTTCCAATGTCCTTACAGTTTTTGTTTTCACACTTTATTTCAATGCACCTAAGCTGGTTTTGGTGACTGCAGGAAACAACTCCTATCATCTAGTCAGGTATGTGTCCGTTTGGTATCAGTATAAATTACAGGAGTTACTATATAGTTCAGACTGTTCAGTTTTCTGTAGGTGGAGCCCTTGATGCATAGTAGACCTTGTTGAGTCTCGCCTCCTTTGATGCCATCTGTAGCGTCATCTAGATCTGTTGTTATTTATTTTGGTTTTGGGCTGTCATGTTTGTTCTACTTTGCTATATAGCCATGCTTGGTCTCATCGTTGTTCTTTGATTGCTGCCTAGCATTTGTAGTCATAATACTATCTCAGTAATCTATTTGAGCTCCTATTTGTTTGGACAGTTATGTCTTTTTGCATCTGTATTCCTATTACTCACGCAAACAAGTAATACAAGTTCTTTTTTTTGCATCTGTCTTCTTTCAGTTGTTTATTGTTAGTTTCAATAAGTTGACACGATAAACACCAATTTACCAGCATGCAGAGTTAAATAAGTTTGATGCATCTAGATTTGCTCCTTTCTGGAATGAAATTGTGAGGAATTTGCGGGAAGAGGATTACATTAACAACACGTAAGCAGAATTGGAACTCTGTTATTGTTTCGTTGAAGCCATAGCTTGATACAGTATACCTCATGTTTTGGCCCTTTTGCAGCGAACTGGAGCTACTCTTGATGCCCAAGAATATAGGTGGCCTTCCAATTGTGCAGTGGCCTCTTTTTTTGCTTGCTAGCAAGGTTAAAAGTCAAAATAATGTTTATTTTAAAAGTATTCCCTTGCATATTTCAACATGATACCTCTGTTCTTTGTCTCTTTGGTGATTAATTTCCCTTTCATTGCAGGTTTTCTTGGCGAAAGATATTGCAGTTGATTGCAAAGACTCACAAGACTCACAAGAAGAACTCTGGCTAAGGATCTCAAAGGACGAATACATGCAATATGCTGTCGAGGAGTGCTATCATAGCATTTATCATATCCTGACCTCTATACTTGATAAAGAAGGCCATCTCTGGTAACGTTTTTTTAGAATAAATGTTCATGTTCATCCTGCCTCTTTCCACCTTGTATAGTTCAACAGATTTATGATAATTTTTTTTAATTAATAGGGTGCAAAGGATTTTTGGTGGTATTCAAGAAAGCATTTCAAAGAAGAACATCCAGAGTGATATTCATTTCAGCAAATTGCCTAATGTCTTTGCCAAGCTTGTTGCTGTAGCGGGAATACTGGTATATATTATACTGTGGTTTATGCCTGTCTTTTCACTTACATGTGGCATAGTCCATATTTGCTGCAAGATTACCTTGCTCATGACTTCTTTTCGAAATGGGGGATAAGTACCCTGGCCTCTGCATCAGTTGATGCACACAGCCAGCTTTATTACGAAGTTCCAAAATCAGTATATTACATCTCAAGGATCACAAAGGCTTGATACATATATCAACCAGCAAAAAAAAGGAGGCATAGAGTATCCATCCTGTAGTCTACTAGTGTGGCACCAACCATGGCTGTAGATATCCTGAGCAACCGTCAGCAACCAGTTGCATCCAGTAGCCATACTCCCAATGATCCAAAGGGAGGAGAAAAGACCATAGCTGAATCCAGTGCGTAGCCAAATGGATAACCTACAAATAATTGGTACCTCTCATCTTGTTAAAAACAATGTTGTTTCTACATATCCAAATAGACCAACACAAAGCTGAAAACACCAATGCGTATTCTAGCCTTGTTTTTCTTATCAGTTCCATGTAACCAATTCCCAAGCATATTAGTAATATTGGTTGGAGGTGGAATATTGTAGGCCATATACACAATACGCCATACAATATGAGCGAAAGGGCAAGAAAGAAACAAGTAGGTCATATACACAATACGAGCTAAAAGGCAAGAAAGAAACAAGTGTTCTATGGTCTCCTCTTAGTCACAGAAACAACGGTTCTTACAACCTCGCCAATTCCTTTTGGCCAAATTATCTTTTTTGAGTAAAACCTTATGTTCTAGGAACCACATAATATTTTAATCTTCAGTTGGATTTTCAATTTCCACAGGTATGTGTGTAAAAATCTAGTGTGGCCATTCATGGGGTCCGCATACGTAGACATAGCCGTAAGTAAACCAGTGGTCGTTAGCTTCCAAACTAACCTATCAGGTTCGTCAGATAAATGAACCATCATTAGTCTCTAGCATTGGTGTAACCATCGATTCCATTTATTGCCGGTTAAAGCCCTTTCCTCGTTTAGTAGTTTAAACAGCCATTTGCCGAGTAAACATTTATTTTAAGTTCCAGTACTTTAATACCTAAACCTCCCTGATCTTTTGGTTGACAAATTATACTCCACTGGTTAACCGATATTTCTTCTTTGTATCATCATTTTGCCAAATTATCTTGACTGGGAAAAGTCTAGCCTTTTTCTCACCCCTGGGTATCTTGAGGAATGACAACATGAACGGCATGCTTGTCAGAACAGAATTGATCAAAACAAGTCGGTCACCATATGAGAACAACTTGCCTTGCCAGTTTCCCGGTGAATTCCATTCTGAATTACGAAGTTTTCTGTGTTGGATAGGAACCCCAAGATACTGTGAAAAGGAAGGGAACCAGATCACAACCAAAGATTTGCTTATACTGTTGTTCCTCATCTTTTGCTTTACCAAAACAAATAAATCCGGTTTACTCATGACTGGAATCCTTGTGTACTCGATGCTCTTTAGAGACCTATCTGTACAACTTGCTAGAACTCAATTCTTTTCAGGAACCGTGTATTTTATGGCCAGATCCCTATCTATTCAAGCCAGATCCATGGGTACTGTAAAAGCTCTGTTGAAGCTCATAGCATTCGCTACACAATTTCAGTCTGCCCCCCTGCAGCTGCCTCCTCTGGATGTATTTCCCTTACATATAAAATATGCTGTGCACATTCTCTACATGTCCAGTTTTCATGCTCACTTATATAGCAATGGCTTAGAAAAGTAACATGCCGATTTGGGCCGGCATTTGCCTCAGGGAGAAATATGATCAAAGTTTCTTAATAGCTTGTCTATTTTTTTTATCCTGATGTATGCAATAAAAAAGCTATTAATAATTTATGAACACGTACATGAAGTAGTTAATCTATCACATTGATGATAAACTGGAGTGTGCTTCTTTTTTTATGTATGCAACTCTGTTACAGTCATGGTTTTTGAGTCGCCGAGTCACATCAAGTCGCCAACCCCTACGACTTGTGATTAGTCAACGAAAATCGCTGTATAGTCGCGAGTCGCCCTAATTTTTAGAAAACGACTCGGCGATTAGTCGGCGACTATACAGCGACTAATCAGCGACTCAAAAACCATGGTTACAGTGCTCTTGATATCTAGGACTAAACCCAGGATGTGAGTTTTTTAAGGACTGTTATCTTCACAAATGGGAGTTGGTGGTGGTTTATCCATACGCATGTTTCTTTTTCTTCAGTCTTGCAAAAATCTCTAAATGAGAAACACAAACTTACATGATTGTTAAAACAATGTTTTGCAGAAAGAAACAGAGTCTGCTGATATGAAGAAGGGGGCAGTTAATGCCATTCAGGACTTATATGAAGTTGTTCATCACGAAGTGCTTTCTGTTGATATGAGGTCTGCCATTTTGTGTATAATCTGTTCTGCTCTATCCTTATAGTCAGATCTGTATGCCAATGTATCGTTTGAATTATTTCATTTCTAATTCCTTCTTCATATGAATGTTAGTGGCAACATTGATGAGTGGAGTCAGATAAATAGAGCAAGGGCCGAAGGCCGCCTCTTCAGTAATCTCAAGTGGCCAAATGATCCTGGATTGGTATTGACTTATGTTCTTGTTGAGTTTATAATTTCCTGCATCTCTCTAACTATTATCTAATCTATCTTGATGTAATGGGATACAGAAGGACCTTATCAAACGATTGCATTCACTTCTGACCATCAAGGAATCAGCTGCAAATGTTCCAAAAAACCTGGAAGCCTGTCGGAGACTGGAGTTCTTCACAAACTCTCTGTTCATGCGAATGCCTCTTGCAAGGCCTGTTTCAGAAATGCTTTCATTTAGGTGAGGCTTCTTTAGTTCTTTTCTACTTGTTCCATTAAGGGCTTGTTTGGCTCCCATCATTTCATTTCATTTGGTAGAAATGAAATGAAGTGACATGATGATATCATTTCATTTTGGAAAATCCACAGAAATGACAGGGTAACCAGTAGGTATTAAGGTTAGGCATGAAATGAAAAACCATGGAATTCGAAATGAATTCCATAACCAATTCCATGGCAGCCAAACAAGTATTTGCTAGAATCATAAATGAATTCTTTGATTCCAACTCCAAATGATGGGAGCCAAACAAGCCGTAATTGTGGACTTGATATTATTTTACAATCAGTACTGCACCTGATTCCACTGGGTGCATGTTCTAAGTTTCTAACCATAGTAACAGCTGCAACTTCTGTCTTACCTTTTAAACTTGAATGTGGTTCATTTTGCTGTCAAATTCCTCCATAACTTAGCAAGAAATAGCCGATTGTCCCTAGAAGCTGGTTAAAACCAAATTCCCTTTGATTTTCAACATTTTCTATACATTTGCCCGTAGGAATCGAGGAGCTGCCATGTCCCTGCTCCCATAATTAAACAAGAACAAGCTGATATTCACTCGACATTGGCCAGTACCGTACTTTGTTTGTAGAAACTGAGCTCATGCGGTAGCGGCACTGCTCATGTGAACATTATTGTGGATTGTAGTAACAGCTCATCCAACCATAGCTTAGGTAGCTCAATTGAATAAAGATAAGAGTCATGTTATGAGATTAGGCTTTATGTCCGTGTTGTGTGAGAGTGTGGCCATTTTTCCCAACAGCCTCACACTGTTCTTTTTTTCATCCCTTAAACCTGCTTCTCTACTTAATGAGAAGGTGTCAAATGTTTTTGGTGTTGCATTTATAATCTAAAAAGTAATAAAGAAGATCCTACTGTTTAGGAGATAAGCTTGAGGTTAATTGTACTTGTTATGGTGTGCCCCATGTATATGATGGCTGGCGCATACTATTTGAAATTACTCCCTCCGGTCCTAAAAAAGCATTGGTTTAAGATCAGTGTAGAGTCAAACTATTGAAATTTTGACTGCTAATTTCTTTTTGGTTGGATACTTGAAAATAAAGTATGTCTCAAATAGTACTTTCACTATATACTTCCTTGGTGTCAGTTCATGCCACACATTTTGAGGTTCAAGTTTGACTACCATTTGACTAATGTATGGTATGATATGTGCCATAGAATTTATACTATTGAATTCATATTTTTCCATATAATTTTTTTGGGCTCATGAGTCATGACTTATATATTATCAGTCTAATTGATGGTAAAAGTTGAAATTCAATATACGAGGGTGCCACAGAAATTGGGACGGAGGGAGTACATTTTATTTGGATTATATAAATACATTGTAATTAAATTAATGATCAAATCTGTATTTTAAAGACTGATGTTAAAAATGACAGCTTCTAGAGGACCGAGAGAGTAAGCAATAACAACAAAAGTACAGCTCTTCTGTAATGATCTCAAATCATTACAGCTCTTCTGTAACGATCTCAAATCATTACAGCGCCTCTCCTATAATATGGTGCAAATGTCACATAACTTCCCAAAATTTTACCTAAAATTCATGTACCATGCCACAAAGTTTCAAATGTAATCGTGTATCCAGTAGAGAAACTAAAGAGGAGAGACATATTTTTTTTGAGATGGAAACAAGATTTCTGGTGGGTAGGAAATAAAGGACAAAGTAAAGCAGGATGCATAGGTTCATTTTAGTCACCTTTGCAGTCATTTTTTAGGATGCATGATAATACCATGGTGTATCTAACCAAATTGTTTTAAAATCTTTTGTGATCATTTGATCTTGTTTTATTAGGATTTAGGAAAGCACCTGAGGGGTGTGGGAAGCTGTTGTATGTGCTATGATGTGTATCGACCATGTGACAAAGATACAAACATTTTAAAATTAGTTAGTATGTGCAGTAATGCGTTAAGAGATGGACACAAGTTCATTATAGTGGATACAGGTTTATATTTGTTTGACTTCGGCGTACGACATGTTATATATATATAGGACTCATCTCTTATACTCCTGGGTGTACATACTCCCATATCCAATATACCTCATATATAAGAGTATTATACCTCTTTATCATTTTTAATATACCTCATTAATTATTATAATATACCTCAATATAAGTAGTATGCAAAAAATTCCATCGGAACCCTTACTTTTTTTAATATATCACTTTTACGTACATAAATGCAGTATATACGCAAATAATATGAGGTATATAGACTCAAATAATTTTTTTCATAAAACTCACTTTGAGGTATCTAGTATTAACTAATGAAGTATATTAAAAATGATAAAGAGGTATAATACCCTTGTATATGAGGTATATTGAACGTGGGAGTATGTACACCTAGGGATACCATCTCATTTTCCATATATATATTGTAGGTTTTGGGAGAAAATAGTTTCTGGTTGGGCAGGCCCTTTGGACCTCCACACCCTCATATATATAGCTGAACTTAGGTACATGTTAACTAGTACAGTGGAATACTCTAGAATCTGGTAGGACACTAGCCTAGACTACAACATTCACTGGAATGTTCCAGGCACTCCTAGGACAGCACTAATATACTATTACTCCCTGGAATATTCTGGGCTCTCCTAGGACACTACTTTTACACTAACTACTCCAATACTCCCTAGAACACTCTAGACTGTACCAGAGTACTACTACTAAACTAACTCAAACTCCAACACTCCCCCTCAAGATGGGCATGGTTTAACCGCCATGGACATCTTGCTACAACCTCATGACACTTTCTGTGACCACTACAAATCTAGCTTACAATCACACCTAGATACATGAGAGCATTTTACACTAACTCATGCTCCATCAGTCGTGAAGTACCCAGTCAACTCCGACCATCCAAGCTCCGCCTCATGCGAGCCATCACCATGACCATGCACAGACTTTGCATCAAGCTAGCCACCTCCAATCCTACTGGCATTGGGCCACCGTTGCCTCTCCAACCATGCGCCTTCTCAGATCGGCGCCTACAACGGAGGCACCACACGCCTTCCATCATCAGCTTGAGCATTGTCATTGCCTCTTCATAACTCCGGTTTCTGCGGAACCACGGCTGCCTCACCTCAACAACAGCTCATACAGAGCTACAGCCGCCCGCCTCGTCTCACCGGTTGCTCCTAAACCAAGCACGCTCGCCAAGCGATGGTCCTCTCAACTCTGGGACTTCTCTGTCCTTCACTCGTCATCCACCTCTCCAACAAACTCCAACCATGACCTCTACCTTCTCTCCATCAAACCCCTGGCTAGCTTGGCCTCAACCATCTTTGCCTCTGTCGAGCTCTACCATCTCTTTCTTCAACCCATAGACAACTCCAGCAACACAATCTCTACCATCACCATCAAGCTCCTTGCTGACCATCATATTACCACACCTCCACCAACACCTCCTCTTCAAGCTCAACCACACTCACCTCCACGGCACCACCTGTTTCACCACCAGAACATACAAACCATTGCTCTCCCCCTAAAACGAAGTCCAAGCAGCAGACTGCTCTTCTCCTCTGTCTGTAACTCTGCTTGACTTCCACACCCCCATATCTGCAGCTCGCCTCTTTTCTTTTCCCTGTTCTTGCTGCAACAACTTGAACGGAAGTCTGCAGCTGCACCTCCCTTTATTCCCACAGCCAAGAACAATCACACCTCACCCAGTTGTCTCCCCTTCACCACCACATCTCAGTGCCGCTCCAGCCATCACCACCTTAACACAGATGCCCAGCTCCTTCACAAACACCTGCATCACCTCTGTATCTGCCCATCTGCGACCAGATCAAAGGTCCTCCTCCACCTATAGTTTGTCTTGGTCCCCAAATCCAACCTCGCCAACTTACTATCCTCCTTTCAGCTCCTCAATTGCACCATTCTAACTAGCTTCATGAGGAACCCTCGTGCAGAGCAGCAACCAAGCCTCGCACAACACACCGTGCAACATGAGGTGGCTACTACCCGCAGAGAGCAGCGAGGTGCGGCCTCCCGCCGCTAGGTGACTACAATGTGCCTGGTATTGTTCACAACAAGAGCCGGGATGGGTGCTGCAGTGGTGGAACGGTGGTAGCTAGGGTTGGGAGGAGGAGCCTAGCTCTGATACCATGTAGGTTTTGGGAGAAAATAGTTTCTGGTTGGGCAGGCACTTTGGACCTCCACACCCTCATATATATAGCTGAACTTAGGTACATGTTAACTAGTACAGTGGAATACTCTAGAATCTGGTAGGACACTAGCCTAGACTACAACATTCACTGGAATGTTCCAGGCACTCCTAGGACAGCACTAATATACTATTACTCCCTGGAATATTCTGGGCTCTCCTAGGACACTACTTTTACACTAACTACTCCAATACTCCCTAGAACACTCTAGACTGTACCAGAGTACTACTACTAAACTAACTCAAACTCCAACATATATATATATATATATATATATATATATCTTTTTGAGCTGAGATGTTATGGACAATATGTAGCTGTGTAAAATTGACATGTTCCTGCTCATTTAGTTATTCTTGTTCATATCATGCTTTCCTAGTTCAGATTGTATATCGAGTAACAGCATTTCAGTACAAAGAGTTTTAATTCAATGTTTTTGATGGTTTCATTGAGATATACATGAATATTCACTTGTTAAATCATTACTGTAATAAAATAATTGCATTATATGTGCATTATGGTATATTTAGTGAAGTTGTATATCTTTAGTTTTGTTCTCGATATTTTTTACAACAATTTCTGCATCTACATACCAGTCCATATGGGTTAAAATAGTGGACCAAATATTGGCCTTATCGGCTAATTATGTGTGAAATTGAATTTTGGAATGATACATTTGAATGACTATCCATAGGCCGTCTCGAGTATCTTACAGTTACAGTGATACTTGACTGTTTGAAGACTCATTGTTAGCCAGCTTTGCAGATACCTATGTGTCTATGAATTGGTATAACAATCAGTATGCAACTTAGTTACATAAACACGTATAACTACCATGATATGTATTAGACAGGTTATTTGGCAAAACACAGTTCTGATTATGGATGCCTGGACAGTGAAATATAGAGGAAAGATGGAATCAGTACAATGATACTAGAACTGAATCCTTAGTATTTGTTTTTTGGATTATGTACTTGCCTGAAGCTAGGGCATGTGAGAGTCTCATGTCCTTCAGTTTTTTTTCGGTTTAGTTGTACTAGTTTTATGTGCCTCTGATATTTGCCACTTTATTTGTAGCGTGTTCACTCCATATTACTCGGAGACTGTGCTTTATAGTATTGCTGAACTCCAGAAGAGAAATGAAGATGGTATAAGTACACTGTTTTATCTTCAGAAGATATATCCAGGTTTGTTCTATCTTTCCATGGTGAAATTTACCAACAGTTATGTAAAAGAGGTTTGAGAGAGCCTCGTGTTTCCTTCCTCAAACAATCTCCTTCGGAATCTGAAGATATCTGCACTATGATGGCATGTATAATTGTATATTCGCTGTTGCCACTTGTTAACACGAATCAGTCAGTTTCCCTTATCAGCTTGAATAATACATACACCCATCTGCCTTGCCTCCCTGTTGGAGTGCTACCATCTAAACTAAGCCAACCAGGAAACTGTCATGCGCCCATTTCGTGGAGGTGATATCTAGTGTTACGTCACCATTATGTACTATAACATTCCCAAGCAACCTGCGCCATTAGATCAGAGTCCAATGGCACGCATGTTTGGTGGGGCAGTTCTCTGCCATTTTTTACTAAAGCCCCTAAAACTGCCGCTTGATTCATCTATTCTGCAAAATAGGCCTGTGACATTTTGGTTTTGCCCCTTCTGATTATTAGTTATCTGAATTTTGAATATTCCATCTGCTCAACGCACCTGGTATTCAGCTAATAAATATGGAGTACGCATTTTTCCTAAGAATTTTAATTGCAAGTGTACATGAAAAAACATGGAAGTATTGAATTTGTGTGTAAGCAAGAATTTGTATGCTGTACTACTTGCACAATACATCCACAAATCAAAGGAGATATACAGGACATGTGCCGCTCATCAGACCGTTCCACTCCTTTACATTATCTGATATTTTACATGGAAAACTGAAGCAAAAGAATTAGTAGAAATATACATGTACTACTTTGACTAGGGTGGTCAAGTAGAAATCCAACGAAGCAGCATCGTAGGACACCTACTGGTTACAGCAGATGCGGTTGTCATGGCTGACAGATCTGGGGAGGTAGGGGCATGTTTTGCCGTGGTTGGGGAAGATGGTCCGAGGTGGGGCAGTAGGTGGTGGCGCCGGTGGTCGCGAACTTCCTAAGCGGCAGCTGGTGGGGGCAGTTCAAGAGAGAGGGAGGGGGCTGGCCTGCTGGGAAGGCGCAGAACTGTGGAGAGTGACCGGAGGAGAGGGAATGGTGAAAAAAACAGATACTCCACACTGTATTTCAGGCTGGGGTGTGGATGCCACTTGATTCTTGGGAAGTGCAGGGTATTTTTCATTAACGTGCTATCATGGGTGGATTGAGTCCCTTGACGGTCGAGAATACATCGGAATCAAGTAGTACAGGATGGGTCGTAGCACTAGATATCTTCTCCCATCTCGGCGGGGGAGTAGAAGAGAGGATGCATTTTCTCTGTTAACCTGAAAATATGTGTGTTTGTCCTAATTAATCTTGTACAAATCTTATGTGGTGAACTTTTGTATACAGATGAATGGAAGAACTTCCTTACTCGCATCAACAGGGATGAAAATGCAGCAGAGTCTGAACTTTTTAGCAGTGCAAATGACATACTGGAACTGCGCCTTTGGGCATCTTACCGTGGGCAGACCTTAGCGCGAACAGGTTTGCTGTAATTTGGAACTTATGTTCTTCCATGTGTACATTCCTTTTGGGAATGCTTTTCCTATGTATGTATCCATATTTTGTATCTGTTGCTCTGCAGTTCGTGGGATGATGTATTACAGGAAGGCCCTTATGTTGCAAAGTTATCTTGAGAGAATGCATTCTGAAGGTTTTTCTACTAGCTTCCTTGTGGGACACATAAATTCTATATTTAACCAAGTGCAGCTAACATCCTTTTCTGATGTTTTTCTTTGCTAGACCTCGAATCTGCATTTGATATGGCTGGTCTGGCTGATACACATTTTGAGTACTCCCCTGAAGCACGCGCACAGGCTGATTTGAAGTTTACGTACGTGGTTACCTGCCAAATTTATGGATTACAGAAAGGAGAAGGGAAACAAGAAGCTGCTGATATAGCCCTATTAATGCAAAGGTGCTCTTAGCTTTATATCTTAGAATTATCTCTTTTTTCATGCTAAATAAGCGCTGCTCCTGTTCTTAGAAGCAGTGATCGAGCTGGTTAGATCTTTCTTTTTGTGTGTACCATATATTGCTACACCAGTACATCATCTCTATTTTTTCTTTCTCAGAAATGAAGCTCTCAGAATTGCGTACATTGATGTTGTTGAGAGCATTAAGAATGGAAAGCCCAGCACTGAGTATTACTCGAAGCTTGTTAAAGCTGACATCCATGGAAAGGACAAGGTTAGTGGCAATTGGTTTTGGATGCCTTTCCTCCTGTCCAATGCTTGATTGCTATTATCGAGTTTCTGAAGCACTGTGATAACTGTTAAGAACAGTAATCCTGGGTTATAACTGTTCTTTTCCCTTGTCACACCTGTAAGGGCTACAGTATGTTAGTTCCTGAAGAGTATTCTTGGTCCGCTGAGTGCAGTTTCTCATATCCTTATACTTGATGACAATAAACTTATTTATATTGGCACCACTATAGTATCATGACTGTTGCATGCTAAAGGAAGTAAATATCTATAACTGTAAACGTTAACATGGTTCATTGTTTGACAATGTGTTTCAGTCTCACCAAATTAAATTACTTGTCGCAGGAAATTTATTCAGTTAAGTTGCCTGGCAATCCAAAGCTTGGGGAGGGTAAACCTGAAAACCAGAATCATGCTGTAATATTCACTCGTGGAAATGCTGTACAAACTATTGATATGAATCAGGTACTCGTTTGCGAAGCTGTGCGCAGTACATCACCTGTCGTTTTACAGAGGCAACTATTTTCTATTTCTTGTTACCAAACATATTTACTTGCTCTTTCTTCGCTTTCCAGTGTACAGTTTCTCTGATGTGTACACATTTAAGTTGTTTCTCAGGAAGCTATCTTTTGTCGTATTTGAAAGGATGATAAGACAAATAGTTCATTCCATTATTGATATTGTCACTGTTTGAGGATTTGGCTAATGATCCACTGCAAAAATGCATCTACTGTTTTGATCCATCATTGCTGAGTTGATTTTTCAATTGAAGGATAACTATTTTGAGGAGGCACTCAAGATGAGAAACCTGCTTGAGGAGTTCTCTCAAGATCATGGCAAGTTCAAGCCTTCAATTCTTGGTGTTAGGGAACATGTCTTCACGGGAAGGTGTTATTCAGTACATTTTGGCTGTGTATTTTCTTGGGTTCACTTCATCTGTAAAATTCCAGTCAAAATAACATTTTTTTCTTGTGTAGTGTTTCCTCCCTCGCCTCATTTATGTCGAGTCAGGAAACTAGTTTTGTGACATTAGGACAGCGTGTTCTTTCTAAGCCACTGAAGTAAGTCATTTTACGTAATAATAGTACTTTCCTATATCACATGAGTATCCTAGAAGTATGTCTTGTTAACATCTTTTTTTTGCAGAGTAAGAATGCATTATGGCCACCCAGATGTTTTTGATAGAATTTTTCATATTACACGGGGGGGCATCAGTAAGGCATCCCGTATCATCAATATCAGCGAGGATATATTTGCAGGTAAAACTCGATAGCTTCTTTTGTTTTATCTCGTGCTAATAGGTATGTACTTAGTACTCCCTCCGTTCCGTTTTAATTAACGCGAATGGGAGAGAGTATGTACGTACACCAGGGAGAAATTGAGTCCGCGTGCGTCGATTAAAGTGGAACTGATGTAGTATCTTTTACTACTTTCTGAGTCAAGAACATGATGCTACGCAAGATACTTTTTAACATAATTCATTGGAAACAACTGTTTCTCATTTCGGAAGTTGAGCACTGTGTTAGGCTAGGTTTGAAGTGAATCGTTGCATTATTCTGTTCTATCTCTCTGATCACTCATGCTACTAAATACTTTCACTCTAGCTGTAAATTGTCCTCAGATTCCAACTGGTTACTGGTTTATAAATATTTAATATTTTTATGTGTTCTACAAAATTAGATTTGATATACCCCTTTTTTGGCCGGGAATTATATGAAGCATATCCTCATGTTCTGTCTTGAATTGTCATGTTTGTGTAGCAGAACAGATAATGTTATTTTGGCTTTATTAGCTGAAAATCTGGTTATTCAAAGAAAGGTATTTTGGTGAAATGAGTAGTAAATAAATAATGATATGTCACAAGGCCATTTTGTTATCTAGATATTATCGGCAACATGTTCCCACATCCCTCCATTATTATAATTTATTCCACTGGGTTCATAATGTTGGTGTCTTTTTCTCATGTTTTAGTTGGATGTGATTTCTTTCATATGCCATCAATACGCTCAATTGTCGGCGTATGAGGATTTTTCATATATGATTAACAGTTATCTTCTTCATGCTCGAAGATTTTCCAATACACGACCCATGGAGCTGTAGCTTCTTACTGATGCGCCATTTCTGAATTGCAGGGTTCAACTCTACGTTGCGTCAAGGGAACATAACTCATCATGAATATATTCAGGTCTAGTTTTTCGTCAGCATATTTATTTTTACTGTTGCTACCTGCTGATCTCTAGTTATTTCATCCAATGAAAACCTTAAAGGTTGTTAGTTGTCTACGAAGCTTTCTAGACAAGCTAATATTTTCTTTTCGTAATCATTACATCTGTTTCTGTATGTTGGACAAAACTGTGCTACAGGATTTGGTGAGGATAGATTTGATAGCAGAACTGAATCTAATTCGTCCCCCATAAGTCTTTGGAGATGGAGACTATGAGACTACATTACAGTTCTGCTAAAATTTGAGAATATGATCTTTTCATCTAAGTCATTTATTACTACTACCTCCATTCCAATGAACAAGGCTTATATTTTTCTGAAATGTCAAACTATGTAAAGTTTGACCAAGTTTTTTGAATAAATCATTAACTTGTATATTACAAAATATATATCGTTAGATACATCATGAAATATATTTTCATATGACATCCACATAACATTATAATTGTTGATAGTTTTTTCTAAAAGTTTGGTCAAACCTTACTTTGCTTGACTTTTCAACAAATATATAAGCCTTATTCATTGAAATGGAGGGAGTAGTCAATACACACACTATCATTAGGGAGTAGTTAACACTATTGATACGAGTGTTTCATGTATATTGATGAATGTTGTTGATTGTTGGCTGTTGTATTGTCAGATATACGCATATTGCACACCCAACTTTAAATAGTTTTCAAATCCAAAAACTAGCGTCCTTTGAGGTATTCCACTTTTGAGCTGCCAATATGCTTTAAGCCTTTCTTCTTGTGTGTTATTCTGAGAGCCTTATAGTTGGCCAATCTTACATTGGGGTATGAATTTACTAGCTAAAACTTTCTTGTGTGTGGCAGCATCACACTGCTAGTTAACCTTGATGGTCAATGGGTTAACTGATGGAAATACTAGTCCAGCTGAAAAAAGATTCTTTGCATAAACGTGCAATCTATCATACTGTCACTAAATTAGATTTATGAGTAGTTATTTAATTCGTTGAATCAAATGCTTAACATACTGATGCTCTCAGTATGATGCTCTTTTGCCACACATTCTCCATTCTTTATTTAGCTGGCATACAGTGAGCTGCACTGCTGTCTTTCTGTACATTGTATTGATGTTTGACATCATTGTGTAGGTTGGGAAAGGGAGAGATGTTGGGCTTAACCAGATTGCACTATTTGAAGGAAAAGTTGCTGGAGGAAACGGGGAACAAGTTCTTAGCCGAGATATATACAGACTTGGACAGCTCTTTGACTTTTTCAGGATGTTATCCTTCTATGTGACAACTATTGGGTTCTACTTCTGTACTATGGTACTTCTGTTTCCTGATACTATATGCTAGTACCTTTAGTCTGCCAACGCTGTTTCCTACTACCCTGTTCGTAAATAGACAATGCCCTCAGATGCATTCAGTCAAACTCTAACTTTAGTTATAGCATAGTGAAAATATGTTCATAATATTACAATTCAATATTTTTTACTGGCGTATACATATAACTCATATTATTCATATTTGCATCTTGGACATCGTGTCCATTTCCAAAACTCTATCTATTTACCAACCAAGGGAGATTGTGGCGGTTGCTAGTGGTATTTCATCTCTTCATCAAGCTTGATAATTTCCTTTCTTTTAATCTTCTTGTTTTGTAAATTTCCACAACACTCGTATGATCCTATATCATTTTATTACATTATTTGAATCTTTTATGTATACTCGTTGCTGGTAAACAGAATTTTTCCATTCAAATGCTATTGTCAGTTTAAGTTCAACCTAATACTTTCTTGTGCGCAAGCTAATGTTCTGCAGTCTGTGCATTACGAGCTATACCTGTCTCTGCGGGATTTGTATTATTGAAAATGGCATTGATAAAACTAGCTATTATAAAAAGTAAATATTAGCACCATCTTTTCTTTTGTCCTCAAGGTTTCTGATATTTATTTATTCTTTTGCAGCTAACTGTACTGACTGTGTACATATTTCTCTATGGAAAAACCTATCTGGTAAGATTGAATATTCATTCATCTATTTTTTGTTGTATGATCTTTGTGCAAGAATCTCAGACGAGACATTTTTTATCATGTCAATCCAGTATGTAATTGTCAAACCTTGTTTCCTGATGACTGCATGGCAGATTGGTTTTTATTGTGTGAAATGTATCATTGCTATGCTATTAACTACTGCTATCCCAGCTTCCAGGCACCGATACAATGCATCACTGCTATGTTATTAATTACTGCTATTCCAACTTCCTAGACACCAATACAATGTACTCCTATTCCAAAATATAAGGCGTGTAAATTTAGTAAAAAAGCCAACGTCTTCTAAGTTTGCAACCTTATCAACAAATATGTGAACAACTGCAATACCAAATCAATATCAATAGATCTACATAAAGTATATTTTCATAATGTCATTATTCATTATTGTAGATGTTGAAAGTTGTTTTTATATATTTGGTCAAACTTAGTAAGGTATGACGTCCAGATTGAGGTAGTATTATTGGTATGCTATTAATTGCTGCCATTCCAGCTTTCTAGGCACCTCTTTACTTGAACGATGTCTTTGTCTCATATACTACTTTTCATGAACAAATCAAGGTAGTTGGAAATTCCTGGTCAGGCATCATAGATAATAGTAAGTTAAACATAAGCATCAGGTGACAACATAAGCCCTATATTACTGACTCGTGCAGAGTTGTCATCTCTTGTTCCAGTACGTGCTACTTAGTGGCCATAAAGTTCACATATATTTTTGTGCATGCAATTCTCAAGCTTTGCATGCAATTGAGACCCTACCTGTTTTGAAACAAAACTTCTTCGCTTGTTACTTAATGTTACCTCCGTTCCAATGAAAAAGGCATAGTTTTTTTAAGTCAAACTATGTAAACTTTGACCATGTTTTTAGAATAAATTATTAACATGTACTTTACAAAATCAATATGGTTGGCTACATCATGAAATGTATTTTCATATGTACTTTACAAAATCAATATGGTTGGCTACATCAAAGTTTACTTAGCTTGAATATTTTTTTAAAAACACGCCTTATTCGTTGTAACGGCGGGAGTACCTCCGACTAACCAATCAACCATTTCCAAGTTTGACCATCTATAAAGAAAGAATTGCTAACATACAAAACAACAAACTGACGTTGCTATATTTATTATGGAGTATAATTTTTATAATACAACAAAATTATTATTGCGTGAGGCAACATGTTTGCACTGAAATTGATAGTCAAAATACCATCTTGACAACTGTGTCGAGGTCCTAAAAGACTTACATTTTGGATCATATGTAGTATTAGCGGTGTGTAATCTTCTCTAATGTTGAAATTTTATTATTTTTTGTCATTTTCTTTGGTATCACCTTTTTCCTGACACGTTTTTTCTATGTAATTTATGTTTAGGCTTTATCTGGTGTTGGAGAATCAATTCAAAATAGGGCAGATGTTATGCAGAATACAGCCCTGACCGTGGCTCTGAACACACAATTTCTTTTCCAGATTGGTGTGTTCACTGCTATTCCCATGATTCTAGGTCTCATCCTGGAAGCAGGTGTCTTGACGGTATTTTCCTTTCCCTTGCAGATATCTGGACTTCTGGCTTAACCTAAGAACTTATGTACTACTAGTATTTATGGTTGGTTTATTACCATATCTATTCTGGAAAAGTATTTTCAATAAAAAGTGAAAGGAACTGCTTAAATATAGAACGCCATTACTGTTCATTAAGTTATATTCCTTCGGGTTCAAATTTAGCATCACTTGTTCCGTTGAGATAAGATTATATTAACAGTATTCTGTGGAACCATATCTATTCTGGAAAAGTATTTTCAATAAAAAGTGAAAGGAACTGCTTAAATATAGAACGCCATGACTGTTCATTAAGTTATATTCCTTCGGGTTCAAATTTAGCATCACTTGTTCCGTTGAGATAAGATTATATTAACAGTATTCTGTGGAATCTTTGTGCTATTTGTTTGCTTGGTGCACGTATAGCCACTCTTCTTTGTAAAGTTTTACCTGGACACCAGCAAGGAATGTATCCTTACATCTGAATGTCTGGGTGCAGGCTTTTGTCAACTTCATTACAATGCAGTTCCAACTATGCTCTGTGTTCTTCACTTTCTCTCTTGGAACAAGGACTCACTACTTCGGTCGCACAATACTACATGGGGGCGCAAAGGTAAGGCCTTTCTTGAAGTAATGTTTATCAGTTACTTTAACTTCTCTGTACAATTTTCTTTGGTGTCAAGAATTTCACACTAATACTAATCCTATATTTTTCTTATTTATTACCAGTATAGAGCAACTGGTAGGGGTTTTGTGGTACGCCATATCAAGTTTGCTGAGAATTACCGTCTTTATTCCAGAAGCCATTTCGTGAAAGGGTTTGTTGCCGCCTGCTGTTACTTTCAAGAGTATATGTGCAATTTCAGTATTATCCAGGCCAACTATTCTTGTTCCTTTTTGTAGGTTGGAGGTTGCACTCTTGTTGGTGATCTTTCTAGCTTATGGTTTTAACGATGGTGGTGCAATTGGCTATATTTTACTTTCCATAAGTAGCTGGTTTATGGCGCTTTCTTGGCTTTTTGCTCCTTACATTTTCAACCCATCTGGATTTGAATGGCAGAAGTAAGTCACTAAGCATTTGCTGTATGTTTTACTCTCGCTAATCACTTTAAACTACCAGGGTTAAGATAAACTTTGCCTCCCCCTTTCTCTTTCAGGGTTGTTGAGGATTTCAGAGACTGGACAAACTGGCTATTTTACCGGGGTGGTATTGGGGTTAAAGGAGAAGAAAGCTGGGAAGCCTGGTGGGATGAAGAACTGGTAACTGAATCTTATTTAATTACAAGAACACGACTGTGTAACTTCCTGTAGCAGCCTGATTATATCATGAGAACCTATTGTCACGTGCTGTGAAACCTTTGGTTTATGATTTGGAAATTTTACATAGATGTTGCCCACAATTCCTCCCTTAAGTTCCCTTTGTCTTTCGGCTTCCTTGCTACTATGTCAAATTCTGCCTTGTTTATCCTCTTATTTGGTGCCTCCTCTACAGCTGTGAGTACAAGTGTCCTCTTTCACGTTTATTTTATTTGAATAAGACTCTTAAGAGCCATGAAGCTTATGCTTTTGAATTCATACGTACATGTTTCAGTAGTCCACCCTTCTAGCCTTTAATAAGCTCACTTTATCTTTCGACTTGTTTAATTCTTTGTCAAATTCTGCCTTTGTTTATCTTGCTCTGCCATGGCGCTTTCTTGGACTGTAGTCCAGCTGCCTCAACGCTGGTGCTCTTTTATTTACATTAATTTTCTTTGATAAGACATGTTTAAAGAAAATAATGAACTCTAAGGCTGTAGTTGTTATTTGATTTGAAATGCATAATCTATTTGGTATTTTAAGCTCTAAATATTAACTGTAAATTTGGCAAGATTGTGTTGAGTATAAATCATTTCCAAACATTTCTTTTTCAGGGACATATCCAGACCTTTCGTGGGAGGATACTGGAGACTATACTTAGTTTAAGATTTTTCATTTTCCAGTATGGAGTTGTTTACCATATGGATGCAAGCGAACCAAGTACAGCTTTATTGGTACGTTTGTGTTTCAGCACTAATCTGATTGTTTACATGAAACTTACTGACAATAAATGTGAAATTTGACGTTCCAAAGTTAAAACACTTACCAGGGCAGACTTAATTTTTTTTCTGTTATCTTAATTATATGTTACTCTATATATTTTTATTTTATCATATCATTTAAAAAATGGTTGGCATTTATATAACCTAATTGTGACCCTGTGAGCCCAAAATTACTGAAAAACACGTGCAAGAACACATTCAAATACGGAAATACCTAGACAACTTATAATTGATCTTGGTTTGGAAAGTTAAGCTTTGCCATTTCTTTCGCTAGTTTAGGCTGTATTAACGGCCTGAAAACATCACAACGCCATGCCTGGTTATATTATTACCTTGAACGTGATCTTTTTTTGCTTAGCTGTTAATCCATTTTTCCTGTAGTTTTTTTTTTGAGGTACATTTTTCCTGTAGTTAATTGTAGTGTTGGCCTGTTGACCATTAGAAATTATTTAGTCTATATATTGTTAGATATTGGGACGTGTCTTCAATTGCTTGTTTTCTTGTATGGAGAACGGTAGGGGAGAATTGTAGTGTTGGCCTACTGATTCATTCCCTTGGCATTGCAGGTATATTGGGTATCCTGGGCTGTGCTCGGAGGGCTTTTTGTCCTCCTAATGGTATGTTGATTTCATGATGTAATGTTTAACCAAGTCATATTTGGTTTTCTACTGGAGTTGCTCAGCATTGTACTTTCTCTATTGATATGCAGGTTTTTAGTTTAAACCCCAAGGCCATGGTTCATTTCCAACTGCTCCTGCGTCTTGTCAAAAGTATTGCCCTATTAATGGTTTTGGCAGGTTTAATTGTGGCAATTGTGTCTACACGCCTTAGTTTTACAGATGTACTTGCTTCCATTCTGGCATATCTGCCTACTGGATGGGGAATTCTTTCGGTGAGTTTCATGTGGAAACTTTAGTGCCATGAAGTTGTTCTGGATAGTTGGCTATTACTTACTTTATAAATTAAACTTGATAATAATATAGTAATGGTACATAGCAGAATAAGAAAACAGTGTTTGTATTCGTTTGTTCACTGTTAGTTTCCTTCTGAGTCGACAATCCTTAGTACCATTCCACTGCTTTGAACATTGTCAACTTCCAGCCTTTTAAGTATGACGGTTTCTTGCTAATTGCTATTAATCCTGATTTTGCTTATACAGATTGCTGTTGCATGGAAACCTATAGTGAAGAGAGTAGGTTTGTGGAAAACAGTGCGCTCTCTCGCTCGACTGTATGATGCTGGCATGGGAATGATCATCTTTGTACCCATAGCCATCTGTTCGTGGTTTCCCTTCATCTCCACCTTCCAGACGCGACTACTGTTTAACCAGGCTTTTAGCAGAGGTTTGGAGATTTCTCTCATCCTTGCTGGCAACAATCAGAATTCAGGTGTATGATTGTTGCATTACTCAACATATGAATCTTCAGCCAGACCATGTACATCTGTAGTTCAATTGATCCTCGGTTCTCAGTTAGCAGTAAATGTATATATCTGGATGTTGAGAGGCAGTTATCTGCTATAGTTGTAGGTGTTGGTGTTCTCTAAGGACTGGGTACTGAATCGTTGTACAAATAACTTGTTTAGTGTTCTTGTTAATTTAGACATTGTAGATTTTGGGAAGGATGTGAGAGAAGTTTGATATTGTGACATTGATGAGCCAAGTTATACTAAGAAAACACCATGGCCATGGAAATGTGAACAACTCCATGTAATTAGCAACTTAATGTTGATTGAATCACAGTACCGATGTATGGATAACAAGGACATGAAATAATGCTCTCTGCCAGTTTTTTCTGTTTTTGTTCTGCAGCTTCTAAATGGAGAAACAGCTGCAACCTTAAGGTGTGTAGATCGTTTGGTTTTCACGCAAACCTGGTTGCTTCACTCAGAGCTGAAAAATGGAGTATTTCAGAATTTTCATTACTGTTCAAGTTGTTTGGAGTCCATGTTTTCTAACCAGGTAGTGTTGGATTACCTATAGTAAAACAAAACAAAAAATTATCATAGATTTAGGGCCGTGCTACACAGCGGGGCGCACTGAAAAAAGTTAAAACTAACGAGCGTTTTGACAAGATGTGTTCCGACCAACCTGGGAAGCCCTTCCGAGCGTGAGTATGCTTTGCAAGCATGGATAACTAATTATGTTAGAAGTGTGTAACTTTTAGATCATAAAAAAAATATCGAAATATATTAACATGGGATCTAGTTTCAAAGATCTCGTCAAGATTAGTCCACTAGTGAAAATGATTTGTAAATCAGATAAGCGGTTTGAGCTATAAACTTTTTGAATTTTAGATTTCGCATTTAATGCAGATGATATCAATAGTTTTGTCTTTCTGTACCCATACAAATGTCTCCATGACCCATTCATAGGGGTGGTTAGCTTACATGTTGCAGGATGGGTAATTTATATAATAGATCATGAATAATTATAGTGGTAAGGGTGGATAGCTTTTAGGTCAGAAAAAGTCATTAAAACATCAATCTAGTTTTGAAAATCTCGTTGCGACTATCCTAACGGTGAAAACGGATTTTCAATCAGATAAAAGGTTTGAGCTACAAAATATTTTAAATATTTAGATTTTATGTTTAATACGAATGACATCCACAGTTTCACATTTTAGTGCATGCATACAAACTCGGAGATATTAGGAGGAATCTGATTGAAAATGGTCAAAACAATGGATTTTCCCTCCTAATCGCGGACTAGGTCTGGCGGGTTGAGTTGTAGGGTGCGGTATTAGCTCGTCCGAGCTTGTATATTTGTAACTAGGTAGAAAGGCGCGGCTTGCCGCGCGCTTGCCCGCCTACGGCGGACAAGCGGGTATAAAAAAGGGAAAAAAAAATATATGGATTAGATATTAGGTTGATATAAGAAATTCACGTGTTAAATCCATATGGATATGTAATATACATTTAAAATATGCTATTGTGCTCAAACTATTTAAAATTCTACAGGTTCAGACAACTATATTTATATACAACTTTTAAAAGATACTTTTCTTATCCAATCATACCATTTCAAACTTCCAGAATGTATTCTGCGTGCAACTTACACAAAGTGTAGTAGCCTCTGACCATAAAAACAGTGGTAGACTCCTTTATTTTTTATTATCACACACATCGGTTGTAAATGGCTCCATGGATAGACATAAGAACTATAACAGATAAAGCAAATGTTGACAAAAAAATTGTTATAGCAGATAGTATATATGTATAACTCTTTACCTCTTGTAATGCAATGATGTACAAAGACTTTTGCATATTGACAAAAGAAGTATATGCACTTTGGAGGGGGCACTGTAAAAGGTAAATCAGATGCTAAGTCGCTAAAAAAATAGTAGAGCAGATAGAATATATATACTTTGAAGGAGGCAAGAATAATTGATCCTACTTTGTTAACACCCAAAAGAGTTTAAATAAGGATATCATACTGTAATGAAGGTTAAAGCTTTTTTCAGGCTTATGGAATTGTACAATACATCTATCTAACATATATTCCATATCGTAGTGGCCTGGTGTCCCCAAATATTGCTGTAAGTTGTCCCTTTTATGCAAATTATATCAGAATGCAGTATTGGAGCAAAAATGAGCCAAAATACAGACAACAAATATAATGAAACCAACATGATGGTATGATACAGTGATACCCAGATTCATATATCAAACAATTATAGAAAAAATATGCTACAAATGGAACTCTATATATGGCATGCTGTACATGAAAGTGAGACCCCGTTGCACCACTGGCGCAACCGGCTGAAGCGATACAACATTTAAGCTATAATTGTTTTGTCATATGTTCATGATTGAGATTTGTTGACCTTATGAACCACAAGGAATTAAATGTAGACTCTAAACATGGTGGCTTCACATAATGTTGTTAAAACGTTTATTTGTAGAAATATATTTCATTTTTTCTAGAAACAACGTTTTTACATATTCTTTATCCATCTCTGATCCTTGCCGAATTTCCACCAAAGTTTGAACCCCGAATCATGCCGTCTCGGCTCATGTCCTTGCTTACACCGTCGGGACTCCGCCACTCTCGCCAGCTCTTCTGTACAGGTCACATCATTCTTCTTTTCGTCCAGGTGCTGCTAGAATTTCTTTCCTTATAGACACCATTTCCTGGAAAGTTTATATATCAAATGGTGGCAGGTGCATAGAAAGATTGCTTTGGTTAGGTGTACCCGAATCAACCCGGAATTTAATAGTTTAGTATAGTTATCATCTATTATCCCTGAGTCTTATTGTTTGGACATTGTTATTTTTTATATATACCCTAACATCAAACACTTACAATTTATAACACGGTCGTCATCAGGTATTTTATTGCAGATTTTTACAGATGCAAAACATCTAACATATATGTAAAGTTGGAAATAAATATCAATATGTATAAATAAACGAAACATATATATTCAAGCAACCAAGATCAGATAGATATTCTATGATCAATGATAGAGAAAAGTTGAGTAAGAACAAAACCATCGCTTATCACACATTATATATATCTTTCAAAATCTGAGTGTCTATCGTCTTAACATTGTTTACACACTGTGAAAAGGCCAGCAAAACATCATTTCTACTTAATCCCAGCATGAAGAAAGCCATGTGAATGAAGTTTCTATCTTCTATATCAAAAACTCAAAAATCTTTTGGACCAATTCCTGCAAAATTGTGAAGATAAATGAACTGAAACAGGAAGATTAGCAATTATGCAATTTGTCCACGTAAATACACAACTAAAACACACCCTTGGAGCCCCTCTGAAAGGACCTGCGTGGAGATAATCCAATGGAAAGGCATTGAGTAAGCATATTTTAGGCAAAGTTACATAGAGCTGAAAAAATCCAAAAGTTACCAGTAAACTATATGAACAAAACAACAACCGTTGTCTAGCAAGTCCCAAATGAGGGGAATAAGTTGAATTAACCCATCGACAGGAGTATGCAAATTATGGCAATGATCTATTGCAATTATAGATGAGTGAATACCCTTAGACAAGTTGACGCTAAAAAGTTGTAAATAATCTGTGTCTAGAACAAGATACAAATTATCACAAAGTTCACTGTGTGTGCTAGCACGATAAGAAATAAGCTATAGATTGATATGCAATATGTACAAGCTCAGCAAAAACATGGGCTTTATCAGGAATACCAACACCAACAGTAATTAGTTTGACACCAGCAGCATCATATTTTTCTTGTCTCCTTCAACGTCAAGGCCAACTCCCAACTTACAGAGTAAATGATTAGCTCAACCAGGAAAAGTGGAAGACAGAAGGGCAGCTCTCAAATGCATATATAATTCGAAGGACTTCTACTCAAGTTTATTTTACAAATGTGAATACAAAACAGATACAATCTGTGGTCACCTTATTTCAGTCTCTGAAATACTCCTTATATGATTCAAGATTAAAAAGAATATTACAAAAACATAGTATTGTCTGAAAAATTCAGAAAGATTTTGAGTGCTCTTTCAATTGAAGCTTAGGTGAAACATGGAAAATCGTATTGGTTTTACTTACTGCCGCATATGAAGTTTGTACCTGACTATTAGATACAAATTATATTTCACTAAGCCTATATTACTCTGAAAGAGGAAATTATATAGAAATATTGCACTGAAATTGATCAAGAGAACAAGCTAAGACTGAAGTTTTGAACGGGAGAAACCTGCTCTCGCCGAGCCCATGGTTTGGCAGACGGTCCTCGCTGCTGGTCCACTCGGGGTTGTTGGATTGGTGGACCTCTGTAAAATATGTACTGAAATAGAATAATATGAGGGTCAATAATCTCTATGAATTTTGTGTTTGCCCTTCTGAAATCCATGCAAATGAGGAAAGAAATAAATGTGTTCGAGTCACATGATATATTTGAACAAAAATGTACCTGTGTAAGTTGTGAGCACAACTCAATGTAATTTGCCCCAATTAATCACTACCGGTACCCTTTGGAAAAAATAAATCAAACATTAATTAGAGAGATTTCTTCCCCAAAAGTTGAAGATATAAGAGGAATAAAAATCAGATGGGAAGTGGTAAGGTAACTAAGGATGGGAAAAGGAAGAGTTCCTGGGACTGCCCTAATTACTAAGAGGAATAAAAATCAGATGAAGTGGTAGCGGTTAATTCACAGCACCTAAAGAGGCTGACCATGTAAATCCAGGAGAAAGCTTGAGAACAGAGCTCGACATCCTTGTTTATGCCTACTATTTCTTGTGAAAATAGGATGAGCTCACCTTGGAAATGAAGTACTCCCTCCGACGCATATTACTTGTAGTTGATTTAGTACATGTTCAATCAGAGCGTAACAAAAAAGCATCGGTATCGAGAAATAGTAAACGCAAGCAGAGGAAACAATTGACCTACATTACATTTGTGTTGCTCATTGTCCAGCAAGAGCTCCAGCCCAGACACCGCAGAGAACACTATAAAACAGAGCAAGAACGGGGCATCAGGCCCTACCATTGCAATAACAAGAGCGCAAACAAATCTAAGGGAAGGAGGAGGAGGAAGGAGCGACCAGAGACGGCAGGGGTGAGCACACTGTCACCGATGAACATGCACGTGCCGACCAGAGCGAGCAGCAGCCTCTGCAGCACCCTGCGCCACTCCAGGATAAAACAAAATGGTGTCTAGTTATTATCTAAAACTGTATTAGCGGGAAGAAACACCATACTATCTATTTCCTTCCCAACCAGCTAGCCTTAAGTTAGAACACTTCTTTTTTCAGTGAAGGGGAACTGTAATCCACCATCTAGCTAAAATAATTACCTCTTGAATCAATGGATAGAAGCTTCAGATAGCAGATAGCACATACATAAATCACTCCAGCTTACTCAATAGCTAGTTACAACCATTGTTGTTTTGTCTCAGTCTGACTAAATAAACTACACGCGTAATAAGCAAATTGGGTTTTTTGTCATGCGTGGTACACTGTATTTGTCAAGGTCAAAGTGAGCTGAGATCTTTATGGAGTATTGTGAGTTCTAGCTTCTCAAACAAACAGAAAATAAAAGGCTAATGCTACCAAACGGTGCATTATCATTCAGGAGGAAAATAATTAGATAAACATTATTCAAGTAAGTACCATCTGAAACCACAAAAAATCCTTTATTAACCAGGGTGCAAGCTCCATCGAACCGAGAACAGAATAGGTCGATTGCAGACATCAGTCCAAAAGAATTTAAGCTCAACTAATTGCATGACAAAACAAGAAAGAGAGATGGAAATACCTGTAAGTGTGTTTTAAAAGAAACAAAAAGATGTATGGACGAAGAGGATAAAGAAGAAGAAAATACAAGTGAGATGATCATAAAATTTCCTAGACATTGACCTAGTTCAGAACGAAAAATACATATGTGAGAGAGCAATATGCATGTATATTCCCAAGCTAAAAGAATCAAATAGAAGAAGAAAGCAGAGATGGGCAATGGTCATCTACGTTACTTACCCTACCCCCACACTATAGCTTACATAAGAATCTCACCTCCAAGAAGGCATACACAATTGGAAACATGCCTTGCTACTGAAGATTAAATACGATTGGGAATGACATGCCCTGGAAGGACCTCTCACATATCCAAAGGCTGGTTGTATCCTTGTCCTTGATGCACTGAGGTAAATAGGCGATCATGTTCGCTTTACATGTGTTTTCCTGCAAGAGAATTCAAGGTTAGAAATTACTTACTCATATGGCAGAAACGATCGAAATTCGCTGATAGGATTTCAAGTGTTCCTGAAACAACACACAACTGAAAGGGGGGAAACGATATTTGCAGATTCATTTACATACTAATTTTTTTTTCCTAAAATATGATCCCAGTTTAGTAGAATCTCAGTGCCATCTATGTATATAAGCATTCTGATCAGCTAGGCACCCTTCACCCAAACTGAACCAAAAAAGTGTCAAACGAGGAGATACTGAAGTTTCAACAAACGCCAAAGCTGCAAAACATGGAGGAGCAGAGCAGAGAAATACTTTGCCGCCCGCAACAAGGACTGTAAACCTGGCATGAATGCATGATGAAGCAGAGAACATGTATATAACATAATAGACGCTGACCCTCAAAGACACGTTCCTTAGTCTGTGAACAAATAGAAAACTCCATGAGCAGATAATTAAGATGCACTGACTACATCATCATCCAGGAAAAAACTGCATCAGCGAACACCTTATATTTGCATGTTGTAGGGATTACGGAGGCGTGCTCATGCCATCGGTAGACCAAATAAAAAGTTAGGGTCAATAATATACTATCCAATTCCTGAAGTAAGAAAAGTAAAGCTTTTGACATAATAATTAATAACCATCACATTTACTCTACTGCTAGCATTCGTTGACACAGCCAACCTGACCATAATATTTTAAGAAATTTCTCAAGTGGCACATATGCAAACCATGATTTTTGTTGATGCATAGCATGTCAATAAAACAAATATAGTATTCCCAAACATAGGAGATAGAGAATACCAATTTTGGAGTTCTCTTCATAATGAACCTGCTGATTTTCACCCATCATTTCTCCATATAAGTGCAATAATACTTTGAGCTTCTCCTGAAAAACACTTCCCATGAAAGGTCCAGCCACAACCTGAAGGACAAACAAACACTAAGAGTCAATACTATCATGGAACCGCTTGCCGCCTCCATAGAAAATATTTACACACACCAGCCGTGCTAGCTCTGTTGTTCTGACCTCTTACCCAGAGAGTCACCGCCATGCTCTTGCTTCCTATGAGAACGAGACGCAAACAAAGATAGAGCAAACCAGATTGAACCTAAGAAAAACAATGAGACACTATGAGCCTACTGTATGATACACAATCTGCCAAGAAACAAAAAATCCAAGTGCACAGGACACTCACCTCAAGCACACTCGTCCAGCAGATCCCATGGCACTAGGCAACGAGAACCAATGCCTCGATCCGGACCTCCAATAGGCAAAACGTTGAGGAAGAAATACCAAGATGACTACAATATTAGCACCTTGTGAGTCACAAGTTGCAAGAAAACAATTTCTTTCATTAAGCACCTCTCTAAGCAGTAACCATTTGCATTGTACTTGGCCTTCACGATACAATCATCAGATACATCCTTTTGTTTTCATGAAACCAAAAGATCCAGTTAGTTCATTACCTGGACACTGATGTTGAGGTGAAAATAAATGATTAATCAAGATATTAACCTAATATTAGGGGTGTCCGGTGTAGATTATACAGCCTACACTCTACAGGCCATTAATATATGAGTCATTGTAATTTTCTAGTCCCATTTCTAGAGGTTAAACTTATGGTAAAATCAGACATACTAACCATCATATGTGTTCACCTGTGTGCCGACAATATAAATTTGACATGTCCTTGTTTTACCAAGCTACATAACTTCCTATGCATCAAAATCTGAAACCGTTTCACCCCACAACACAACACTGATCTGCTCTGTGAGGAGAATTAATTCTCGAAATCAGGCACCAATCTACTATTTAGATGTACTTTTACATCACCACATCGATCAATTGGTTGGAGCCATCAACCACCTACTGGGATTTTTGCAGTTGAAACTATACAGGAACCTAATGTCCTTTATATGGTGCATTCATACCTAACTATTTTTCAGGTATAACTGGAAACAGAGTTATGTATATGTGAATAACCAGTCTATAGTGCTAAAGGTTAGAGCTTAGAAAAGGGAACTGAATAAATGCAGACACTTGATTAAATGAATCCAAGCCCAGATATTTCTCCCTTGATATTGAAGAACTTACTGAAGCATCCATGGTTAGTCGCACGGGCCTATTATCCATGATGATACTGGTGGGAAATAAACAACTAAATCATGAGAGGGCTGTAGCAATAGGAGAATAGTAATAGACAGAACTTGATTATTTAACTCTCTGTAAATATTATGCTATGACTGATTTTTGAAATATAGGCATATCCAGGCATGAAAGAAACCTACTGAAGAGAACAAGCTTCCAAGGATACCCCGTCTCTGGAAGTAGATACCTGCATATTAGGAAAGAATTAAATTCGCAAACAAGCTACCTGAATATCAAGAAACTATTACTTTGCAATATTTTCAGAAGTCTATACTTGAAAGGGACTCAGAATATAAAAATGAGCAAACATGTCAAAGTATAAAGCACATCATAATACATGACATTCCTCTGTTCATGAATACATGTCATTCCAACTTCAAAATTTCGCTCCTAGAAACATGACATTGCACGGCCTGACCTGACCTTTTTACCATCTCTTTTCCCTGGGATTCCCCTCATGTTTATTATCTAAATGCTTATTTCCAAATTCATTTACTACTAATGAATACATTGGATGGATTTTTGCATATGTTCATTGTTAACAAAACAACAGTGCCTATTTCAAATGTCTAGGAATGCAATAGCATAAATTAAACCAAACTGAAAAGAAAAGTAACTTGAAGACAAATATATTAGTACAAGCCGTGTCATAACAATTTAACTACACACCCAACCTTGTCTCTTGATTTTCTAAAATCCTTTCAAGCAGACAAAAACTCAATAGCGGCCAATGCAATAGAGTACAAATTCAGAGTAGTGCAGGTGAGGTGCCCTGGTAGATGAAGTGAACTACTCAACAACTGAATTTCTTGCCAACATTTCCACGAACACTAATCTTGCAACCCATTAGCAACGCACCAACACTCTACAGGATGTAGTTCCTTTCACTGCAACCTAACAAACAAGAAATGGAGAAGCGAGCAGTAGGTACCATGTTACTCACCAAGATTTACTGAGACAACAAAATACGAGAACACCAGCAGGACGCTCTGCTCCTCCTCATCGCTATGGGGGACACCTCTGCCCTAGTTTTTTTCAAAGATCAAGAAACCCAAGTTGAGCAGGCCATGTACCAGATGGAAAAAAAAAAGTTTATGCAGAGAATGGATCAGATTAATTTAGTGAGTAAATAATCAGATGGAGGAGCTCAAATAGATGCACACATACCTACTCTGATCAGAATCCCAAGAAAATCTAAAACAGAGGAGAGATGGGGAATGAGGCAGCAGACCAGTGGAGGAGATGAGGAGGACGGCCGGTCGATGGAGCATGCTCATGGTCGGAGAAGCACCAATCCATGCACGGGGGAGGGCACCAGGATGCTCGTGGTCGTGGTCGGGAAGGCACCACGCGGCGCTTGGGGTAGCGCAGCACGTCGCTGTGGCCATGGTCGACGTTGCCGCCGTCGCCAATGAGGAGCACGCGGCTGGACGCCGCGAGCCTGGCCGCTGCAGCCGCGCTCCGGGTTGGGCTCGGGGTAGACGAGAAGACTGATGTGGTCTCTCCTCCATCGCTGGGCCTCCACCTCGCCCCTTCTCGCGCCGCTATGAGAACCCTAAAAATCTGGATCCATCCGCCGCCACACCATGGGAGAGACGAGGGGAAGAGAGGAGGGGAACGGGGAAGGATAGGGTTTGGTGTGTGCCAGGAGTATCCACGACGATGTCGGCGCTGTAGCTCGTGTACCCGGCGGCGCGTCGCCGGCCGCCACGCGCGTACGTCCTGGGAGGAGAAGGACGAATGGCAACATGAAATGACGATTTTGCCCCTGGCGGGATAGGAGAACCACAAGTTGCCACCGCGTCTCTCTCCTCTTTTTTTCAGCACTCACGGAGCACCACGTATCACCTCTCGCTGACAAGGTAGCCCCGCAAAAAGCAGGCCCACAAATCAGTGAGTTGGAGTAGGACAAGCAACTGTGAAGGTAGCCTCGCTGAGCCTCTCTGGATGGACGGCGCGGACCACATGAGCAAGAGCAAGATGTTGATCAGACGGCTGAGAGAGCACGATCTGAAAAACGGACAGTCGACAGCGCGCCACGCAGCTAGAACGGACGGCCAGGATTCTCCTAGCGTGGATGGACTCAGGTTCCCCCAAGAATGTTTCTTCTAGATTAAACTCTCGTATCTATCAATGCATCGAAACACAAAGCTTTTTACGTTTTCGCAAAGTAAATAGGAAGAAATCATGTATACACGTGTGTGTACAAAGTATGAACAAGTGTGAACACAGAGAGAATCATGTAGTTTAAAATGCATATATACAATTAGGAGGGAATCTTGGCCGTACGCTTCCAATCTAATGGCCAGAAAGTGTCTGCTGGATAAGTTTTTCAGGACGACCTAAAAGTAGATTTATATGCAATCAGTAGGTCTTTTATCGAAGAGACACAAACAGCATAGCTGAAATCACCACTGCCAATCAGGTTGTATGCTCATCGTCAATGGCGGAGCTGGGACACAGGCAAGACGGGCCACGGCCCGGGGCGTAGGAAATTTTTTTAGGGTATATTTCTTAGATGGCCTGGGGCGCAGCCCAGCCTAGCCCAGTAAAGCTTTGGATTTGGCCCCAGCCCAGCCAGTAGTCCACTTCGTCGAGGAAACCACGCCAGTCGCCGCTCGCCAGGATGTCTCGACTCTCGACCCCCCGACCCACGCCGCCGCGCCGCTTGACACCGACGGCCGGCGCCCGGCGCCTTCCGTCTTCGCCTCGTCGTCCGGCGACCCAGCCGCCGTCGCCCGGCGCCCTCCTCCGTCCGTGCTCCCGGCGGCTCGCTTCCCCGACCTAGCCCCCGCCCGGCCGCCCCAATCCAGCAGCAGCAGCCAGCACCCAGCAGGTAACCTGCCCGGCCCGGATCCGCCCCCAAATCCGTAATCCCCTCCTGTCAAAGTTGCCTCCTGTCTTGTTGCTTTGTCCTCTGTCATCTGTCATCGATTCGTTTAGATTTCATATCTAGTTAAATGTTGCTATGTAGTTGCATTGCTCTCTGTCAGTTTAGTAAATGTTGCTACGGTGTACATTTTACAGGAAAAGAAGATGAACAAACGAAATAGAATTGATAATTTTTTCCCAGCACAAACCACCGGATCCACAGAAACAGGCCCTTCAACTCAAGCAAGTAATAATATCCCCCATGTCACAGCTCAACTTAGGCCTGGTGATGTTGTATCAGATCCGGGCTTGAGAAAACCAATTGAAAATTTGGATCCGGCAATTAGGGATATTGCTAGAAGGGAGTACATTAGCAGGGGTCCATGTCAACCAACTGATCATACATATGAACGGATTTGGGTAGGAAATCGCTATAGAAGCTTTCATGATTACTGGTACAATGATCATCGTGGCTGGTTGGAGTATAGTGTTGCCAAAAATGCTGCCTTTTGCTTTTATTGTTTCTTGTTTAAGCAACCAAGAGTTGAGAACTATGGTATTGAAGCATTCACGAAGAATGGGTTTAAAACATGGAAGGATGGGCCTAGTGTTCTTACTCGCCATGTTGGTAAACATGACAGTGCTCATAATAAAGCTAGACAACATTATATGGCTTTCAAAAATCAGAGGCAAAATCTGCCACATGTGATTGTTCGGGGCACTAATAGTGAACAAGAAAAATACAAAGCTCGTCTCTTGATTATATTGGGTGTTATCAAATTTTTTAGCCATTAGCTTTTGGCCCGGGGCGTCAGCAAATCCTGGCTACGCCGTTGCTCATCGTGATAGAATGTGTACTCATTCTTACATTACGAGCCGAAACCGTTGGAACCTTGTGCTAATATGTGTGGAAGCCAATGATGCTTGACTATTTTTTGCACTGATCAAAACAACGTTATGATGGAAGACAAAATTTTGGTTGAAACAAGAGACTTGAAAGGAGAATCTCCTTAGAAAATGATGGTATTATGCTATTTGCTAATGGCTGCCCTAATAGCTGGCTAGCCCGTGATGTGGCAAAATACGGATCAACTTCTCATAACGATAGATTGGAGTAAGAGATAATTGAATGATTTTTTATTACAACTAGTTCCCACTGTGATGGGATATTGTTTAAGCCTTGATAGCCGATTTGGGCAAGCTCATGCGCCACGTTGTTAGCTTTCTTTCTGCAGAAATTTCACTCACATAAACACGTCTTGCACTGAATCATTATCTCATCAATGATGGAAGCCTCTGTCGAGAAACCAGGTGCATGGTGAGTCAGTGATTCTAAGCTAACATGAGCCGTTGAGTATCAGTTTCCGCTTCAATTCGAATGTTACTTAGTGTCGAGGCCAAACTGATCGGCTCCTCCACTGCTTGCAATTGATAAGCTGCGAAAGCACTCCACTGCTTGCTCCTGTCTTCTGGCTCGAGCAGCAAAATCACGCCCTGGTGACCGCAGGCACCATGACCTATCCCCTGTTGGTCTTCCTGGAGTGAAGGCCCTGTTCACATTTGATTTAAGGACATCAACGTCCTTGTCATCCTGCTTGTTCATTTTAAACACTTACATATACCTTGCGGCAGAACTCTTCAGGCGATGGTGCAATGTTAGCTGCTTCTAGGGAGCGCTCCCCTTCTGGCACTGTATTGTGTTGATGCCACCACATGGTTGCTATTTTTCATCCTCATTTCTTCAGGGTGTTTCCACAGCTCATCGATCACGATCCCCACACTAGAACATGTGGCTAACTGTTCCCGTTCCATCATTAGGTTCATCTTTTGCCACACCAGCTTAACCTTCTTACATTTCAAAAAGAAATGACCTGCATCTTTCATCCAGCCAATGTCATAGGATACAGCTTATCATCAAGCAGCAGAAATATGTTAGAACCTGTTTGTTTGATCAAGTTCACAGTGACATGCGGTGGCAACTCATTTATATGACTTTATTTCATCAATATATGGCTTGTTCACAGAGATGGTCATGAATCCATGTCAGAAGATTTATGCACGTTTTCTCTTCTCTGTACAAAGTAGGAGATACACTCTGATTTAGAGCGAAGTTTATCAACTCACACATGGGACATAGACGAGTGAAGGGCACCAATGGCAGATGAAATGTATTTTATATATGGACAAGAAAGTTTCCCTCATCTAAATGCCTTGACAACTTACAGAAGAATAAAGGAATCAGTGCTCCAAACCTACCTGTGCAATAAACCTTTGATACAAGGTCTTCAAATTTAGTAGCCTGATCTCCCTTGCCCATCTTATGCAAATCTTTTGCCACTCTAACATGGGCATAATGGTCACTGGTCAGGCCTGAGACCCTTCTCCATCAACTCACACAGGACCCTCCCTGATTGCCTCCTCCACTGCCTGCAATTCAGCTGTTAAAGCACTCCCTATGTGCTCTTGTCGTCCAGCCCAAGCAGCAACAACCATGCCCTGGTGATCACTGGAACCACACCTGTCCCCGTGGGTCTGTCCAGCAGTCACCGTCCAAACTGAATTGAAGGACACGTCTGCCGTTGGTGGCCACCAATTCCTCCATGTCATCCTGCTTGTCCGTTTCACACACTTGCATATACTCCACAGCAC
This sequence comes from Dactylis glomerata, assembly GCA_007115705.1. Classification (NCBI taxonomy): domain Eukaryota; kingdom Viridiplantae; phylum Streptophyta; class Magnoliopsida; order Poales; family Poaceae; genus Dactylis; species Dactylis glomerata. Next base: position 403,813 of record QXEO01000265.1, on the reverse strand, counting down.
AACACAAAGTGTGACTATTGTGCTGATGCCACCACACTACCCACATGGTTGCTATGTATATTCTTTTTTCTTCAGGGAGTTTCCACAGCTCATCCATCACATCCTCCCCACAAGAACATGTAGCTAACTATTCTCGTTCCGTCATTAGGTTCATCGCTTGCCTCACCAGCTGAACCTTCTTCCATTTCAGGAAGACACGACCTGTATCTCCATCCAGCTGATGGCATAGGAGACAGCGCATATCATCAAGTAGCAGAACAAGATGTTATTATTTGATTAAGTTCATACTGACATGCGGTGCACCAGCTGTCTCACACAATTATGTCTTCGTTTCATCAATATCTGGCACCAACGGCAGATGAAATGTCTTCTATGGACAAGCAAGTTTTGACTCATCTGAACGCCATGACAGAAGAACAAAAGAAATTAGCGTTCCAAACCTGGCTGCACAATAAGCCCCTGATACAAGGTCTTCAATTGGGAAGCCAGGTCTCCCATGCCCATCCTATGCAAGTCTTTTGCCACTCCAACATAAGCAGAATGGTCTGGCCTAAGACCCTTCTCCATCAGCTCATACAGGACCCTCCCTGCCTCGACGGTCCTCCCCGACTTCCGGAACAGCTTGGCGACGAGGCTGTAGTTTCTGTTCACAGAGTGCCTGTCCATTGCGCTCATAGCCCTGACATACCTGCAGACATCTTCTGTTCTCCCAGCACGGAAGTAGCCTTTGATGAAGGCGGTGTGGATTGTGATCCTCGGCGTCAACTTTTCCGAGAACATCTGGTCGAGAATCTGCCTCGCGGAGTCCATCTTGCCCGCTTTGCAGGCGTGGTATGCGAGGATCTCGTAGGTCAGCGAGTTGGGGACGTCGCGGTGTTCGGGCCTTTCCATGGCCTCAACGAGGTCGCACACTTCGGTGGCTCTCCCCTTCTTGAGCAGGCAGCCGAGGAGATAGTTCCAGGAGTTGGCATTCGGGTCGCAGCCGCCTTTGCGCATACCGTCGAACACCTCTCGGGCGCCCTGGAAGTCTCCGGCCTTGCACTTGGCAGCCAAGAGGACGTTGTAGTAGCTCGCCCTCCTCGCCGTCTCCTGGATCACCCACATGGCCGCATCGAAGTCACCGATCGATGCCAACGCCTTGACCAGCGAGAACACGCCGGACGCGCGGCACGGGCCGCCGGCACCGTCCAAAGTTGTTAGAGTCGCCCTCACCGCGTCGCCCACGCTGGTCCCAGAGGAGGAGGAGGACCTCGCCGCCGGATCCTGCAGGAACGCGAACGCCTGGTCGGTGAGGGAGAGCTGCCGCTCCGAGACGCGCGCGAGGGCGCGGGACATGGCGGGGTAGTCGGCCAGCCTGCCGGTGTTATCGACGAGCAGGTTGTGGGCGCGGGCGCTCGGGGAGATGCCCTGGGAGAGCCAGGCGAAGAAGCGGCACGCGGGGACGCCGCGCTCCGTGAGCGCGCGGAGGGTGTCCGACACGACGGCGTCGGAGAGGGGCGGGTCGAGGCGGTCGAGGGCGGCCTCCAGGCTGCTGCCCCCGCCGCCTGCCGCCGCGACGAGGGTAACGATCGCATTCGATGTGGCGTTGACGTCGCTGCCGCGGATGCTGGAGGGTTTGGACGAGAAGGCTGCGGCGCCGGCGGGGACGACGTGGAGGAAGGTTAAGGCGCGGTGCAGCCGAGACATGATGGACGGCGGTGCGCGAGCGCAAGACCAGAGGAAAACGAACCCAGGGCCAAGGCGGGACATGGGAACCAACTGGGAAGCGGTCTTTCGGCTCAGCAAATTTCTCCACCCTTCGGTTTAGGATCAGTTCACGCTCGCCGAACTCATACTAGTTTTTTTTCGAATAAAACTCATACTAGTCTTTACTAGTATTAAATTGGAGTTTGTGATGGTAGATCGCTTCAAAAATATTTGACATCAAACATTCGAGCCATCTGGACCATACAATCGCCAACAAAAATAAAATCCAAACCGTTCAATCAGAAAACAACGAAAGCAAAAATCTTTACTATTAAATTGGAGTTTGTGATGATACGTCGCTTCAAAAATATTTGACATCAAACATTGGAGCCATCTGGACCACACAATCGCCAGCAAAAATAAAATCCAAACCGTTCAATCAGAGAACAACGAAAGCAGAAATGGAAATACTTAATGAATAATGACACAGAATCCAGTTAAGAAAGTATATACATGGAAATTAAATTGAATTAAAAATAATTGAAAAGCAGTCAGCACCGATCACCATTATACATAGAAAGCAATCACCAAAAATTGTTGCTCCGTGATTGCTTCCCTATAAACATGGTAGTTGATTGGGGAAAAGCGTGGATTCCTATAATCTTGCTCCAAAATTAATTCTCCCAATCGATCTCCCTATTAAATTAGTATTTTTTGTGCAAACTTTTAAATTAGCAATTGATCGATTGTGCGAGAAAACAAACTACCGGGTTAATTGAGCAGCCACAGTGCAATCGCGCGCATCGCTTAAGTAACAAAAATTTCATTTTTCAGAAATAACAAAACTAAAAACAATAAATAATACTCTCTCTGTTCCTTGATATAAGGTGTATAGTTTTTTGTGAAAAAATCCAGAATATAAGGTGTATAGCGGGATTGTGGGATATTTTTACATAATTTAGGAGTCAATTTAATTAGCAGAGATACGATACAGAGTTTTCCCTATTTTTCCTCTATTCTCACATCGATCACCTACCTATATTAATGTTTAAAAGTCTCAAAATTTGCCTTTTTAGCCTATGCGTTAATATTCGTGCAAGAAAACTATACACCTTATATTAAGGAATGGAGGGAGTATATAAGAAGGGAATGGCTCATCCTAGAACGTTCGGCCTCTTATGAGGCCCTAATTAAACTTCTTAATCTAATCTTACCCTCGGTTTGAGATTAACAGCGACGACTGTTAATACAACAAGATTCTAATGTCAACAATCGTGTTTTACTGCCTTGTTATGGCTGCTCTAATCTCCATGCACGAATTAAAGTTTACCAGTTGCAGTTTATACTACCTTCGGTGCCTCCGCTGCTCGGATAGCCATGGGCCTTGCTGGCCGTGCGTGAGGTGTCGTTGACCCTAGCTAGGGTTTTCGTGGCGTGGGCATTGCGCAATAGAATTGCAGACATAAGAGGAGGGTGACAATATGGAAGGAGCATCATGCACGAAGCAGACCATGCAGGAGCAAGAGGCCAACAACCTCGTCTCATCCTCGCAGGATGCATGCGGCCACGACCGTGGCACCTCCTCTTTGCATGCTGGCGCTCGTGGAGGCCTTTGCACCATTGCATTCGATGGCAAGCTGGTGGCAACAGCAACAACGGGGAAGTGGAACTGCGATCCCTTTGTGCCTGGGTCTCGTAGGACGCGCCCGAGGTTACTTTGACTTCTGCGGTAGGTGCAATATGTTCGGTAGAGCCTCTATCCATATAGGCCTATATGGTCGCTGGTGAGTTTCTAAGGGCATGTCGTATTTCCGACAGATTGTTGGTCATCAATGTCGGAGGAGGAGGGAGTGATGATAATCCCACTAGGGTGGTACAAAGAAAGAAGAAGGACATGGTGAGGAAGATGGTCATTGGAACGTACCTATTGGCGACCTATGTACAAAATAATTATGTTCTTGCTCATGTATCTTTTCAGTTGATTTGTGCACATTCTTTTCATTCACATCTAATATACTCATAATAATGATAATTAATTCTCATGTAGGATGACATACTTCTCAAGTACCAAGCAAATGAAGCAAAAAAAACACATCCATTACATTTACAAGAATATCAAACACGTATCGAGGTGTAGATATTAGTAATAAACATAATTAGTTAGGTCCATATTTTATTTATGATGTAAAATGATACCTACACTTTAAATAAAGTGGAACTTAATTTTTTTGCATATACCATGTGGTATCTTTATTCATATGCGCTATATACATTGCACCGTATTTTTTATAGGTAAAAAAAAACCGTAGCAACGCACGGGCATTCAACTAGTTTTTTTTAACAAATGAGTTACAACAAAACAATTACTCCTTTCAACCACTAATACTTGTCTCTACATAGATGTATCTAGATATATTTTAGTATTTAGATACATCTATATAGAGATAAGTATATATGGTCGAAGGATTTTGGCAAAAGAGGATCGCTCAACATTTATCGAGGTAAAAACTAATTAGACAAACAAGATAATTTTTTTGAGATGGGACAAACAAGATCATTCAAGTCATGGTAAACACAACTCTTTTTTTGTTCATGAATTTTAACTCGCAACAAATACTCCGCTACTATATTAAGAGCAATTGAAACCGATGCCCTTCGTGTCATGTCGCTTGGTACCACTGCGAATGGAAACCTTTTGAACCGAGAGGAAGGAAACCCATGTATAATGTATCATGTATGTTGAACACGGCCATGTGACTGGAGTTCAGATTAATTTGCAAGTATCGGGGTGCCTCGTTATGGTACCTATAGAGTTCGGTTGAAAATCTGTTCAAGGGCCTGGTGCATGCGGTCTGCTCGAGCCAGAAGACGAGAGCAAGCAGTGGAGTGCATTCCTGACTGAATTGCTAGTAGTGGAGGAGCCGATCAGTTTGATCCCGTTCGGAATCAATCGGCTCCGCTTAGCTCCCCGCTTGGAAAGAAGTAGAGCTCGATTTAACCAGCTCCGCTGAAATGAATTGGAACTCCGTCTGCTCCAGAAGCGCGGATGCAAAGTGGAGCTGATCCTAACGGACCCGTTAGCTTAGAATCACTGACTCATTGTGCACCTGATTTTTCCACAGAGGCTTCCATCATTGATGAGCTCAGTGCAAGACATGGCTAGTTTTTTAAACATAAGGCACAATTGTGCCCAGCTTTAAATTAATAAATCCACAATGGCTGAGTTGGGAATAAAGTTTAGGCTGCCTCTAGCAGCGATACAACTTAAAAATACGCTCGGCCTTGGCTACACTAGCCACCCGAGGAGTTTGACGGATGGATTACAAGGATCAGGTACACAGGACACGGGCTGGAAAGCAAACAGTTAAGACGCAGTAGGAACTGGCATGGAGGCTGGAGGCGCATCATGGGTGCTGTCGAAGAGGTTCTTGGTCACCGCCTCCAGTTCCTCCATCATCGGCAGATCCTTATTTTTTTTGGAGTGGACGCCACAGCTGCAAGTTTAAAAGACATTTGAAAATACAATTAGTCGGTAGATGTGCGAATTTCTTTTCAATTGTAAATTTGTTGCGCGTTGTCCAAAGCGCCTAGCTTTGGGCCGCAAAGAAGGTCCACAGCATGTGCCTCGCCTTTGCGCTTAGCGTTTGTAAGATAGCAGACCACTCCTGCCGCGAGCGTGGATTCCAGTTCACTTTGAAGATCACCCTAACTCCACTACACATGAATTTGGCCAAGATACATCGAAGATCCACCGATTTTGGTAGGCCACAGAGCGCACAGTTTCCATCTGAGGGGTGATATCTACGCACGCGTCTGTTCTTGTAGACAGTGTTGGGCCTCCAAGTGCAAAGGTTTGTAGAACAGCAGCAAGTTTCCCTTAAGTGGATCACCCAAGGTTTATCGAACTCAGGGAGGAAGAGGTCAAAGCTATCCCTCTCAAACAACCCTGCAATTACGATACAAAAAGTCTCTTGTGTCCCCAACACACCCAATACACTTGTCAGATGTATAGGTGCACTAGTTCGGCGAAGAGATAGTGAAATACAAGCGGTAGTGATGATTATAAGTAGTAAATGTAATCTGAAATAAATATCGCTGCAAGCAAATATGTAACAAAACAGAAAGGAAACGGTGTGCAATGCTTGGAAACAAGGCCTAGGGATCATACTTTCACTAGTGGACACACTCCCAACAAATATAACATAATTGAACCAATAGATACTATCATCAATATGCAACTTAAAACAATTCTCCAATAAAAAACGAACACTAATCATGCGTAGGGCTACGAAGCACTCCTCAAAGTCCGTATGTATCCAAACTAGATTGTCCCACACTATCACCATGAACGCACTAGATGGTTCCAACAAACACCAACAATTCATAGAGACATTAACCAAAAAGATACACATGATGCACACACTAGTCACCTTCACACCATGATACAAGGTATCTCTAGAGATTACAAATATAAAGCATAGGAGTAGCATAATATCTGAATAATAACATCTACCAATTCAACTAGATACAAAGCTCACGATCACATAAATATTACATCATGGGAGAGAGAGGTGAACCACATAGCTACCGGTAGAGCCCTCAGCCCCGGGGGAGAACTACTCCCTCCTCATCATAGGAGACAGCAAGGTTGATGGAGACTGCGGAGACAGCGATGGAGGCAGATGGAGATGGCTCCGGGGGCACTTCCCCGTCCCGGCAGGGTGCCGGAACAGAGACTTCTGTCCCTCAAAATTTGTCTTCGACGGTGGCGGCGCTGCGGAACTGTTCTGGGAAAAACACCGTTATTTTAGGGTTTTCCGTCGGGAGGCTTCTTATAGGCGAAGGGGCGTCGTCAGGAGTGGACCAGGGGCTCCTCACCATAGGTGGGCGCGGCCAGGGCCTGGGCCGTGCCCCCTCATGGTGTGGCCAGCCTCTGGCCCCTCTCCGGCTCCCGTTTGGTCCTCGTCCTTCATCCAGGAAAAATAGGAGTTTCCGAACTTGTTTCGTCCAATTCTGAGAATATTTCCTGTGTAGCTTTTCTGAAACACAAAAACAGCAGAAAACAGGGAACTGGCACTGTGGCATCTTGTCAATAGGTTAGTTCCAGAAATCGCATAAAAACGCCGATAAGTGTAACGAAACACAAGGCAAATGGTGTAAAAACAAGCATAGAGCATCAAAAATTATAGATACGTTTGAGACGTATCAGCATCCCCAAGCTTAACTCCTGCTCGTCCTCGAGTAGGTAAGTGGTAACAAAACAATAATTTTTGAGGTGACATGCACCATCACAATTTGATCAATGAGGTCAAGCATTGAGTGCTGAGATTAAAGACCTTAAAACATGGGCATGAAAGACATAATCTTCATAGAAGAAACTTAGCAACCATGTTATAACATGAAAAAGAACACAAATGAAAGATCATGAAAAATGAAACAATGAAAGTCAAACGTGTGTTCAGATCATATGGAAAAACATAGCAAATGGTTTTTAGCTTGTCCCTCATGGAGTAGCAAAACATAAATGCAAAGGACACCTTCAAGTTTAAGAGGGCGACTAGATACAAATAATTTAAGAACAAGTGAAACCAACATCATAAATCAATCAATGAAAACTTTGGGACAATGCACATTATACTCAGAATGACAACTATGCTCTCTTAGATGGTGCATAAAGATAGAAGGTGGTGACTCAACATAAAAGTAAAAGAAAGGCCCTTCGCGGAGGGAAGCAGTGATTGCAAGTTTTATAAACCTTCAAAAATTATGGTACTTACTAGCTTTGAGCTCTCATTGCCCCCATCATAGACATCTTGAATGGTTAAAGTTAATGCGAATACACTTATGATGCATATGCTTGACAAATCATAAGTTGAAAACCTCATGTCCCGTGAATTACGAATACCCAAACCTCATGCTACTCGACTTAGAGTCCCAAGCAAGCTCTTGTCATTGTAAGTATACACGTATCATCAAGAACCGCCAATGGGGTACCTCTGTGCCCGATGACATGGAACAATCCCACATCAAAATGACATGACAAACAGACAATGAACACATCGGCATATCTTTTATTTACCATTGGTATAGCTTTTTATTGTAAGATGCGTCGTCGAATGTTCACTATGGACATGCTATAAATTTCCACCATGAATTATGCATGGCTTGGATTAGCGGCCCAGGCGTTTCTCTAACACATATACAAACTCCATGATCCCGCAAGATTCCCAACTTATTTCACATCGCGAGTATCCATAAACAAAAAATCACGATATCAACTCAAATGAAAGATAGTGCAATGTTGAAAGCTTGCCCCATGACGGCATGGCTGGGCTAATTTCCAACTTACAACTTGCAAGCATAACAACTCAACATAAGAGAGCCACAATGTCAAATTTTTAAGAACGAGAAAAGTAAAGTGTGCCATCAGGTTCGTGAGAGCTTTACTGACCAATTTTCGCATAACACCAAAAGAGTTTAATTTGAAGGATAGATAAAAGCAAGTCAAATGTACTTTGGAATAGCAAATTGCTAATAGGTATGTATGATGGACACTTTTGGAATAACTTGGTTTTTAGGAGTTGGATGCACGAGTAGAGCTCATACTCAGTACAAAATGAGGGCTAGCAAAAGACTGGGAGCGACCAACTAAGAGAGCAATAACGGCCATAATCATGCATAGCGATAAAACGACATTAAAAGAAGCATAAGATGGCATCAAAAGTCAAAAACTAAATGATCATAGAGGCAATGGCGACTTTGTATGAGTCAAACATGTGTGAGCATGCGCCAAGTCAACCCAAATAAAGCATCAAAGGAGAAAACCAAAATAATGCTTCCAAATAATTAAAACAATGCATGATTTTTGCAAAGGCTCATTAAGCAATCTGAGTCATTTGAGACAAGTCATGCTACAGCAAAACCACTAAGCATACTATCAAAAAGATATCAAGCACGACATGCAAAAGTCTAAGCCACAGTCTAAACAAGCTCCTTTTTGTACCACTTTTTTGCATGAAACTTTTTCTCTTTTCCAACACCATTCGAACCCTTTTCGAAACAACTCTTTTGAGGAAAACCAACATAGACCAGAGGTCCAAATACACCTTGATGATAAGATATAACAAGATCTGAACAAAAATCAAGGCGAAAAACGAAAACTAAACGCAGTTCTAGAAAAAGAGAACACTCGTTGAAACGATAAGAGTGAAAAACGGGGTGTTCTTGGAAATGAAAAACGGAGCATAGCTCTCTCCAAAACATGATGTGATCCAACATTTATTGTAGCAAACAAAGCAAAAGAAAAATGAAATAAAAACAACTGACGCTCTAAGAAAAATGCATAATGCATGAAGCAATAAAAATATAGTGTCTTGAAAGGTGACCTGATTTTTGCCGATGAAGAAGGGGCGCCTCGGGGGCATCCCCAAGATTTGACGCTTGTACTTCTTGGATATTTCTTGGGGTGACATGGGCATCCCCAAGCTTGAGCTTTTGTCCATTCTTCATCTCATCTCATCTCATCATTCTCCAATCCCTACACTTGAAAACATCCTTCATACAAAACTCAACACAATTCTATTAGCAACGTTAGCATAAGCATGATAGTAAATCAACCCATTTGGTTCAGGTTTCAACTCAAGCCCACCACATATTAAAGCATCTACTACTGTATCAACTTCCTCAAAAAGTTCCCGGATCAAACGAACTCAAAAAGAAAGCGATCGAGAGGCAAACACAAATAGTGGCAGAAATCTGTCAAAACAGAACAGCTGACAAAGGTCGATTTTTTAGAGGGTTTTCTGTTGCTCAAATCAAAAAGTGTTCAGATAATGAAAGTTTGGATATAACCTGGGGCATATGCAAAAGAAATCGCAGGTCCAAAAGATATACAGAGAATTTTCACAAATTTTTACGGTGCAGCACCGAAAACTGTTTCAGGACAGCAACATCCCCAAATCTTACCTCACTCAAATTAGAGGTTTCTCTTGGCACAAAAACGAAATAAAAATGATAAGGAGCGGTTATTACAGTAGTAATAACTTCCAAGACTCAAATAAAAGAAAAAGTACTGAAAAGTAAAACATTGGGTTATCTCCCAAAAGTGCTTTTCTTTAACGCCTTTGAGCTAGGCGCAGTAATTTGCAAAGATGCTCATGTGGGCGCCATATAAGAGCTTGAGGCAAAGGCGCTATATAAGAACTTGAAGCAAGAGAGAGCATCAAAAAGAAAATATGAAACACATTTAAATCTAAACCACTTCCTATAAAAAATAGTCTTGTAAAGAGACAAGTCTTGAAAGCGCAAAGCAAAAAGCATAGGAAGGCAAAACAAGTATAACTTCAAGAATTGCAACATAAACAGGGGAAACTCAATATTGTTGAGATCCATCAAACCATGTTTCCCTCTCTCATAATAACTTTCAGTAGCATCATGAATAGAACTAACAATATAACTATCACATAAAGCATCCCTATCATGAGCCACATGCATAAAAGAATTAATACTCCCCACATGAACAATCGTAGTAGGAGCAGATTCAATAGAATAATTATTCTCATCACCATAATTATCAAAAACAGGAGGCATATTGTAATCATAACTATTTTTCTCCTCAAAAGTAGGTGAACTGAAAATATTATACTCATCATCATAACCATCATAAACTAGAGGTTTAGTATCATCATAAGCTAGAGAACAGCTATTTCGCAAAGCATATTCATCAAACATATCATCATAAGAAGGAACATGGATAGTACTAATGGTACAACAATTATTAACCTTAGAATTGGTACCAAAAAGATTTTCAATATCAAAAGTAGAGTGTTTTTCCCAATCGTGATCACTAACATAGGTAACAGGCATAGGAACATCATCCCAATCAGAATTATCATAATCTATAATAGGATCATAATGCTTACGGGAAGATACCATGTCCTCTCGCCTTTTACTCCTCTTCTTCTTCATACTCTTCTTACTCTCTCCTTTAGGAGGGAGAGACTTGAAGGGCATCTTCTCCACATATCCTTTAGGAGGGAAAGGCATCTTCTCCACATAATCTGGTTTACTGACAGAAACAATAGAAGAAACTTTGGAGGATTCCTCCTCTCTATTAATAAGATAAAAATATCTATCGGTCCTGTCATAGCTTGGCAAAATATCATATTTTATAAGGTTTTGTATGTAAGTATTTGCGAGACAATCTTTAGCACAATAGAGACGACAACCACGAAGGGTGCTATTAATATCAACATCATTCATGTCTACCAAAGAAATCTTTCTAGATATCTCTTCACACGCCAAGAACAAAGTGAGCTCATCATGCTGATTGAGAGTAATCTTGTCATCACAATACAAACTTGCGGTACTAGAAGAGTAACTATTAGGGCTTGAGCATTGGAAATTAAAATGACCTATGTCATCGCAATGTTTACAAAGAAAAGGATAAAGCTTGCAAACCTTTTTACCGAGCTCGCCTATAGCCTTGTACCACATTCGGGTTTCTTTATTTGCGTGGTGGACACAATAATCTTCCTTGTTGTGACTCTGTTCACAAGGTCTATGTACTCCACAAAAATTAACATGCTTATAGGAAATAGGACTTTCAGAGGTTCGAGCATGTTTATTGCAATCATCAACAACAATATCACTTTCTATGCAAGTGTCCTTAAAAGGTTCATGATACATGTCCCCATTTCCTTTAGGAACATTAATATGAGAAGCAAAGGCTTTAAAACAATCAATCATAATCTGAGGATCAAGACCATACTTAGCACTAAGCTCTTGAAAATCAGCAGTTTTAGCAAAAGACTTATTGCAATCAAACTCGTAATTCATACCTGATCCTTTACCTTTGTCGCTATCCCAACCTTCAATATTGTTTTGAATTGTTTCAAGCAGATCCCACTTGGTGTCAACATCCTTGCTTGTGAAAGACCCATCAAAGCATGCATCTAGATAGTCCTTATAATATCCTGAAAGCCTTGCATAAAAATTATTAATAATAATATTACGGGGAAGATCATGAATAGGACATTTGTGCATTAGTAACTTCAATCTTCCCCACGCTTGGGCAATGCTTTCTCCCTCATGCGGATGAAAATTATAAATGTAATTTCTATCTTTATAAACTTCACTAGAAGGATAGAATTTGGAATAAAAGAGAGGTACAATTTCCTCCCAGTCAATAGACCGACCATCCTTCAGTGTTTTATACCATTCCTCAGCTCTACCTTTCAGTGATAAAGAGAATAGCTTCTTCTTAACTCGGTTCATAGTAATACCTGCACACTTGAACAACTCGCATAATTCATGTATAAAAAGCAAATGATCACCAGGATGGACAGTTCCATCTCCTAAATAGCAGTTATCCATAGCATGTTCAACAATCTTCATAGGTATTTTAAAAGGATGAGGAGCACAAGCATCATTAGAAACATCACATATGGGAGATAAAATATCATCAGAGCAAACTTTCTCCACTAAAGCTGGGGAACTAAAAATATCATGCTTAACAAAACCAGCTTCCCCAAGCTTAGACTTTTCTATAGCATTAGCAATAACGGTATTCAAAGCATTCGTACTAATAACATTGCTATGCGAAATAAGCTCCAAAGGTTTTTCAATTTTCTCTTCAAATCTAAACTCAGGAAAAAGACTAAAGAACTCTTTACTTTCCATTAAGCCTAACTAGTGAAAATAATAACAAGAAACAAAAACATATAATTGTAGAATCTAAAGGAAATAACTTCGAGCACTCACCAGCAACTAAAAGACTTAGTAACCAAAAGATGTGAGTACCTTTTACCTTACCTCCCCGGCAATGGCGCCAGAAAAGAGCTTGATGTCTACGCACGCGTCTATTCTTATAGACAGTGTTGGGCCTCCAAATGTAGAGGTTTGTAGAACAGCAACAAGTTTCCCTTAAGTGGATCACCCAAGGTTTATTGAACTCAGGGAGGAAGAGGTCAAAGCTATCCCTCTCAAACAACCCTGCAATTACGATACAAAAAGTCTCTTGTGTCCCCAACACACCAATACACTTGTCAGATGTATAGGTGCACTAGTTCGGCGAAGAGATAGTGAAATACAAGCGGTAGTGATGATTATAAGTAGTAAATGTAATCTGAAATAAATATCGCTGCAAGCAAACATGTAACAAAACTGAAAGGAAACGGTGTGCAATGCTTGGAAACAAGGCCTAGGGATCATACTTTCACTAGTGGACACACTCCCAACAAATATAACATAATTGAACCAATAGATACTATCATCAATATGCAACTCAAAACAATTCTCCAATGGAAAACGAACACTAATCATGCGTAGGGCTACGAAGCACTCCTCAAAGTCTGTATGTACCCAAACTAGATTGTTCCACACTATCACCATGAACGCACTAGATGGTTCCAACAAACACCAACAATTCATAGAGACATTAACCAAAAAGATATACATGATACGCACACTAGTCACCTTCACACCATGATACAAGGTATCTCCAGAGATTACAAATATAAAGCATATGAGTAGCATAATATCTGAATAATAACATCTACCAATTCAACTAGATACAAAGCTCACGATCACATAAAGATCACATCATGGGAGAGAGAGGTGAACCACATAGCTACCGGTAGAGCCCTCAGCCCCGGGGGAGAACTACTCCCTCCTCATCATAGGAGACAGCAAGGTTGATGGAGACTGCGGAGACAGCGATGGAGGCTGATGGAGATGGCTCCGGGGGCACTTCCCCGTCTCGGCAGGGTGCCGGAACAGAGACTTCTGTCCCCCGAAATTTGTCTTCGATGGCGGCGGCGCTGCGGAACTGTTCTGGGAAAAACGCCGTTGTTTTAGGGTTTTTCCGTCGGGAGGCTTCTTATAGGCGAAGGGGCATCGTCAGGAGTGGACCAGGGGCTCCTCACCACAGGTGGGCGCGGCCAGGGCCTGGGCCACGCCCCCTCATGGTGTGGCCAGCCTCTGGCCCCTCTCCGGCTCTCGTTTGGTCCTCGTCCTTCATCCGGGGAAAATAGGAGTTTCCGAACTTGTTTCGTCCAATTCTAAGAATATTTCCTGTGTAGCTTTTCTGAAACACAAAAACAGCAGAAAACAGGGAACTGGCACTGTGGCATCTTGTCAATAGGTTAGTTCCGGAAATCGCATAAAAACGCCACGAAGTGTAAGGAAACACAAGGAAAATGGTGTAAAAACAAGCATGGAGCATCAAAAATTATAGATACGTTTGAGACGTATCAAGGGGCCACCTCGGGAGTGGATTTGATCGTTCGACGGAAGACGACCTCTGCAACCCTGCTAGGTAAAAATCTTGATCTTGAGAGGCAGCCTGGGATTCCAGATTAGCTTAGTCACTCGCAGCTGGGGACCTTTGCACAAGGCCAGGTAAAGGGATCTTGTAGAGAACTTTCCAGAAGGTTCAAGCCTCAAAGACACGCGATCCGGCTCATTCTGGAGCGTCAGATCTTGTAGTAGGTCTAAGAGCGCCAGCCACTGCTGCACGTCTTCCGGCTGCAGGTTTCTCCTAAACTGAATATTCCACCCTACCTCTGAGTATGCTTGACTGATAGTCAGGTATGGATACGTGCATTTCTCAAACAGGCCTGGGAAGAGATAATCTAACTGGCTTTCTCCAAGCCACAGGTCCTTCCAGAAGCTTACAGACGAATTCTTCCCAGGGTGGAACTTGGCTCCAAGCTTGAAAGCCTCTTTGATGCGCTGGATGCTCTGCCAGAAGGGGGAGCTGGACGTAGGGGTTGAGGAAAAGAGCTCTTGGACTCTATACTTGGCCTTGAGTAGTCTTACCACAGAGACCCCCATTCCTTTCATCTAACAAGCACCATATCCATTTCACCATTAGAGCTTTGTTCATTTCTCTGGTGTTTAAAACTCCTAGACCACCCTGGTCCTTTGGTTTACAGACTTCTTCCCATTTGACCAAGTGGTACTTCTTTTTGGTGCCATGTCCTTCCCAGAAGAATTTGCTCCAATGTTTGTCAAAACCCACATGCACTCCATCCGCAAAAAGAAAGAGTCCCATATTGTGAATCGGCTGGTTTGACAGGCAGGCATTAATCAGGACGAGTCTTGTTGCAGATGACATGAACCTCCCCTGCCACGGCGTAGCTCTCTTACCCACCATGGCCACCAGGGGTTCCATGTCAACAATGGTGAGCTTCCTATCAGTAATTGTGAAACCTAGATAATTGAATGGGATTTTTCCCTGTCTGCAGTTCAGTAACCTAGCCACCCTAGCTTGCTCCTCCTCCTCAGCACCCATGACAATAACCTCGCTCTTATGAAAGTTGATTTTCATGCCAGAGAGAAGCTTAAAGCACGTCAAGATGAATTTCAGGTTGGTCAGCCCCATCTAGGAGTTTTGGATGAGGATAATTGTGTCGTCAGCGTATTGCAGGTGGGACACTGATACGTCTCAAACGTATCTATAATTTTTGATGCTTCATGCTTGTTTATACACCATTTGCTTTGTGTTTTGTTACACTTCTTGGCGTTTTTATGCATTTTCTGGAACTAACCTATTAACAAGATGCCACAGTGCTAGTTCCCTATTTTATGCTATTTTTGTGTTTCAGAAAGTTACACAGGAAATATTCTCGGAATTGGATGAAACAAAAGCCGAACCTCCTATTTTTACCAAAGCTTCGCGAAGACCGAAGATGAGACGGAGGGGGCAACAAGCCAGGCTCACCACCAGGGGGCGCGGCCCAGGCCCTGGCCGCGCCGCCCTGTGGTGAGACCAGCTGGCCCCACCTCTGACGATGCCCTTTCGCCTATATGTTCCCCTCGACGGGAAAAACCTAAGGGACGGATCTCTTTTCCACGAAACATACTGCAAGCCACCGCTGTCGCCGTCGTGAGATCGGGAAGATATAGGAGCTCTTCCCGGCACCCTGCTGGAGAGGGGAATCCCTGCCGGAGGCCTTCTACACCATCATGGTCGCCTACGGAGTGATGTGTGAGTAGTCTACCTTGGACTATGGGTCCATAGCAGTAGCTAGATGATTGTCTCCTCCACCATATGCTTCATGTTTAGATCTTGTGAGCTGCCCTACATGATCAGGATCATCTTTATGTAATCATATATGTTGTGTTTATTGGGATCCGATGAGTATTGGTACTATATGATGTTGATGTGCTGAATATTATATCTTATGTTATCTCTATGATGTTTATGATCTTGCATGCTTTCCGTTGCTAGTAGCTATCTTGGCCGAGTAGATGCTAGTAACTCCAAGAGGGAGTATTTATGCTTGATAGTTGGGTTCATGCCTCTATTTAATCTGGGGGAGTGACAGAAACCTCTAAGGTTGTAGATGTGCTGTTGCCACTAGGGAGAAAACAACATTCTTGTGTCCAAGGACATTTGCTTTGTTTACATTACGCACTTTGCTTAATGCAATTACTTGTTGTTCGTAACTTAATACTCAAGGGGTCCTCGGATGATTCCCCGCGACTGGATTTTTAGTCATATATGCTGTTGGATTACGGTCTATGTATTTTGTCGCAATGCCCAGAGTGAATCTCATAGTGATCCTCATGACATATGTACGTTATCTTTGCTCTATCAATTGCCCAACTGTAATTTGTTTACCCATCATGTGTTATTTATCTTTTGGAGAGACACCACTAGTGAACTATGGACCTCGGTCCAATTTCCTTTATATTGCTATACCGTTTTAGTTTACTCGCACTGTTTACTTTCTTGCATACTATTATCCTATTACCACTCGATACGCTCAATCCTTTGTTTACAGCAAACCGGTGAGATTGACAACCTCATCGTAAGTTGGGAGCAAAGTTCTCGGTTGTGTTGTGTGCAGGTTTCACGTTGCTATTGGGGGAAGACACGCCGATGAGCAGTTTTATCTGGCGCCCTTGTCCGGAGTGTCACGAAGCTAGCAAGCATCACCTTCTTAAGTTTGGTTCTTTCTCCTACTGGTTCGATATACCTTGGTTTCACAACTGAGGGAAGACTTGCTGCTGTGCTCATCATACCTTCTCTTGGGGTTCCCAACTGGTCGGTCATCTATATATCAACACCGCACCATCAACAAGTTTTTTGGCGCCGTTGCCGGGGAGGAAGAAGACTTCTGCAAGGGGAGTCTCGCACGCACAATCTTTTACTTTGTTTATGTTTTGCTTTATTTTATTTTTACACGCATCATTTTATAAAAAATACAAAAAAAATTAGTTTCCTTTATAGTTGTTACTTTATTACTCTTAGTTCATTATGTTGTTCCCTAAGTATGTTTTGGAGGACCTCTCAGTAGGTAGTGGTTCTATTATTGGGAAAGGTAACATTGAGGAGTTCTTTAATCATATAGTATGCATAAAGATATTGAGGATAGATCTTTGGCTGAGCTTGCTCCTAGTTATGAAGTTGCTGCTGCTTATTTAGTTCTCATGTTGGAGGCTAGGTTTGTTAACCTTAATCCTTTTATGCAACAAATGTTTCTTAAGCTTCATGATATAGAAGACTCCAAAAAGAAATATTTTATTTTGGAAACTTTGCGTAGAGAATTTAGAGATGTTATTATTGAAGCTAGGAAAGTCTTTGAGCGTTTTAATATGCTTGGCTCATGTGTAGAGGTTGTTGGTACAAACAATGAAGAAATCAAAGTACCAATACCTAGCAAACTCTTAGGATTGCATGAGGCTTTGGAAAATAATTTTGATTGGATTTGTCCTGAAAATCTTTTTAATGAAATGAGTGAACCAAAGCGTGATCACAAGGGGTCTTCAAAAACTTATTTGGATGCAATACAATGTCTTTTTGAAAAGACTTCTGCAATTGATCTTAATGCCTCATTTGAAAATACTTGATTTGCACTTTCTGCGCCTAGCTCAAAGGCGTTAAAGAAAAGCACTCTTGGGAGATAACCCATTATTTTCTTTTCAGTACTTTTTCTTTTATTTGAGTCTTGGAAGTTATTACTACTGTAATAACTGCTCCTTATCATTTTTATTTCATTGTTGTGCCAAGAAGAACCTCTACTTTGAGTGAGGTAAGATTTGGGGAAGTTGTTGTCCTGAAACAGATTTCGTGCTGCACCGTAAAAATTCTTGAAAATTCTCAGAATATCTTTTTGACCTACTGTTTCTTGTGCATATGCCCCAGGTTATATCCAAACTTTCATTAGTTTTGCACTTTTCGATTTGAGCAACAGAAGGTCCTCGAAAAAATCAACCTTTATCAGCTGTTCTGTTTTGACAGATTTCTGCCACTATTTGTGTTTGCCTCTCGATCGCTTTCTTTTTGAGTTATTTTGATCACGGAACTCTTGGGGAAGTTTCTACAGTAGTATATGCTTTATATGTGGTATTTTTGAGTTGAAACCTGAACCAAAAAGGGTTGATCTACTATTATGCTTATGCTAACGTTGCTAATAGAATTGTGTTAAGTTTTGTATGAAGGAAGTTTTCAAGTGTAGGGATTGGAGAATGATGAGATGAGATGAAGAATGAACAAAAGCTCAAGCTTGGGGATGCCCATGTCACCCCAAGAAATATCCAAGAGGTATAAGCGTCAAAGCTTGGGGATGCCTCCGAGGCACCCTTTCTTCATCGGCAAAAATCAGGTCACCTTTCAACACACTATATTTTTGTTGCTTCATGCACTATGCATTCTTCTTGGAGTGTCTTTACTTTTGTTTTGTTTTGTTTGCTGCAATAAATGGTTGGACCCCAACAAATTTCTTTTGGAGGAGATGTACTCGCTTTTCATTTGCCAAGAACACTCCGTTTTTCACTCTTATCGTTCAACGAGTGTTCTCTTTTTCTAGAACTACGTTTAGCTTTCATTTTTCGCCTTGATTTTTGGTCAGATCTTATTTTATCTTTGCATCAAGGTGTATTTGGACCTCTGGTCTATGTTGGTATTCATCAAAAGAGTTGTTTTAAAAAGGTTCGAATGGTGTTGAAAAAGAGAAAAAGTTTCATGCAAAAAAGTGGTACAAAAAGGAGCTTGTTTAGACTGCGGCTTAGACTTTTGCATGCCATGCTTGATGTTGTTTTGATAGTATGCTTAGTGATTTTTGCTGTAGCATGACTTGTCTCAAATGACTGATATTGCTTAATGAGCCTTTGAAAAAATCATGCGTTATTCTTATTATGTGGAAGCATTTATTTGGTTTTCTCCTTTGATGCTTTATTTGGGTTGACTTGACGCATGCTTACAACATGTTTGGCTCTTAAAAAGTCGCCATAAGCCTATATGATCATTTGGTTTTTGACTTTTGATGCCATCTTATGCTTCTCTTAATGATGTTTTGTCGCTATGCATGATTATGGCCGTTTTTGCTCTCTTAGTTGGTCGCTCCCAGTCTTTTGCTAGCCCTCGCTTTGTACTGAGTATGAGCTCTACTCGTGCATCCAACTCCCAAAAACCAAGTTATGCCAATGTGTCCACCATACATACCTATTAGCAATTTGCTATTCCAAGTACATTTGACTTGCTTTTATCTATCCTTCGAATTAAACTTTTTTGCTGTTATGCGAAAATTAGTCAGTAAAGCTCTCACGAACCTGATGGCACACTTACTTTTCTTGTTTTAAATTTTTGATATTGTGGCTCTTTTATGTTGATGTTATGCTTGCAAGTTGTAAGTTGAAAATTAGCCAAACCATGCCGTCATGGGGTAAGCTTTCAACATTGCACTTCTTTTATTTGAGTTGATATCGTGATCTTTTGTTTATGGATACTCGCGATGTGAAACAAGTTGGGAATCTTGCGGGATCATGGAGTTTGTATATGTGTTAGAGAAACGCCTGGGCCGCTAATCTAAGCCATGCATAATTCATGGTGGAAATTTACAGCATGCCCATAGTGAACATTCGACTACGCATCTCAAAATAAAAAGTTATACCAATGGTAAATAAAAGAGGTGCCGAGGTGTTCATTGTCTGTTTATCCTGTCATTTTGATGTGGGCTTGTTCCATGTCATCGGGCAAGGAGGTACCCCGTTGGCGGTTCTCGATGATACACATATACTTACAATGACAAGAGCTTGCTTGGGACCCTAAGTCGAGTAGCATGAGGTTTGGGTATTCGTACTTCACGGGACACGAGGTTTTCAACTTATGATTTGTCAAGCATATGCTCATAATTGTTCTCGCATTAACTTTAACCATTCAAGATGTCTATTATGGGGGCAATGAGACCTCAAAGCTAGTAAGTACCATAATTTTTGAAGGTTTATAAAACTTGCAATCACTACTTCCCTCTACGAAGGGTCTTTCTTTTACTTTTATGTTGAGTCTCCACCTTTTACCTTTATGCACCATCTAAGAGAGCATAGTTGCCATTCTGAGTATAATGTGCATAGTCCCAAAGTTTATCATTGATTGATTTATGATTTTGGTTTCACTTGTTCTTAAATTATTTGTATCTAGTCGCCCTCTTAAACTTGAAGGTGTCCTATGCATTTATATTTTGCTATTCCATGAGGGATAAGCTGAGAACCATTTGCTATGTTTTCCATATGATTTGAACACACACTTGACTTTCATTGTTTCATTATTCATGATCTTTCGTTTGTGTTTATTTTCATGTTATAACATGGTTGCTAAGTTCTTATTGTCAAGATTATGTCTTTTATGCCCATGTTTTAAGTTCTTTGATCCCAGCACTCAATGCTTTACATAGATGATCAAGATTGTGATGGTGCATGTCACCTCAAAAATTATTCTTTTATTATCACTTACCCACTCGAGGACAAGCAGGAGTTAAGCTTGGGGATGCTTGATACGTCTCAAACGTATCTATAATTTTTGATGCTCCATGCTTATTTATACACCATTTGCTTTGTGTTTTGTTACACTTATTGGCATTTTTAAGCATTTTTCGAAACTAACCTATTAACAAGATGCCACAGTGCCAGTTCCCTATTTTCTGCTGTTTTTGTGTTTCACAAAGTTACACAGGAAATATTCTCGGAATTGGATAAAACAAAAGCCGAACCTCCTATTTTTACCAAAGCTTTGCAAAGGCCGAAGATGAGACAGGGGGCAGCGAGCCAGGCTCACCACCAGGGGGCACGGCCCAGGCCCTGGCCGCACCGCCCTATGGTGAGGCCAACTGGCCCCACCTCTAACGATGCCCTTTCGCCTATAAGTTTCCCTCGACGGGAAAAACCTAAGGGACGGATCTCTTTTCCACGAAACATACTACAAGCCGCCGTCGTCGCCGTCGCGAGATCGGGAAGATCCTGGAGCTCTTTCCGGCACCCTGCCGGAGAGGAGAATCCATGCCATAGGCCTTCTACACCACCATGGTCGCCTTCGAAGTGATGTGTGAGTAGTCTACCTTGGACTATGGGTCCATAGCAGTAGCTAGATGGTTGTCTCCTCCACCATGTGCTTCATGTTTAGATTTTGTGAGCTGCCCTACATGTTTAGGATCATCTTTATGTAATCATACATGTTGTGTTTGTTGGGATCCGATGAGTATTGGTACTATGTTAAGTTAATGTGCTGAATATTATATCTTATGTTATCTCTATAATGTTTATGATCTTGCATGCTTTCCATTGCTAGTAGCTATCTTGGCCGAGTAGATGCTAGTAACTCCAAGAGGGAGTATTTATGCTCGATAGTTGGGTTCATGCCTCTATTTAATCTGGGGGAGTGACAGAAACCTCTAAGGTTGTAGATGTGCTATTGCCACAAGGGAGAAAACAACATTCTTGTGTCCAAAGACATTTGCTTTGTTTACATTACGCACTTTGCTTAATGCAATTATCTGTTGTTCGCAACTTAATACTCAAGGGGTCCTCGGATGATTCCCCGCGAGTGGATTTTTAGTCATAGATGCAGTTGGATTAGGGTCTATGTATTTTGTCGTAATGCCCAGAATGAATCTCATAGTGATCCTCATGACGTATGTACATTATCTTTGCTCTATCAATTGCCCAACTGTAATTTGTTTACCCAACATGTGTTATTTATCTTTTGGAGAGACACCACTAGTGAATTGTGGACCCCGATCCAATTTCTTTTATATTGCTATACCGTTTTACTTTACTTGCACTGTTTACTTTCTTGTATACTATTATCCTATTACCACTCGATACGCTCAATTCTTTGTTTACAGCAAACCGGTGAGATTGACAAACTCATCATAAGTTGGGAGCAAAGTTCTTGGTTGTGTTGTGTGCAGGTTTCACGTTGCTGCTGGGGGAAGACACGCCGACGAGAAGTTGTATCTGGCGCCCTTGTCCGGAGTGTCATGAAGCTAGCAAGCATCACCTTCTTAAGTTTGGTTCTTTCTCCTACTGGTTCGATATACCTTGGTTTCACAAGTGAGGGAAGACTTGCTGCTGTGCTCATCATACCTTCTCTTGGGGTTCCCAACTGGTCGGTCATCTATATATCAACACCGCACCATCAGACACTCCCCATGGAATGAGGTGCGAGACCACCCCCTAGATGTGACCAGCTACCCTAGCCTTGGTCGGGAGGGCGTCAAGGGCATCTGCGATGTAATCGAACAACAAGGGGGATAGCGGGTCACCTTGGTGCACCCCCTGTTTGTTGCGAAAATAGGGACCAATTTCCCCTTTAATGGAGATTGTTGTTTGTCCTCCTGAGACCAGTTGCATCATTCTGTGGACGAGGGTAGGGTCAAAGCTTTTTCTAGTCAGAACTTCGTGAAGGAATAACCAATTGACTCTGTCATAAGCCTTTTCAAAGTCCAATTTCAGGAGAACTGTCGGGAGATTCTTGGACTTTAGCTCGTGAATGATCTTGTGCAGTGCAAGGGGGCCGTCAGAGATAAGTCTTCCTTTGATGAAGGCAGTCCGAGAGAGGGCAATCATTCTATGAGCCACTGGGGATAGCCTGATAGCATAGGCCTTTGCAACCAGCTTGAAAATGACATTTATCAAGGCTATGGGTCTGAACTGCTTGATGTCTGAAGCCCCAGCCACCTTGGGGTAAGGGATAAGATACCAAAGTTCAACCTTGAGATGTCCACCCTCTCTAGAGCAAAGCCATTCGGGATTTGCAGCACAAGATCTTTGAGGAGCGGCCAAAATTGCTTATAAAAAAGGATCGGAAAGTTGTTAGGTCCTGGAGCCGTGTCAGATTTGGTATCCCGGAGAACTGCCTCTAGTTCTTCCATGGAAAAGGCTCTCAGCATGACTTCATTTTCCAAATCAATGAATCTTGACTGTAGTGGCCAGATGTCCGAGTCCAATGATAGGAGCTTGGGCTCCTCAGCGCCCATCAAATCCAGATAGAATGAATAAATCATCTCCTGGATCGCCTCCTTGTCCGTGACAAGCCCTGACGCTGAGTTTAAGGCCACAATTGCACAATTTCGTCTTCGTCCATTTGCCATAGCATGAAAGTACTTGGTGTTAGCATCACCTTTAAGTACCCATTGTTGTCTGCCCCTCTGTCTCCAGTACTCCTCTTCTGTACTAAGGATTGAAGTGAGCTGATCCTCTAGGTGATAGCGTAAAGCCCAGCCCTCCTCATTGAGGCCCTGATTATCCGATGTTGCATCCAACTCTTGGATGCGGTTAAGGAACATTGCCTTCTCAAGTCTATCAGGTTTCCCTAGGTTAGCCTCCCATCCACGAAGGAATTGTCGCAGCGCCCCACCCTGGGTCTGCCACCAATCAATCGGACCCCTAGAACGGGTAATGGAGCAAGCATGATTGACCCACCATTGTTTGATCATGCCCTTGAACCCCAACAACTCAAACCAACTTGTTTGGAAGAAAAACGTTGGGATCTAACTGGATGCATCTCTCAAGTGTCCAGGAGGAGTGGCGTATGGTCAGACCCTATGCTGGGGATTGCTAGTAGCGTGGTTAATGGGAACTGTGTCTCCCACTCTGGGGACACAAGCAACCTGTCAAGCACACAACGGACAGGGTTGCATTGCTTATTCGACCAGGTAAACCTAGCCCCCGTGCGAGAAATCTCCCTTAACGCCATTCTCGCAATGTTGTCGTTGAAGGCATTGGTCAAGCCCTAGTTGATATTCAAGTTGTTTTTATCCTGATGCCCTCTGATCAGGTTAAAATCTCCCAGTACCACCACTCGCAGTGCACAACTGGCAACTTTCCTTTCAAGCTCCTCAAGAAATTGGGGAGATCTGACATGGTTGGCCGGACCATAGACCCCGATCAACTCGAACTTTAACTTAGTGTCCCTATGGTAGGCTGAGGCACTCAGAAAAAACTGTCCCTGATCGATACTGCCCACCTCAAAGGCTTCATCCTTCAGACCCATAAGCATTCCCCAGATATCCCTTCAGCAGGTCTCCAATGCCAGTGGAACAACTCTCCATTCACTAGCTTCCAAAGCTCTTGGCCAGTAAAGTCCTGATGCATCATTTCTTGTAAGAAGATAGCATCTATTTTCTCTTTGCGGATGTAGTCCTTGAGTTGGGTGCGATGACCACTCTTGCCGAAACCCCTTATGTTCCACCCAGCGAGCCTCATTGCGACTTAGATGCAGCGGCTCATGCTTGGCGAGCAGGCGTGACTCGTAGGTTGGTTCTAGGTGTAGGAGGAGGTCCCAAACCAGGACGTTTCCTCTTTGGCTTGAGCACAGACGCCGCCGTGATGGACTCTGGGTTGCCCCCTTCATTCGCTTGACACACTGTCTTAGGACAAGGTGTCTCTGATGCTACTGCACTAGTAGACGCTGGGGCACCGCAGCACGATCACGTTCCTCTGCAGCTAGCTTCAATTGCTGGGCCTTTTCGGCTTTTTCAATCGCCTCCGCCAGCTTTGCTTGAGCTTGTTCTTTTGCACGTATCAACGAGAGGATTGGGGATGACTGTGAAGCCTGCAACGCCGCAGCGTCCAGATGCATGCCACAATCCCGAGCTACTTCTAGGAAATGCGAATTTGGAAGCGAAGGGAATGCAAGGAAACTAGCAACATCGCCAATTTGGAAGACGTGGTTATGTGTAAGGATGCAGGTGAGACGGCTCGCGGTAGGCCCGCTTATGTCCGCACAATCCCGCATATGTTAAGTGGGTGTTCCGCGGGAGCCCGCTAAATTTACGCGGGTGCCCACTATCCCACATATATCCACATATGCCCGCAAATACATCGTTATAATTTTAGCAAATGGCATGACGGACATAGCCGGCGACGCTCTGCAGCTATTTATGTTTACGCCTTATCGTGACCTAGACGAAGATATATGGAATAATGTGGGAAGTGGGATAACCCACTTATCCTTTTTAATTTTAATACTTGCCCACAGGTACCCGCTTAACGTATTATGTGGGCTTGGGTAGTAAACGCCGCGGATAGCCTGCACCCACCTGCATCGTGAGTTATGTGAGTGAAATTTCTACAGAAAGAAAGCTAACAACGTCGCACACGAGCTTTTGCCCAAATCGGCTATCAAGGCGTAAACAGTATCCCATCGTAGCGGGAACTAGTTGTAATATAAAACCATTCAATACTATTTCTTACTACAATCTATCGTCATGAGAAGTTGATCAGTATTTTGCCACATCATACCATCATTAGGGCTATCAGTGTGTTTGGCTAGCCAGCTATTAGGGTCGCCATTAGCAACGGCATAATACCATCATTTTCTAAGAAGATTCTCCTTTCAAGTCTCAACCGTCCTACTTGTTCCGACCAAATGTTTCTCTTACCATCATAACGTTGTTTTGATCAAAAATAGTCAAGCCTCATTGGCTTCCACACACGTTAGCACAAGGTTCCAACGGTTTTGGCTCGTAATGTAAGAATGAGTGCATATTCTATGACGTTAGAGCATACAACATGATTGGCAGTGACGATTTTAGCTATGTTGTTTGTGTATCTCCAATGAAAGACCTACTGATTGCCCATAAATTATGATAATTAAAGTTTTTGTTTTACTATTATGAATTGCGTTTTATTTGACAAACTAACACGAGAACATGGGTACACCACATTTACCAAACACACGGCAAAGAGCCTCAAATAAAATTGTGTGCATGAGAAACTTTTAGAATCCATAATATTTTATGATAGTTGGTGATTATTATAAGTGATGATATTTCAATATCAAGTACATATTATTCATCTGATGTAAGGTTATTATTCAACACAATGTAACTTGTAACACATATTTGACCATGAAAAAATCTATAGAGAGTGAAGCTAATGGTTCACTTTATACTCTAGATGTTTCTGTAAATTTCATTGTATTGACGGTACACTCGAAATCGCTCATAGGGTATTTGTTAAAATATATGATTAAATATGTATACTAGATATTGAAGCTATTTAACATTGATGCAAATACATAAAAATAAAGAGGCATATGATTTTACATTGATGCAAATATATAAATACTACCTCCATTCCATATACTTGTCATTGATTTAGTACGCAGTTGTGCTAAATCAACGAGAGATAATATGGAACGGAGTGAATAGAAAACTCACATTTTTTGTTACAAAGCATATTTGTTTAGCACACGATAAGAGTACTTTTGAGTATTTATTACAATAAAATAGTGATAACCTTAATATTACTAACATTCCATATTTAGTTAATTGTTCTCACGAGGTATTTTAAAATATATACAATCATTCAGATTATAATTGAAAAAAGTTATTATAAAAGTACAAAAATTTAGTATAAATCATATTTGAGAGTGGATTTGTTGTATGGATCCGCCCAAGATCTCGCCGGACGTAGCGCCCAAGAGCACGGCGGTGACCTACTGACCACATTGACGGCCAAGTCTGGGAGCAGCACATGTCAACAACGGGGAGCACTTGTCAGGTACAAGAAGGTGTATATAAATGTATTCCCTATTTATGGATTCCGACCGTTGCATTTTTCTTACCATAGTTTGAATCTCAAAGCAAATATTATATGGTGGGTCTATTGGGGAGGGGAGCACTCATGAGCCAAAACTCCGCTTTAGTTATTGTACCTACTAAAGAAATTAAAGTCATTATTAAAGGTAGAGATATGAAAAGGCTGAGCTATAAGAGAAATCCCGGCAGCAACCATCGTTGTTGCGTTTATAAGAGCCGAAATGGGAATGGGTCCTTCCATAGCATCTAGAGTTGTAACCATATGTGAAGAGGAAATTGTGCGGATTTTGCAACTCCACTAAGGACTAATAAAAAAGCACACAAAGTAGTGAGTAAAGAGTTAATTCCATTATTAGGAATCTAGTTATTAGCTATTTTGAACAAATCCCTAAACTCTAAACTACCTGTTATCCAAAAAAAACCTAAAATTCCTAATAATAAACCAAAATCCCCTACACGATTAGTTACAAAAGCTTTTTGACAAGCACTCGCGGCGATCGGTCGTGTAAACCAAAAGCCTATCAATAAATAAGAACACATTCCCACGAGTTCCCAAAAAAAATAAATTTGTATCAAATTGGAGCTAGTAACTAGCCCCAACATAGAAGTAGTGAAAAAACTTATATAAAGAAAAAATCTCCAATATCCTTCATCGTGAGACATATAACCATCACTATAAATAAGAACTAGATATAGGTTCTTATCAAGCTGCTTTATTTCATTTGATCACTCATAATTATTCAAAAGCTTTATTGTTCTTGGGCTCCGTATCCATTATTCATTCAATGGAACATCTTGTTGGATATTCACCAGATAGAAGTCATATATGGTTCTTATGAGTGGTTTAAGTAAATACATTTCAATTACAAGAACCACTTTTTATGGGGTGCACCTTCTCTTTATGGTATTCCCCTAAGCAATCCGTGACCTAGTGGTCCCTTATGAGCTAATCATTGGCGTGTACAGTTAGGATTTTCATGCAGGGAGGAGCGTTGCCACCAAGCCTAGACGTAGTTGGCGCTGAAAGAATTTTTTGGTCCTTTATGGTTTAGTGTGTTAGGCAACAACACTAGTTATTTAATCAGTTGTTAAGTGTTGTCGATAAAATTCATGTTTATTACTTGGCAGCATCGACTCCAAAAATAAAATGAGAAGAGTAGGATGCAGCTTTTCTAAAATCAGATTATTGGGCGAATTATTCGTCTACAACGGATAATCCTAGAGGCTTTAAATTCTTTGCTACGAACCTCCAGCTGGTCGATTATGTGAGCCTTTGATATGGGGCCGGATTATTTAATCTGGGCCGAATAATCTGGTCCCCTCATAAATGGCTAAGGACCCAAAAGAAGGGCAAGTGCGCGAGCCCAAAATGGGGCCATATTATTTCTTAAAGAATTGGTGTCGCCCGGATTGTCCGCTCTGGCTGGATAATCCGGCCCTCACTTGCGCCGGAAAATTCGTCCCTAGAAGGCATCAACGGCTATATTTGGGAGGGGCTATAAATAACCCTCCCCTTCTTCCACCTTAAGTTTCTCGTCGAACCATTGAAGAACCCTAACAAATGAGCCACTCAAATTTCTAGATCTTCTCCCTCAACCATCCAAAGCTCTTGATCAAGTATCGGACCTTGCCCAAAAGGTTGTGAAAACAAGATCTACTACCTTGTATCCTTCAAATTATGGTTCCATCATCTTTGGTGAGATCAATTGATCTGGTCCCTAGCTCTTGTGTCATAAATCTTGTTGCATCCAAGATGCGTGTGTATTTTGGTGTATGAGATCCTATAGTGTTCTCTAGAGAAGAACATGTTGTATCCCTGTTTTATTGTGATGGAAATATATTTGGGCGGCTTCTGCTCATGGTTTTACATCTCAAGTTGAGAAGTTTTCCACGTAAAAAGTATTGATGTCCCCGTGTGTTATTTTGCTACTGTGGCAGCTGTTCTAGAGAACCTCTCTCGCTAGGACATACATTGTCTCTAGTAAGGAGAGAGCCAAGACGTCTCCTGTTTCCTCCCTATATATTTAATGCATATGTTTCTTCTGACATGAGCAACGATTCGCAAGTAAGTAGATAATGATGCTGAAGTTTGCTTTGTTTTCACTACGTATTTTCAGATCACATGGGGTATGTGGTGCTATCTTGCCATTGATCTGCAACAAAAACATGTGAAAAATAAAGACAAATGTCCATTTTATAGTAAATTATAATAAACAAACTTAATAGAGTGTACTCCTACTAAAATCAACATCCCTGTATCGATACTTGATGATTCAAGATCCAGGACTAATGAGTATACTAGTGACTAGTGAGTTTTAACATTAACGCTAGGTGACAAGGTAATTATGTATAAGTAACCCCTTGTTAATTATATCACATATGACTCTTGATGTTGGTTGACATCTCTATGTATAGGTGCCCAAACTTTATGCCATGTGGTTCTTAAGTGTTAGATAACCATGTTAAGATCACTAACTCTTATGGTCATATTTATATACCCTTGCCAGCAGTGGCCGAGTGTCATGGAAATCAAGCAGGGTCTATTTTAGCAAATGCAGTTTAGAGTGGGCCAGTTTAGCACATAACATGGGCCTTTTCTTTGTAGTGGGTAGAGAGAAGCATGGGCCACGACCCAAGTTGGTCAACCTGCTTGTCGGTGGATCATACATGTTGGAGAAGTTATAGCGGTAGAGTAAAGTGTTAGTATTATAATGACAACCAAGAGTCTATGTATGTAAGACCAAAACTTAATATGTATATTTAAACATGAAAGTACGTGTTTATATGCTATGTATTCAGCAGCGCGCCTAACCAAAGTTAAGGTTTAGTACTTGTTAGCATCAACAAAAGCAGTGGCAGACCGAGAATTTGGAAAAGACCGGGGCTAATTTCTAATACCGAAAACTATGAAAAATTTCTACCTTCAAATGCCCTCTCAATAACAACATATATGAGCCAAAGTATAGTAAAAATGCATAATTTAAGTTTTGACATGAAACATAAGCTCAATGTTTAACAAAATGACATAAAGAAAGGCATAAAATGGTGTAGTGGCATAGTCGCATAATCAAGATGTATCTTGGTACCTAATAACGTAGCTCTGCTACTAGCCTACCATTTCCTCATCAATCATAGGAGAAGAACCAGAACCTAGAAAGACGACAAAATAAATCAGAAAATAGTATGGATGAACATAGGATGCATAAATTTTATTTCGTAAGAAAGTAACTTACCAGTACCTGCACGTGGTATTTGTTTTTCGCGTGACCTCAAACTTTGGAAACAATCCAGAATCTTATCATCTTCAATGCTTACAAATATGTCTCTCTCAATATAGCATAACATACTATGATTCATCCAATCATCATTCATCTTGTTCCTCAAATCTGTCTTGATAATCTTCATTGCCGAGAATGCTCTTTCCACTGTTGCCGTTGCAACCGGCAAAATCAAGGCTAGCTCAATAAGACAATATACCAATGGAAGGTCTTGTGTCTCTCCGTTTGAACCATCTTGAGAGCAAGGTTGCCAAGATCAATACAATTTGCAAAGTTTGGATCATCTCTCGCATCAACAATAAATGTGCCAAGTTGGTCCCTAAGGACGATACAGTCATACTAAGAGAAATCATCGGCATACATTCTTGCAAGTTCAATTAACTTATCCTTATCAAAATTAGCAAATGAATTCTTTGGATCAAGACAAGCTATGCACCTCAATAGTTGAGTAGACCTTTCAGCAAACCGGTTATTGAACTCAACGATAATTTGATCAAGCACCACATTGAATATTGCATGATGGAAATGGTCATAATAAGTTACTAACAGGCTACCACGACCCCTCGAACGGCCTATAGCTGGTATTTTATCTTCCATATTTGGCACAACAATATTATGCGCAAGACAAAAACCCTCTGTATCTTCCAAAAGCTGATCCCAACCGGTGTTTCTTATTTTCTCAACTTCCTTCAATGTAGTACCAATCAACCCTACAGCACGCACAATGTTTTGGTCTTTCCTTTGCAAGCATGCTGATAGATCATTAGTCTTTCCAAGAATTGTGATCATAAGATGCATTATAAGTACAAACTCAAAGCTTTCCATTTTTCCAACAAACCTGAAGCTGTGGTTTTTTGTGTTGCATTAGTATCATCATCACTCAAATTCTCCAATACATGTAGGACAGATTTCCACATGTGAACAAGACGACATAAGGTTTTATGATGAGAGCCCCAACGAGTATCCCCTGGCCTTGCAAGATTAGTTTGCTGGTTCTTTCCTCTTCCTGTAAAGATATCACCGGTCTCAATTTGGTTCACAATCTCATCATGCTGACTTTGCAACAATTTATCTTTTCTATGACATGAAGCATTAACCGTGTTGACAATCATGGTTGCATAGTTGAAGAAGTCCAAAACAGAGGAACAACACTTGGCAACAAAGACAACCACGAGCTGCAACTGATGGGCAAAACAATGGATATAAAAGGCATATGGGTTTTCATCTAATATGCGTCTTTGTAATCCATGAAATTGTCCTCTCATATTTGACGCACCATCGTAACCTTGACCTCTCACTCTAGAGATGGATAAACCAAGAGATTTTAACATACCATCCAAAGCTATCTTGAGTGAAGCAGATGTCGTGTCTGGAACATGCTTCACACCAACAAACCTCTCTATCACTTGTCCCTTATTGTTGACATACCTACATAAGGCAAGAAAAACATTGTTAGCTTACTTTAAAATTTTGAGTCACTCAAATAGGAGAAATATAGAAGTTGTAGAAGGTAACCTCAAAACCATTGCCATTTGTTCTTTAATAGATGCATCTCGCGCCTCATCAACAAGTACCGCAAACTTTTTATCCCCAATGTCACTCGAGGGAGAACAGCGGGTGAGTCAGGCGGTCGAGGGATTAGATGGATCACGATTCACGAACAGTTTTAGGGAATAGAAGACGAACAGAATAGGCAGTCGATTTCATCGACGCGGTATGCGGAGGTAGCGATCGTTTTGGACTGTTTTTCCCAATAGCCCCGGTCATGTTGGCCCAGGACACGGGCTGTGCTGCATGGGCCTGGAAATTTCGCATAAATTCATAAGCATATTACCTATACGACGCGGGCCAAGACCCGTGCTGTAGCCCGGGGCCCAGATCCGCCCCTGAACAAAATTTATCTCAATATATGTACCATTTATGTCATTTTGACACAGAATTCACCGACAAAGGGGAATGAGTTGGAAGAAAAAAAACTCAAATACGACATGTGTGAAATTTTACATGTATTGCATTTACATGTAATAAACTGCGTGATGAGATAAAGCTGTGCCAACGCATAGATATTCAACTAGTATGCATTATAAAGAAAAGCAGTCAACAAAAATGCCAGCATGCAAAAGCTGCCGAAAACGAGCCCAGTCCTGACCAGCAAACCAATCAAACATGCTGTGGCACGTCACCGATCCTACCTCCCGACCACGAACCAATCACATCTTCCCGTTGGCAATCCCACGGATCGTTCCGCCACCGTGCCACGTCACCGATCCGCACCCCCGCGGACACCCAAGCCCAACCACTCATCTCGATCGGACGCTCCACGTCCCGCCTCCCACGGATCGCCAATTTTCACCTCCGCGCCCAAACTCCCATCCTCCTCCGCTATAAATACGCCCCATCACCAGCATCACTGCCCACTCCAACTACAATCCCCAATTCCCAATCTCAAATCCTCCACCAGCAAACTCAACCTCACCGGCGATGTCTGGCCGCGGCAAGGGAGGCAAGGGCGGCGCCAAGCGCCACCGCAAGGTGCTCCGCGACAACATCCAGGGCATCACCAAGCCGGCGATCCGCAGGCTCGCCCGGAGGGGAGGCGTGAAGCGCATCTCGGGGCTCATCTACGAGGAGACCCGCGGCGTGCTCAAGATCTTCCTCGAGAACGTCATCCGCGACGCCGTCACCTACACCGAGCACGCCCGCCGCAAGACCGTCACCGCCATGGACGTCGTCTACGCGCTCAAGCGCCAGGGACGCACCCTCTACGGCTTCGGCGGCTGATCTCGTCCTGGCCCGTCTGTCTGCGAGATTGTGCTGTTGTTAGGGTTACCGATGCTTGTTGTTCTTAGATCTGTGGGTTGTGCTGTGAAGTGGAATGTTGGAATGTAATGCGTGTGGTTTCAGTTCAATGGATTCGGTGCCACTTCTCGTGGCACTCGCGTTGTTTCAATCTGTTTGTTCTGTTTCCTGTGATTTTTGATCTACATCATCTTAGAAAAAATGCCTCCGTTGTTCGGCGGCTGACCTCGTCTGTTTGCGAGCCTGCTTTGTTGTTATGTTTACAGATGCTTGCTGTTCTTAGATCTGTGGGTTGTGCTGTGAAGTGGAATGTTGGCATGTAGTTTGAGGACGGCCTGGGGTCTTACTGGCTAGCGCATGTGATGCTGTGCTAGCCAGTCCAGGTTCGAATCTCACCACTCCCTTAATAAAATTCAACAGGGGTCCTCCTCTGTTGACTCGTTTTTTTTGGCATGTAGTTCGTGTGGTTTCAGTTCAATGGATTTGGTGCCACTCCTCGTTGTACTCGCGTTGTTTCATCTGATTTTTATGTTACCTGCGAATTGTCTCTGATGTTCGATGTGAATGATTTCAATGATTCCCAAAGTGCCTGATTTTTTGTCTGAACCCAATAGCTCGCTGTTCTGATTCTACTGCGCGGTTGTCAGAAGTTCATAACATGAATCGTGGCGCTTCGTGTGGAGCAGTGATTTAAAACTTCAGAACCACACAATCCACCTACCCGCTCATGTTAGTGTGAGCGATTTCTCGTGGTGTTCGGCTGATTGGCTGTACTGAATCTGAATCTGAATGTGATGCGCGTGGTTTCAGTTCAGTGGATTCGGTGCTGCTTCTGAAGACGCTCGCAGAGCTCCACCGCTTTGATTCTACCGACTATTAACTTTGGATTCGTATCATCTATCCTTCACATTGCCCTTGCACTTGTCGATCTGCGAATGATTTC
Source organism: Dactylis glomerata (assembly GCA_007115705.1). NCBI lineage: Eukaryota > Viridiplantae > Streptophyta > Magnoliopsida > Poales > Poaceae > Dactylis > Dactylis glomerata. Next base: position 370,280 of record QXEO01000265.1, on the reverse strand, counting down.
GTTGGGCGCCAAAAGTTCCGTCTGAAAATTCGTACTGCCGCGCTTCTGATTTCGTCACAAGTTCAGAACTGGAGTCGCGGCGCTTCGAGACATGGGCCGAAGCCCAGAGACTCACAGGTCGCGGCCCGCACATTCCTGTCTCCCGTCGTGGCGGCGCTACGGATGGATGTCACGGCGACCGGCGATCAGAACTACCTCCGACGTCGGCGGCTTCTCTTTGCGGGGCCGCGACCCATCGAGGATTTCGAGGAGGCGCGCTCGCCTGCTCCACGTCCCACCCCTCGCGCCTCCGCTGCATCTCCGACAGGGTTACCCATGCCGTCGCATGGCGCGGGTGAAGGCCTCCTCCCATGGCGCGGGCACGATGCCATGGTACCCGTCCTCAGCACCACCGAGCACCAGGTGTACCGGAGGTCACTCGACTACGCATTTGGGCGGCAGGGCCAATTCAGGTAGTCTCTGCTCACTAGCGATTCGTCTTTGCTCCATTTGCTCCGACCTGGGAGCAGGCCGTGCTCGATTGAGTACGAAATTGAGTCTGAATTTACCGTGAGTGTTTTGGCATTTCGTGTAGATGTAGTAGCATCCTGGCAGCACGGCGTTAGAGAATGATGAGTGACCTTTCTATTTTGTCAGTCAGAAAAGTTCACTGAATGAAGTGTGTTTTCATCTAGTATGCTGTTGGTCTGCATTCTGCAACTCTGAAAATGGTACTGTAGTAGTTTGAAGCCGGCATAGGACGTGAAATGGTTTACTGATCTCCTACACAACCATATGCTTCGTCAGTAACAAAATAACATCTGGGGTTTAGTTAGACAGATCCAGCAAATGGTCTGGGAATGCACAGAAGAATAGTTCAAACAACTTCCAGCCTGTTGTTGTTCTTGTGCAGGTACTCATCTATTGTCATGCTGGCACCTATCTGAATCTTCTCAGTGTGCAGTTGAGAATAGGAACAAAAACTGATAAAACATACATCTTACTATACAGTACTACAATATGTATCATCTTATCTGTTTTATGATGGGCTTGAACAACTACATTGTGTTCATAAGGAAGTTGGGATTTTCTTTTCCAAGCTGGCCTTTTCTGATTGTAACTGTGTTGTACGAACACAAAGCTCTGCATATCTATGGTTTCAGTGCTTTCTACTCTAGCTCTCTGTTCTAGAAGAAAAAACGAAGCAGTTTGTCGCTGTTTTACTGTTATTTTCACCTCTGCTGCACTATACATATTCCATGCTCTGATGCTCATTAGTCGTAACCTACCTTGAACATAATCTATCTCTTCTTGAAAGTATTATTTGACATATATCTCAACCGTGTATAGTAGTATCTTTATCTGATACGTTTCTCGACTCTTTTGTTGCAGGCTGATAATAATAATTTTCACAGGAGCCATGTTACTTGGCCACTTGGTGAAATCACTCTGCTGTTGGAACTTTGTATATCCTGTTCATGGAACACTGTTTATGATTTTTTTAATTGATATGATGTAAAATTTCAAATCCATCTGCAAACCTTATAACTCTGACTGCTCTTGAAGACAGCTGCATGTCAACATGGTAGTCATGGACTTTCTGTGGAGTCTCATTGTAGAAGCAATTCAGTTAAAATGGTTTTTAACCTAACCTTCAGGAAATTGTAGATGGATGTAGTTCAGCCTTTAACTGAGTTGTGCTGTGAGGCATTTGTAGGAGACGTTGTGCAATAATCCTATAAGCATGGACAAAGTAGTGGCATATAAGTTATAAGTACTTGTTCTTGGGTTTGCTTACCTTTCTTTGATATACATGTAATATTTTTAGCAGAATCCCCAGAAAACATTTACAATTCATTTTCATGCATTGGACTGGAGTTCAATTTGTGCTTCTGGGATTAGGAAACCATGGTAAAAAACGGTGTGAGAAAACTCTTCTGATGGCATCTAACACGAAATTTCTACATTCTAATTTCTTGAAGATAATCCTGTTTATCTTAGAGCTCTGTGGATCTTAATCTTACTTATTGTGTATTATTATTAACAGTTCTTTAGCATGAGTAATTTCGGGGTAAGCAATGTGCATGCGTAAATGAAATGTGTTCCTGCAGTAAATGAAGTAACATACTGTTTCAGTGTGAACCTTTTTCATAGGATTAGAACTGTCAACTCTCTATGAACTTAATTCAGCAGGTCATGTAATAGGGGAAGAGAGGATCTAAAAATAGAGTCAAAAGCACTATGAGTTCATGCAGCTTCTTTTGACCGCTGTATCATACTTATAATGGTGCCATTTTGTTTTGCAGCAGAGCTGAAAACGGCTGCTCCTTTTTATCTGTATCATGTAGCTGGATATTGCGATGCCAGTATCATGACGTTGCTTCTTTCAAGAGGAACCGACCACATCAGCAGTTGATGTTTTCTGATTAGAGACGGTTACCTGCAACTATGCTTCTTTTTCGCGAAGTTGTTTCGTAACGATATATTTTTCATCAATTGTAACATCAAAGACAGCGGTGTTGCAGAATTTTCTTCATTTCATCTTTAACAGTATCATGCGGTAAGTGCTAAACTGTTACACCAATACCTACTGTTAATCACTAATTATCTTACAGGTTATAGAATTCGTGAAGCCAACAAAGATTTAAACCCTTTAAAAGTAAGCTAACAACCCAAGGTATGATGGGAAAAAGTGGTAATCCTTTTGCTGTTCTTGTTGATCCTAATATAGCTAATTTTGCAAAGAATGTTGGGATTTGCATAGATCTTGATGAGGTAGATTTTGAAATAGGAAAGGATAATGTAGCCTCTAATATAATCAGTATTAGCAGTGATGCTTCTCTTACTGAAAATAATGTTGGTTTAGCTGTTTCTAATTTGTCTGTTCTTGGCAGTGCTGCTGCCATGGACAGTGGTAATGTCATTGCTAGTAGTAGTTTTTGTCCTGCTTCTCCACATACTCCTGCTCCTTATGATCTAGGAGGGGAGCTTGACAGTGCACTTGCATGGACAAAAGTTAGTAAAATTGGACGGGGCAAGCACCCTAAGAAAAAGTGTTCCCAATGAATTACATCATTTGGAATATTAGGAGTATTTCAGCTCCAGGTAGGAAGGAATGCATTAGTGATGTTCTTAAGAAAACCTCTCCCACTATTATAGGTTTCCAAGAGACTAAAAAGGAAAGCATTTCGGATTCTTATCTGAAAAGCTTGGTTAGTGGTAGATTATTTGTCTGGAAAGAGTTACCTGCAAAAGGCACTGCTGGGGGCCTTCTGTTGGGGGTAGATATTAATATTTTTGAAATTTTAAGTTGGGAAGTTAGGGAATTCTCTATTTCCTGTTTTCTCAAAGTTAAAAGTAGTGGTATAGTTTTTAGGGCAGTTAATGTATATGGCTCACCTTATGAAGAAGGTAAAGAAGAGTTCATCTCTGAGCTTCATAGTTTGTTCATTGACTGCCAAACCATGACTTTGATTGGAGGGGATTTCAATCTGGTGAGATTTTCCTCGGATAAAAGTAATGGAAATGTCAACCATAAATGGTGTGACAAATTTAATGCTTGGGTAGAAGTTTGGAGTCTGTTAGAAATTAAGATGGGAAATAGACAGTTCACTTGGTCAAATAATCAATCTGACGTGATCTTAGCAACGTTAGATCGATTTTTTTGTACTACTGAATTTGATCAAGCTTTCCCTTTGGCTTCAGTTCAGGCTTTACCGAGGTTGGGAAGTGACCATACTCCTGTACTTTGGGATGCGGGCATTGGTCAATTTCCCAAGTCGGTTAGCTTTAAAATAGAGAAATGGTGGTTCCTTAGATCTGATTTTGTAGAAGTTATAGAAAAGTCGTGGAATCAACAAACTAAGGGTGTAAAAGCCATTGATATTTGGCAAGAGAAAATTAGACGGCTCAGGCAGGTCACTAAAGGGTGGTCTTGCAATATAGAGGCTGAGCTTAGGAAGTTGAAAAGAGATATGATGCTGGAATATGATATTCTGGACATCAAATCTGAGTCTGATGAGCTCTCTGATTGTGAGAAAAGCCGCATGAAAGCCATTCAGGAGGAAATGAGTAGAATTTGGCTTAAAGAAGAAATTAAGGCCAAACAACGCTCTAGGGATAGGGATATTAAAGAAGGTGATAGGAATACTAAATATTTTCATACTGTAGCTAATGAGAGGAGAAGGAAAACTTTGGTCCACTCCTTGCAGAGCAGTGATGGTCCTATTACTGATTATAAAGATATGTTAGGAGTAGCAGTTGACTATTATAAGGACTTGTTTAGGAGAGAAGATAGATTCAGCTGTAGTTTAGCTGATGATTTTTTCTCTCAAGATGAGTTAATTACTAGGGAGGAAAATACTAAACTAGAGGCTCCTTTTTCGGAGGAGGAAATTAAAGAAGCTCTGTTTGGTTCATATGCAGATGGCGCTCCAGGGCCAGATGGCATACCTTTCTTCTTTTATCAGAAGTTCTGGAGCTTAGTTAAATTCGATATTCTAGCTTTGTTTAGGGATTTTCATAAGGGTGAGTTAGATATTTATAGATTGAATTTTGCGATGCTTACTCTTATCCCTAAGGAGGCTGATGCAGATGTTATGAAGAAATTTAGACCTATAAGCTTACTAAATTGCATTTTTAAGTTGTTTACTAAGGTAATTACTAATAGGCTTGCTCTGATCATGGATAGAATTATTTCCCCTAATCAGACAGCTTTTATTAAAGGGAGGTACATTTTAGAGAGTGTGGTCACAGCTCATGAGGTGCTGCATTCAGTCCATAAGTCTAAGGGCAAAGGGCTAGTTCTAAAGCTGGATTACGAAAAGGCTTTTGATAAGGTCAATCTAGATTTCCTAGCTGAGCTTCTTGAGAAGAGAGGCTTTGGCTGTACTTTTAGAAGAATGATTCATCAAATCACATCTAAAGGGTCTGTAGGTGTAAAACTAAATGGTTTAGAAAGTAGTTTTTTCCTTACTGGGAAAGGACTTAGACAAGGGGATCCTTCCTCTCCCATTCTCTTTGATTTAGTGGTTGATGTTTTGACTAAAATGTTAGTTAAAGCCTCTGATAGTGGTCTTATTAGTGGGCTTTGTCCAGATCTTTGTCCTGGTGGTGTGATCAGCCTTCAATATGCTGATGACACCATCCTGTTTATGGATAATGATTTGGAGAAAGCCAAAAATCTAAGGAAAACTTTAGTTTGTTTTGAACAAGTCTCTGGTATGAGAATTAATTACAATAAAAGTGAGCTTATTCCTATAAATATGGATGTGGAAGAGGCCTCACCCTTTGTAGATGCTTTTAACTGTAATGTTGGCAATTTCCCTATTAAGTACTTAGGCATCCCTCTTCACTATGACAAGCTTCGTAGGGAAGACATTCAGCACCTGATAGAAAAGATACTTAAACGCATTGCTGGATGGAGAGGTAAACTCCTCTCCTATAGAGGGAGGCTGATCCTAATTAAATCTTGCCTTGCTAGTATCCCCATTTATTTACTTTCCTTTTTCAAATTCCCCAAGTGGGCTTTAGACTTGATTAATACGCAGATGGCGAACTGCCTTTGGAATGATTTTGAAGGTCATAGGAAGCTTCATTTGTCTAATTGGCAGCTAGTTTGTCTTAACAAAGATTTTGGGGGTTTAGGAATCCCTAATCTTAGAGATTTAAACTTGTGCCTTTTAGGTTCCTGGGTCAAAAGATTTGCTATGAGCAGTAACAAACTCTGGACTAGCATTGTGGAGTCGAAGTACAGCACTTCCTCTCCAAATATTTTTTGTAGTGATGTCCTAGGAGCTTCTCGTTTTTGGAAAGGAGTAATGTGGGCTGCCCAAGCTGTGAAGTTTGGGTATAGATGGAATGTAGGGGATGGGTGTAAGATTAGGTTCTGGGAGGACTGCTGGTTTGGCAATTCTCCTTTGTCAATTCAATTTTGGGATCTGTATATTGTCTGTAATGAGCAATGCCTAACCATTGCTCAAATTTGGGATGGTAGCACTCTTAAGCTAACTTTTAGAAGGAATTTTGATTTGAGATTAATGGAACAGTGGTATGCTTTGGAGTCTATTGCTCAGAACATCGTGTTCTCTGGGGAACCTGATGCCTTAGTCTGGCAATACACCAGCTCTGGAGTGTACTCTTCTAGTTCCCTTTATGCGGTGATTAGTTTTGGGGGGGTTAAGTCTGTTGTCTTTCCCGCCCTTTGGAAAATAATAGTACCTCCAAGGATTCATATCTTCTTGTGGTTGATCATGCATAATAAAATTATGACTAGGGACAACCTTAAGAAGAGGAATCTTAACAAACCTGAGACCTGTGTGTTCTGTTCTGAGCTAGAGTCAGTTCAGCATCTGTTCTTTGATTGTATTGTTGCAAAGAATGTCTGGCAGAAAATTAGCAGTTTCTTCGGCTTTGCAGTAGGTTCCTCTATAGCTGATATTGCTCACTACTGGATTGCTGATAAGAGACATGCTGCCTTGAATTCTATTTGTGCTGCTGTGTTGTGGTCCATCTGGAAACTAAGAAATGATCTTATTTTCAATGGAGTAACATGGCTTAGTCTTAAACAGATCTGGTGGATAATCTTAAGGCATATCAGAAAATGGGGGATTCTTTTCAAGGAATCGATGATGGACTTGGTGGGAAGGTTCTGCCAGCACTTCCAAAGCTGGGCAAGGGCGCTCCTGGAGATCGATGGCAGCTAGTCTGGCCAGGCAAAGGTGCCGTCTCTGATGTGACTGAGGTCTGCGCCAAGATGGACATCTCAGGGGTGTCGATGGCGGCCAGAGCGGCTTCTCAGCTCTTCCTCAGCCCCACATCGACGCTCGAGCCGCTGATGCAGGACTCCCCGGCTACGCCAACCTTGATCATCTCCAACCCCTGCGGCTGATCGCCTTTGCATCTGGTTCTGAGTGTTGCATTAGAACCTGTAATAGTTCGCCTTCTCTGCCATTTGTTTGGCTTAGCCGTCTTTATGTTTGAGACTTGTTATTTGCTTTCGTTCGCTACCCCCTGCAAACTTAGCTCTTTGGGGTGTTGTTTCTGGTTTGTACTCTGCCTTTGTGGCTTCTTATATTGGAGCCGGGGTGGCCCCCTGTTGATCTAAAAAAAAAAAAAAAAAGTAAGCTAACAAGCTTGATTGCTTTCTCAATTTCATCATGAGATAAGCGAACATGTTAAACATGTGCAGTTTCCTCATTGTATCTTAGAATAAATTTGAAGTATCCAATGATTAAAGAGAATAGCTCAACTTTCCGTTTGATGTTGACCTCAGTTACATAATTGCTTTTTCGTGCTGAAGACTGCATTTTGTCATGTTTTCCCCACGTTTATGCTTTGGTTTTCTATGTTTCAAGTTATCTAGGGGATAGGCCTGCATCTTTTGTGAAGTTATTTGCTCATCCAAGCTATTCTTCCCAGATCTGTGCTGAACAAGACGTACATACTATAAGAGTATCAAAGGAGCACGTTTGTTTTCTCTCCTTGCATATACTCTAGTTCTTATGTTTTCTTGGATTAGTTTCATTGTGCTCTATGTTCTTGGAAAAAATAGTTTTTCTGTTTTTTCTGTTATAAAATGCAGTTTCAGAATATTTTCATTGTTGCAGTTGCCGCCTCAAGAGTTGAGATACATGTATCTTAGGATTTGGGTTTAAAATCAAGAGCATAGGATAGTTGCAATCATGAAGAGCGTGTTTCCTAGTAAGCAGTAAGCACATCTAGATGCTAATTCTAAGTTTAAATTACAACTAGTGTTCTATGGTTTTTAATTACAGCTATTTTAATTTGTTCAAGGCACTAGCATGGTAACATGGGTTATATATACCGCCCACAACGATACAGAACCAAGGTAGCGTCTGAGTTCTGATCTCAGCAGCACACCCTTTGTATTTATCCAACGAACACAATCCTGCAATTGAGTTGGACCTGTGCCTTATCAGGTATTAAAGATCACTGGATCATACAAGAATTTCTCTGATACAAACATCCACCAGGTGTTCAGTTCAGTAATGTGCCGGTACTCAGATGTCAATGCCGAAGTAATTTTGATTTCATGACCAGATTCATCAATCCTTTTTTTTTTTTGTAAAATTGTTTGAAAAACACGATGTTTACCTGTAAGCAAATTAAAGTGTCTGCAATGTAGTTTATAGAATGAATCAGACAAATCTATCACTTAGCTAATTATATTGAGCGTAACAAGTGAACCTCTCCTTTTGAGCTTTGATTCTTACCTTTAGTGTTCCTTGACCAATTAAGTGCTCTATTTATTATTGCTTGGAATAGCATTTTCATTCTTTAAAAAAATCAATACCTGGACTTGTCATGACGAACTCTAGCACTGACAAAACAGAGAGTAATAAACTGTGTAAAAGCTTCAGACAGTGACTGAACCTGATACAAGCAAAATGTTTGCAAGTTGCCTAAATCCCTAGACTGCTGTACTTTACAGGCACTATGGTCCTGTGGGTGTTAATCATCATAGTCAAGAACATGACATCAGTGGGAATGGAATTTGGTGTTTTGGACTGCTACAGGATAAACATAATTTCTCTTGTCGTATAAGTTGAACAGCACCAATCGTCTACATTGTGGACAGATAAAGTACTTTCCTGTTACATTGTTCGTATCGTATTGCTTCATCATCTGGTGCAAGGTATTCAGATATCTTTCCTTGTTTGGGTAATAGCAGATTCTTGAGGAAGCCAAGATACTTGCACAATGGCCTACTTTTGCCCTTCAAAAGTTGGGAGGCTAGGGGTGGCCTACCCTTTCGGCTACACTGTTGGGCTCTCTTTTTTCTGATTCTCTTCTCCTATAATCAGAACCGACACTGCATTCAGCTCTGCAACCTTTGCGATTAAATAACTTTTTGTGTAATGCTTTTGAATGGAATATGTTTCAGCATATCTTAATTGCAGTTATTTCTGTACCCAGGTTGAAGTACTTTGCTTGCTGCTTGCAGAGGCCACCCATATCTCCACGGATGGCAATGTGGGCACTCAAGGTCTGATCCCAATACCACCTTCAAAGTTGTAAGAATTATTCCTATCACAGTTAATTTATTGCTGTCCACTTATCTTTTACCCAAACTACTGTCACATAGCTGTCTGTCTGATCTGAAGGCCTCCAGCAAAATAGAAATACATTTTTACGGGAGGTCTCAGGTTCATTTAGCAATTATGGTTTGATTTTAAGATATAGAAGCAAAGGGAACTTATTCTTCAAAAGCCAGGAAATGAGGCAAACAGTTTGGGTTGAATATCATAGAACACATGGAGATTAAGACCTAATCATTAGTTTGATCAGTACGCGTGTTTTGTCCCTGACATCATTAGGAAGATACATGAGCTGATTTGCTGGGTCCAGGTGGGTTAAATTCTCCCTTTTTCTGCTCATATTCCTTAAAGCCATGTGAAGTTGTGGAGATTTGGGTCTCCTTTGCTAATTGAGCTGGCTGATCATACTTTATCGTTTGATTAGATTAAGGACTAGTACTAGATAAATCACCACGCTTTTAAAATTTAAACGAACTGCGTCATGTGTGCCCTTCTTGTTTACTCTAAGCTGTCGGATCTACCGACTAGTTTTACCATCGATCCATGCATAACGTCACTATGCCACATTGTCACTGCAGTACTTCTTGCAACTTTTGTATCGATTAGCGTCACAAATGACAACTACAGTAAAAAATCCGCGCCATAGCAATAATGTAAGGTTTAGCAATACTTTCCTTAACTCCCTGAATCATACTAGAATATTATCATTGCTATTAGACCACAATAAAGTTCTTAAGATAGCTGGAACGATTCTGGTTAATTTGGCCACAATCTGCTCTCATGGTGACCTTCATCAGGTACTGTAGTAATTAAATTAACACAACATTATACGCATTTATGTGTACATGATAAGCTCAGAGGTCGGATGGGTGCTATGTAGTAGAATAGGTTAAGATGGTTTTGGGTTTTGGAGATACCCGCTGTGTGGTGTGGGGAGAAGCATAAACTCGAAAAGGAGAAAGGAACCTAAAGCTGGGCTGGGGCTGGGGATGGATTGATAAAAAGGAAAAGTGGCCCACAAGCTATGCATCACACCATTCAGCAGCCGCAAGTTGGAAAGCGCCCGGGACCCAGCTCCTGCATTTGCCATGTAGGCGTGTTAGCAGTAGCAAATAGCTGGGGGAACGTGTCGAAAGCCTGGGTCATCACAGTACAGTTGCCGGATCATGTCATCGATCTCCTTTAGTTAGTTTCTTTTTGTAAGTTTGTTAACTGCTAAGGGATAGTGAAAGATGGTAGCCATCATTAGCTCGTCGCACGCCGCCGAGACTGGATTGGAGAATAATTCGATCATAAACCAGCCAGCTGAGTTGTCGTTAAATGGACAGAGACCCATCTTATATTCAGCTGAAATATGCTCCTGATTTTGACCCTGTTTTCTTTGTGTCTTTTCTTCCGGGGAAAAAAGCAGTTCCAGCCGACCTTGGTAAAAGGACGGTGGTTGTACATGGAATTAGTATCGTTTTACCCCACAATTTATGATCAGACAGATGTGAATGGATGAAATCTTTTTGGGCATTTAGTGGGACCTCTGATGACTGTTTTCCTTGTCACCGGCTAGCTCCAACAGAAGCCTTTTCAGCCCTTCCAGTGTGGACAGTGTGAGCACGATCTTTATGGAGCTCCTGGGTTTCCGGCACAATCTTTGTTAGCAGCAACATTATCCGCACATTAACATTAGCAATGTTCCTCTTAAAAAGGCATTAGAAGGTCTAGCCGTCGCTGGCGTGCTAGTTGCACACTGCGGTGGATTAATATATATGTTTCGTGGCTATTGCATTTTAGCATATTTGTGCTATGGTAAGAGATGGAACTTATCTGCTAATCTCAGAGGTGAACCTGCTCATTGAACTGGTAGTTTTCTGAAAGTAGGAGCAAACCCAGCTATGTTTGCCAATTATACTAGCTTGTTACACGCACTTCACATTTATGCAGAATACTCATATGCAGCAATACTGATTTTTCTCTTCTCTTCACAGTGTCCCCAAGGTGGCAAATCTAAGTGCTAGCGTATACATGCGCGCAGCCATCATAATGATCAATGTGAGCAACTGAGCATTGCTTGTATTGGCATCCACTCTTGATCTATCGAAGAACCAGAACAGGTAAACTTATCATGTTACATTCCAGTCACTGTTAATTACAGTCAATCTGTCGTCCATGCATATGCATGCAGCATTGCTAGTGCCACTCACTTGAGAGACAGTTAATCGGTGCTGGCAAAAAGCATAACTACAGCCGATCTAGTAGTACATTCATTAGCTTCTAATTAATCATGCTGGCACTCACACCGAGGCATATGCATGCAGGGTACAGGTCCCTCCGGCAAAATCTACATGGGGCCGCGTGTATGAACGTGACGTAAACCGTCAAAGGGAAGCGGGGCGGGGAAAAAGTGCTGGGAATCGAGTACCAACCTTGGGGCCCTCACTCTTTCCAACGGGAGCTGACTAGGCACGTCCCTAGTGGCCCACAAAGCAGCCAATGGCATCTCTCCATCCTTGCATGTACCTACAGGCTACAGTACACACACCCCATAGCTAGCTAGGCCGTAGCTAGCTTTGGAGAGGTTGGCCTTCAGGCCTTGGCCAGCCAAAGACAAGAGGAGAAGATTGGGATATTTCTATCTCTAAAGCTAACTGACACAAGACACAATGGAAAGTAAAAGCAAACAAGAGAGACAGAGACAGAGAAGAGAGCTCATAGCTTCTTGTGTAAGATGAGAAGAATCCAAACATTACATGCACATATTGTAGTCTTCCAGACTTTGCTATAAAGCCATACTCCCTCCCCTGCCCCTTTCCCTCCCTCTCTCTTCTTCCTCTCTCCTTGGCCATTAGCCATTGGCACCAAGGTACCCTCCTCCTCCTCTTCCTAATGCATCTCTACTGCTTCTCTCACAATGCTATATGGTTAGCTCCTATGACTAATGTATGTGCAATTGCATCTTGCAGGTTTTGTACATTTGTAGCTGATCATTCATTCATATAGCTAGCTATTCAAGCGAGGCTGGTTTGGCTGCCCGCATTTTAGCTTTGGACAGCCCTGCCTGCTTAGCTCCGATCAATCTTTTGCTGCGAGAATTTTGAGAGGTAGAAGAGAGCAGATATGGCGCCGGTGAGTCTGCCGCCGGGTTTCAGGTTCCACCCCACCGATGAGGAGCTCATCATCTACTACCTTAAGAGGAAGATCAACGGGAGGCAGATAGAACTTGAAATCATCCCAGAGGTTGATCTTTACAAGTGTGAGCCGTGGGATCTGCCTGGTACGTTCCTAATTTCCTGTCATTGCATTCTATGTTTGTATGATTCTCTAGCAAGCTCCTAATAGAGTATTTCAATCCAACTCATGTCTATGCAAGTATCAGCAGTTACATCCATTGTTGGCTTGCTGTATAGATTGGGTTCAAGTAGCTAACTACTCCAGTAATTTGGGTATAGCTCTGAATAAGATGTAACCATTCCAAACTAGTAATTAATTACTTATATTTCTCTTGTGGGTAAATATCTGTTTGAATTACACTGTTATATCTCTGCTCTGAATTAACTATGGGGTTTTGCACTGCATACACCTTAATTGTTATCCAAGGAAAGCACATACACCGTTCTGATATTTGTTTTGGATTCCCCGATGTGAAGACACCAAGCAATCTTATTCAATTCGTGTACTGCTATCCCCCCCCCCCCCCCCCCCCCCCAAGAAATGCCAATACCTATTCTTTAGGAAAGAATAATCACATGTTCCCTTCTTCACTATCACTTCATCATTCTGTTATATATTCAAATAATGACTGGCCTTGTATAACGCAACTCATCTAACCTAATGTATGCACGAATGCACACATCTGTATATTTATTTTACACCTCTTTTTTTTCACAAAATAAACATGCATATATAGTTTAGTGATCTGTTTTGGTACCATTTGCTTTAGTTGGCTCAAACATTTCGCTAACTTATCTTATTTTGAATTTGTTTTCTATACTAGCACTTTGTGTGTGAAAATATATCAAGTTATACTGTGATATTTGCCTCTACTTTCAAACATTTATGCACACCGAAAGCTGTGATATTGATTGGTCATGCTCCTTTTCGTTGAAAGAAATTAATCTTCCAAAAGAGGTGTCAAAATTCTGCCAAGTGTAAAGGTCATCACGTAGATATGTCTCTGTATTGAGCTACTTGAAAGGGAAAGAAATCCTTTATCTCAGTAACAGCAAAGTGAAAGCTTACATATTTTGGATCATGTCACAATCACGCATAGATTTGAAGAAAAGATATATTCTCTTTATCCACTTGCAATTTGCTTTTGAGCTTGATCGTTTGCTAAATTTCACTCTGCTGCATTGTATGAAACTGGAGCTGTAGAAAACGAAATATTGAACAAAAAGGGTTATTTTTATTCTTCTTTGGTTAGAGAAAATACCAATCAAGAAATTAGAAAAAGGTTTTTGAAAATTGGACATAAGTCAAGTCAAATCAAGAAGCTGAACAGAAGTATCATAAGTCAAGCAGATGAACAAAAGCTACGCAGCTTCCAAGACAAAATAATGCATATAAAGTGTGTCTAGTTTTTCCTGTGAACGATGGTAGGCCGTAGGCTAGATGTGTAACGGTCAGTAGATATATTTGGTTTCTACAATTATCTCTAATCATGTTTAAGGCACACCTACTCATAAGACATGCTTTGTCTTATGTATATATGTAGTGTATACCTGACTTCTCCCCTAACTGAATATTCAGAAAAATCCTTCCTTCCAAGCAAAGACCTGGAATGGTACTTCTTCAGCCCTCGAGACCGCAAGTACCCGAATGGATCGAGAACGAACCGCGCAACCAAAGCTGGGTACTGGAAGGCAACCGGGAAAGATCGTAAGGTGAACTCGCAGAAGCGTGCAGTTGGTATGAAGAAGACCCTTGTGTACTACCGTGGCCGAGCCCCACATGGCTCTCGCACTGACTGGGTCATGCACGAGTACCGTCTCGATGAAAGGGAATGCGAGATCGACAACGGCTTACAGGTACTACATTACTCTGTTCTACTGTTCTACATTGGGGGAAAATCATGACCTAATCATTTGAGGTTTCACATGTTACCTAGCCTTTTAATCTCTTATAGAACCCTAAACATGGTGCAGTTAGGCCTATGGCATAACTTGTTTGCCTTTTTGTATTACAGGACGCGTACGCATTGTGTCGGATTTTCAAGAAAACGGCGCCTGGGCCAAAGATCATAGAGCATTATGGCGTGGTGCAGTACCACGCCGAGCAGCCGCAGTGGGCGTCGAGCAGCGTTGAGCGCTCCCCGACACTGGACGTGTCGTGCGATGGTAGAGGTGGAGATGACTTCGAGAGCAGCAGTTTCTCGTTCCCCACAGAAGCGCCGATGGCAGCAGGATCCGTGCATGGAGGTGGGTTCGGGATGCAGATGACAGGCGCGCCTCACGAGGATGGCAGGTGGATGCAGTTCCTGAGCGAAGACGCCTTTAATGCCACCAATCCCTACTTCATGAACCCAGCTGCCTCCAACTTCTCATGCATTCCATCCAAGGTACATATACAGATACAGAAATAATGCCACCGTCTCAGACTTCTAGCAGTAATATATTCAGATCAAATGCAGTAATTTTTTTAGTGCTTAATGTGTATACATGCTAATGCAGGTGGATGTTGCACTGGAGTGTGCAAGGCTGCAGCACAGGCTGGCCCTGCCGCCATTGGAGGTGGAGGATTTCCCAAACGATGTGAGCCTCGACACCAAGACCGGCATACTCCGGAGCAACCCCAACGAGATTGACATCCTTCAAGAGTTCCTGTCTGTGGCTTCAGCGTCGCAGGAGCTGATCAATGGCTCTGGCAGCAGCAGCTACCCTGATATGTGGTTAGGTGCCGGGACAAGCAGTGCCGGCGCTGGCGGCCATTACATGAACGAGCTGTCTTCTCTTGTTGACATGGGAGCGATGAAGGCGAAGGAAGAGGCTGACAATTTCTACCAGCTGTGCGGCATTGGCGCATCAATGAGCCGTGATGAACCTGGCAGGTCGGTCGAGATTAGTGACATGGAAGAGTTCAAGGAAGAGAAGAAACGGGTTGAGAACCTCAGAGGTATCAAGTTGGTGAACAATGACCTCGGAGAGGTAATGAATTTGCCTCCACGATAATTTACATATCCCTTCAGTAGTGGTAGGTAAACATGTTCTGTGAGATATATTGGTGGCTAATTACAATCATCACTTTTCTCAAGCAGATTGTTGTAGAAGGAGACGAAACCAATCCAACAGAAGGCATCACACACTATCCTATAAAGGATATTGCAGATAATTCAGGTACTTAATTTTTTTTGGCAACATGCACTCTATTGCAGTAACCGGTTAGTTTAGTTTGCTCTTATTCTTTTT
This sequence comes from Dactylis glomerata, assembly GCA_007115705.1. Classification (NCBI taxonomy): domain Eukaryota; kingdom Viridiplantae; phylum Streptophyta; class Magnoliopsida; order Poales; family Poaceae; genus Dactylis; species Dactylis glomerata. Next base: position 354,847 of record QXEO01000265.1, on the reverse strand, counting down.
TTTTTGCGAATCTAGTTTGCTCTTATTCAGAGCCTTCACGCATGCACTAACTGAGTGCTAGATTGCAGAAGCCGGTCATCACCTGACCGATCCAACTGAGGCAGGCGTCCTCGACACGGCCCCCATCTTCTCGCAATCTCAACCTGACGACTTCGCTATTGCAATCGGTTTTGATGAAGACGATGACAACGTCAACCCCAACACATCCTTTGATCTATACGAGAAGGTTGACGTCCAGCGCGGGCTGTTCGTCTCACGGGTCGGCGCGGCGAAGACATTCTTCCACCGCATCGAGCCGCCGAAGATGGTCAGCTTTCACCTGAATCCAGTAGCGAGCGAGGTCGGCAAGGCGATCGAGAAGTTCCATTATCTCCCCGTCACGTCCAAAGTTAGTGGTAGTAGGGTCTCCATTTTTGGCAAGGTGAAGGCACTCATCAGGAACAAATTCGTGACGATGAGGAGGCCATCATCACAGTACCAGAAATCGGAGACAACAGTGAGTGAGCTGCTGCAAATTGTGTCGCTCCTCTTGGCACCGAAGGAAGTTACTGAGCAGGAAGAGCTGGTCAGAAAGAAGGCGAAGAAAGTGAAGCCTGGACGGGACTGCGATGGGTGCAATAATTCGTGGCAGCTTGGGCTACCCAAAGGGAGTAAGTGCATTTCCTCCATGTTTTTAAGTGGGAAATGGGCATTTCTAAGGTCTCCATTGGCCATCCGCGCTCCAGGGCCGTGCAATCACTGATACGTCTTTCGATTCGACCATCTCTGATCATGACATGTAACACTATTTGTTTGTTTGTGCTGCTTAACCACAGTAGCGGCGCTTGCGTCTATTAACTGGAGGGTGTCGTCATTATATGTACGTCAGTTTATTAACTTGTACCAAAAAACTATTGTTACATATGAATTGTAAGTGCAGATATAAATGAATATACATATATACAAATTTTATTCAGAGTATTCCTTCGTGGGAAAATGTCATCTCGCTTTGTCATATGTCATTGAAGTAACACAAGCGGATCTAAAGTGAGTTAACACTGGTCATACACATACTTGTCCCGCACCTGCAAAGCAGTCCTAGAACTTGCAAATGTCCAACAAGTTGACATGCGGACTTTTGTTTTGAATGTTAAATTAATTGAACAAATAGAAGATTGTTTAGTTTATGAAGGAAACCAGACCTAAAAACATAGTGTGTGATGCCTTTAAGCTTACAACGCACAATCACGAAAACATTCAACAAGGCGAGCCTTGCCTAACCGACTCTGGAGGATGGTGAGAGGTCGAGACACAGAGCCACTAGACCGCTTCACAACCAAAGCAAGCCAAATCGGAAGCACAATCCTAACTTCAGTACGTATTGTACGTGCAAACGTACAACCCTCCTAGAAGTAGTGTCGTGTGGACAACAAGAACCGACGGGACTTGGGGAGAGCGCTACCAAACAGATGTACACCGTGCTCTGGAGGCCCATGCTCCGAGCAACGGCCAACCTTGACTCCAACTGCCATCTTAGAACTCCTCAAGCAACTCGGACAACATCTTCAAGGAGGGAATGGCACCGTAGCGCCGTCACTACCTAAATCAACAAGCTATATCTGGGTTTTTCCTGTTTCTCAAGAGGGGATTATTAGCACCCATTTTAGAAGGTTGACGTCTAAGTCGAGGAGAACAAGACTGAGGATCAGATGAACGCATCAGGTTTCTAGGCTAAATCTAGGAGAAGCAGGAGACTGAGAATCATATGAATGCATCAGGTTTCTGGACTAAATCTAGGAGGAGCTAAAGAAGGTCTCTCAGAGCACCCAAACAATGTGTATATCAAAGATATGAAAGGTTGACCAAGATTAGATCTGAAATGATGAAATTTGAAATGGTCAATAAATATAAGTTCATGGGAGTTAATTTTTTATAAGGAGTATATATTAATATCGTGAAGATACCAATTAGATTCAGTCTCTGCAACAACCCAGTGCTCTAATGGCAATATAGATGTACAAAACCAAAAAAATAAGAACTACAAAAAATAAAAGTCATGCTACAATGATTTATTCTTTGTAGCAGCAGAACAAACACTAGGAGCCTAGCTTCTTCAAAAGCGACGCCTCCAAGAATAAAACAACGCACAAGCGCCGTCGTTGCACGATCATAGATCATAGATTGTCACCCTAGAGAGAGTCCTCGCTCACAAACAATAGCTTCAAGAAGGCCATTGCCACACACAACCACTTAAGGCCAAATCTTGGATTTTCATCCTGCAAGGTTGTCCTTTGAACTTCTCCTATTCTATTGCCCCCACTTGCAGATGCCTCTGCTACAAGTCCCAAATCACCAAGCAAGTTCCTCATTGCTACAAAGACTTGAACCACCATTGCTAGTCCTTAGAAACTCAGTTTTTGTGTCATTCTTTGCCTCTTACTTCACCATGGACTGTAAGACGTGTCCCATGATGGTAACAGACAACAGATCTTCACAATGCTCCCTCTGGAACCAAATGGTCAGAGAAAACATGGGTGCACCCAACCGAATCCCATCTGATCCAGTAGATACTCTTTGCTTTGAGAGAAGTTATTTATAATTAGTGGAGTGGGAAAAGGGTGCATACAGTATAGTGCAAATGCAAGATAAGATTCAGATCCGACGCCACTGTATACTACCACTGCTGCACTGGTATTTCACTAGGTAGGAGGAAGCCTTCGCAGACACGCTATTTAGTACTCTAAATATATCATCTTATTGATTATGAAAAGATTAATAAGGAGACGCTAGGGTATATTTTTTTGATAATCAATACCATGACATATTTATAGTAGCGAATAGTAAATGATAGAGATACATAAGCCGTCTTCAGCAATTATAAAATGAAGTCTAAAAGAAACGAGTTTTTTTTTGAGATTTTCATGCTCTTTCTTCTCTTAAGACACAACTTGTACTTTTATGAAGACACACATAGAGCAATGATATTGATGCCAAAACACGGACCTATAAAATCAATGAGGGTTTCCGTAAACCGCAATGTCAAGGCTATATGCATGAGGTAGCAGTAAAGTAATCAACAAACATCGGCACGAGTATCAACACCTGTTGTATTTCAGTGAAAAGCAACCTAACATCTTGGTCAATGTTGTTGGGGAGCCAAGAGTACGAATCTTCATTGTCAAGGACGTAGCAGCCGAGATAAAAATTGTGAGGGCGATCCTCTTCACGTCAACCATGAGAAAAAGTCCAAAATTGATCCAATAAAGCACGATATGAAGGATCATACATAGAAAATTTTAATCTTCCAACATTACCATTGATGCCGGGAATGAGATCTCATTGTCGAACGGAAGTCTTATGATCACTTATTATAAACAATGCCATTTTCATAACCGGACGCCAAAAAGAAGACAAATACCAAAATATAACATAATCTATTAAAAATATTACTTTTATTAAAAACTCTACTCACACTAGTACATAGAAATGCTTTGCTCTGAGAGAAGTTATTTCTAATAAGTGGAGTGGGAGAAAGGTGCATACTGTATAATGCAAATGCAAGATAAGATTCAGATCTGACGCAACTAAATACTACCACAAGAGCAGTGGTCTTTCACTAGGTAGGAGGAAACCTTCATAGACACGATATTTACTACTATGAATATATCATCATATTGATTATGATTTTTTTTAAGAAGGAGACATTGGACGCTCATCAGCTCGGCGTCTCCTTCTTATTTTTTATAATCAACACAATGACATATTTATAGTAGCGAGTAGTAAATAGTAGAGATACATGCGTCGTCTTAAGCGATTATAAAATATATTCTAAAAGAAACGAGCAAATTTTTGAGGTTTTCATACTCTTTCTTCTTTAGAATACAACTTGTACTTTTCTAAATGCAGCCGTAGAGCAATGACATAGATGCCAAACCATAGACTTGTAAAAATTAACAAGGATTCCCGTAAAACGCAATGGCAAGGCTAGGTACATGAGGCAACACTAAAGTAATCAACAAAGATTGCCGAGAGTATCAACACCATGTATTCTAGAAAAAAAGCAACAAAAAAACTTTGTCAACATTGTTGGGGATCCGGTAGTACGAATATCCATTGTAAAAAAATGCAGCAGCCGTAATGCAAATGGTGAGGACAATCCTCTTCACATCAACCATGAGAAAAAGTCTAAAATTGATCCGATGAAGCAAGATCTAGGACGGTACATAGAGAAATTTAATCTTCCAACATCATCATTGATACCGGGAAGGAGATCTCATCGTCGAACAAAAGGTTGAAGATCACTTATTATAGACGATATCATCTTTATTAACATGGAGGCCAAAAAGAAGACAAATACCAAAAATCAAAATCTACTGAAAATATTACTTCCTCCATTCCTATATATAGGAGGTATAATTTTTCGCACGAATATTAACACACATGTTAGGCAGTTAATTTTCGTTGGTTTTAGACGTGAAAGTGGAAGAAAATAAGGAAAATCCTGATCTCCTCTCTCTCCGGATCAGATTTTTGTGTGGAATATTTCATCAATCCTACAAATCTCTCAACAAATCTAGCTGTAAATTTGGCAGGAGTCTTATATTTTAGAATTTTCTTCAAAAAACTATACCCCCTACATACAGGAATGGAGGGAGTAATTTTATTAAAAACTCTACTCACGCTTGTACATAGCGATGCTATGGACACAAGTCAAAACCCCTATTTGCAATAAAAAAAGGTTACGTGTCCCGAGACTAATCGCTGACTAGAAGGCTTCTATGGCAACAGTTAAAAGAAGTCATAGATTTGGCCTATATATCCGTTGCCTTAAGATATGTCCATTAATGACGATTTTTCTATTTTGGTTGTTTGTACCGTGATATTCTAGTATGTACACACCAAGAATAAACATGCCACTGCACATAAGAAACTAATAGCACGAGCACACAGATGATGAGAGATTTCATTCATACCAAATGTCATAATTACATTTTAACCACAATATGAAGGATTATACATTGTCATCCCTCACTAAACCTATCACGTTACCAAATATTATCATTACATTTCAATCACAATATGCCAAACTATACTTTGTCTTGACGGAAAGGTGGAAGAAATTACTAAATTCTTCCATTCGGAGCGATGTAGCCTTGAAAGAATTAGATGCTAGGCTAAGAAGATCCACCACCAATCATCCTCTCGACCCTATGCATCAATAAGAAAACTTTAACAGTAAGTATGCTTACAGTTATACCAAGTAAGGATTTATGCAATGTAAATGAAATATACTACAAAATTTTAAACAAGTTGATAGTTAGCAATAATACCTAGTTGTGTTGACTGAAGAAGCCAAACAAAAGATAGCTAAGACTAATAGATTGCCTAGTTGAGTTAAATAGTGTATCCCCACACTAGCTTAAACAACCTCACAATAGCGTAAACAACAGCCTCATAGTAGCATAAACTATAACCTCACACTAGCATAAACAACTTCACAATAACCTAAAACTAGATCTCTGCATCATAAGATTCAAAGTAAACTAACAAAAACATAACAAATTGAAACAATAGCCCTAAATATGAAGTCGACCTAGTTTATCAGCACGACGATAGGTCACACAAAGATTTATACCTTCCAATTGCCAGCAGTTCATCGACGCTGTCCTTAGGTCCAAGTGGTTCATCAATTGGTTGTGCCGCCTACAGATCTACGTGCCATGGGATGCATGACGCATCCACGTAGGTGTCAGACATCACCCATCAGACGAGAGGGGTGAAAAGGATCCCGATCTGCCCAACACCATTGGGATTCGTGCACATCCGACAAGTTTTCCTCTTTGAACTCAATTCTTGGGCCACCTCCTGCATGATGCGACCAGATCTAGACAAAGAGGAGAAGAGGATGTGGAGCCGCCAACACGCCTTGACCTACGAATCCTTTCTCTCGCACTGGGATAAGACACGAGAGACAAGTAGGTCACTTTGAGCGCCACCCCGCATTGCATTCAGGTGCGAGGAGAGAGTGGTGAGGGGGTGAGGGATAGGGTTTCTCCGAGTGTCAATGCTCTATATAAAGAGCAAGAATATATCAGTAACAGAGAACTCTGTAGCACCATTTCTGTAGAGGCCTATAATGAATACAGAGATAACTAAAGGCCCATCTGAAATAAAGTGGTGACATACTTGTAAAAATATTCGCGACCCATCTCATCTCTGGAGCGGAGCCCTGCTTCGAGCAGGCCTGGTGGTTGGCAACACGGAATTATGTTTACCCTGAATCGTATGGTTGTTGTTTTCCTTGTGGTGTGTCCTTAGCATCGGTGTACTAGTGATAATAAATTGGATTTCTCACCCCTCCCGACATCCGCAAGACCGACCAAAGGACATGGAGCCAATGTATGGTGAAGACAGAGGTGGATGAGGCGGCTAGGTTTCTTTGCGAGAGAGAGGCAACAAACCTTCTCCTCGAAATAGGCTTTCGCCCCGCTTTATAAATAAAGCCACATCGGCCAAATGATACAAGGTGATGGGGAGACCCCTTACAAAGCAGATCAAGGTAAACAAGAAAAACGCGAAAGACCAACACTTGCCACCGAAGACAATGATCTGAGGCCGAGGTGAACTAGGGCTCCACGACAACACCCTCAAGAGGGTAACGACACACCGCGCCGCCGCTACCGAGACCGATGGTCAAGGGTTTTCACCCAGAGCCCTATCGCGTAGAAGGTTACCGCATCGATGCTCCTAAGAGAGGATACCCACACGCATCGAAGCACAGAGCTTTTGCCCATAAAAACCTTCGTGCCGCTCCCCGTCCTCCGCCCACGCCCGCTGTCTCCAAGGTAGGCCTCCGACACACGATCCGGGGCTGCCGGAGCCGAAACACCGCCAACACCAAAGTCGGCCAACGTCCACCCCTCGCCATCCACATGGCCAAAGAGAGGAACCACCACCACCGGCACGTCGCTCGCCAGAGTCATCCGTGCAGTCCACCTTCCAGGGCCGCCGCCCGGCATCCACGAACTCGAGCCAAAGCTCCGACCGCGACATCGCACAACCGATGACAAGGGTATAGCTAATAGAGCCCGCTAGTTGAGTACCCCTGAGGCCCGTTAAGCTAGACCCAATTGTAATGATAGTCGAGATACGAGTCCTTACCGTATGTCGATATTGTAAACTGTATCGGACCCTACCCGATCCTCGAGACCTGGCCACCTATATATAGGGGCCAGGAGGGGACGGTGTAGGCCAGATTGAAAGCAAGCCAGGTTCAACACCCAAGTTTACTTTCGATATACACCTATTTCGACTAACCTCACCTTCGAGTTCATCCGACGCCCTATCTCCCCGATCCTAAGTCCTTCATCTAGGACATTTGTCGAGTTAACCCTCGTCAATTGGCGCCGACCGTGGGGACTCTGGGCGTTGGAATCATGAATTCGATGGCTTTTTTGCTTTTAGCCAATAGCAATGCAGAAGCCGATGAAAATCAAGAGATGGAGTTGGCAATCGGAAGTTTAAGCATCTTCATCAGGCCATTAGGTTCATGTCGCCTTTCAGATCTGACGAAACAAGATCCGTCGGCAAGTGAGCCCAAAACAGCAGCAATGATGGAATATTCTGAAGGCTCTTCCAGCGAGGTAAACTCGCCGGTCAGCTTAGGAGAAGTGCAAAAAGGAAAAATCGCAGAAGACAATGAAGCAATGGAAAATTTCGACGTAGGGGTCCAACTCGAAGATCTCATGATCTGCCTTGACGATATTTCAGACAAGTCAACAGATACATGGAAGACATGGTTAGAGCTTTCTGAAGATGGTGACTCGATCTTCTCAAGCTTTAATAGTAACATCAGCAAACAATGCCAGGTGCTCGCCATTGTAGGAGACAATTCAGAAGAATTCGACGAAAACAACAATCCAGTGCTAAACCCAGCAAATATCGATAGAGGAGCAAATCACCTAACAGAAGGGCAAACAGCAGAATCCCTCACAACCAGGGAAAAAATTCGACTATCAGTCGACGAATGGAGAATAATAAGAGAAGCCGTAGAACACGGCACGCCAATACCATCAAATTCCAGCAAGGACATGCTCTTGGGGTATCATTATGCCCTAAGGCGGCATGCAAAACAACTAGCAAAGGAGAAAATAGAGATACAACAAAGAAAAGAATCAGCCATTGCAGCTAGCAACGCCGCTCGCAGAGCACGAAGCGACGCATCACACACTAACGCAAGGAGAAATCGTCGACATGGTTCAAGGTACGAAAACCTCAAGTACTCAGAAAGGCAAAGCATCTCCAAAAACCTCGACTCGTCCTTCCTATCGGTCGATGAGCAGGGGAACATTGTACCAAAAACCCCCGAAGCAGCACTAGTGGCAGCACAAGCATATCTGCTTACAACTCGACCAAGTCCAGGGGATCCTAGGGAACATATGCACAGAGCAGCATTGAACGGACTAAACATGGTGGGCCACAAACTATCAGCAAAAGGAGAGGAAGCATACCACCACAAGGAAGCACACAAGCCAAGGTCACCTCGCCGTCACAATAGTCCTCGGCACAGAAGTAGTAATCAACGATCTCGATCGCCATCACCAAGACAACATGGAGGAACCCGAAGATCTCGATCTCCAAACGGAAAGCGCGACTATGAAGATGATGAAAAGGAGATGGGAGCATCGTGCTTTACCCGCAGGGTTCGCACTACACCAGTACCCAAGGGGTTCAAATTACCTCATGATCAACAAAAGTACGACGGATCGCAGGAACCACAATCATGGCTCTCAGACTATCCACAAGCAGTACAAATATTGGGAGGAACCAAAGAAACAGCAATGCAAAGTTTGCAACTACACCTCATCGGCGCAGCAAGGTCATGGTTGAGCAAACTAGAGAAAGAGACTATTGGAAGCTGGGAATACCTCACGAAGCAATTCACAAGCAACTTCAGGTCGACATACAAGCGGCCGACATCAATAGAAGAAGTCAAAGCGTGTGTGCAACAACACGACGAAACATTACGGGCATACATCCAAAGATGGAGTCTTATCAAAAACTCAGCAGTTGAAGTTTTAGACGAAAGAGCAATAGACGCGTTTATAATTGGATTAAGGCGCAGAGACCTAGTCGAAGAGATGGGAAGAATTAAGCCGAAAACAGTGTCAGACCTCATGGACGTAGCAAACAGATTCGCAGACGGAGAAGACGCATGCAACAACAAGCGGACACGATCCCCAGAGGACGATAGAAGAAACAGATATGGAAGTCAAAGGAGACGGTCCCGCAATTACGACAACTACGGCTCCCACAGCCAAGTAGTCGCAGGATACAAGGACAACAGCTATCAAGGAAGTGATCGCAGAAGCTCGGGATATCGAAGCTACGAAAAAGAGGACTATAAAAAGTTTCCCACAAGAGAATCCAGAGAGTATAACCCGTCGCCAGAAGACATGCTAAATGGACCTTGTCATATACACTCAGCGTTCGTCGATGGAAAGCGAGTATCCAGGCATGCAATGAAAGATTGCACACCATTCTTGAAGCTACAAGAGGCAGCATTAAACAAACAAACCGAAGCAAGGCGACAAGGATAAGAAGGAAGCAACAAACCTCCCACAAATCAGCAAGGGAACAATGGAGCCCCTCAAGGACAAGACCAGCCAAACCAGGGACACGATGATGACGAAGGGTATGTTCCATCTTAGGGACACATTACAACAATGATACAACCTGTGCCCAAGTCGAACAAAGAGGAAAAGAGTATTACTCGACAAGTCAATCTAGCAGTCACTTCACCTCCATCTACAACAGAATATCTACACTGGTTAGAACAACCAATCGAGTTCAACAGGGAAGATCACCCTATAACAGTACCTCGGCCGGGAAATGCGCCCTTGGTACTCAAAGCTCAAATCGGCGTATACGATGTCGACAGAATATTCATGGACGCAGGAAGCGGAATTAATTTGGTATACGCGAAAACGCTCAGAGCAATGCATATATCACTAGAGTTCTTGAAGCCAACAGACTGCTCCTTCCATGGAATCGTACCAGGAAGTGCCAATTATCCACTAGGACAGATAGCACTCAATGTTTGCTTTGGCAACCGACAAAACTACAGAAGAGAAAAGCTAGACTTTGAGGTCATGGACTGGCCATCTCAGTATCATGCGATCCTCGGGCGACCCGCGTTTTCGCGATTCATGGCAGTGCCTCACTATACGTATCTAGTACTCAAAATGCCAGGACCAAAGGGAGTAATCACAGTAAAGAGAAGCTTCGAAGCCTCAGATCTCTGCGACAAGGAGTTCCACAAGATGGCGCAAAACTTTGGCATGATAGCCAACTATGCAGATAAGGTGAAAAGCACGACTACGGAAGGCGTCAAGTTATTCGAAGGACGTGCTGCGGAGCCAGAGACGAAGAAACCACGAGTAGAAGCATCAGGAGAAGACAAAGTTACAGAAGAAGAAGAAAACGCCACAATGGCATAAGCATCAAGGACAACAAAGTAGAGTAGAAGAACAAGGCTGTAAAAGCCACAAGTTATCCCAGGGGCAATGCCTTTCTTGGGTCACCCCATGTATCTTACATTACAAGTATAATAAAGACAAAACGTTCCTCATATTCGAGTTTACGATTCTTTAAAAGGGAAAATGTGGCAAACACACGAATCATACAAAAAATGCTTTGAGAAAATATTTCAGACATACAGTCGCGAAATAAGAAACTCTCGCGTTCCACATATACACAAGTATTACAACATCGGGTTATCAGAATCATCTACACCTAAAGGATCTAAATAGTGATACTCGCGGAAAAACGCGGCATCCGCTTGCAACAGCCTAGATATAAGCCTTCGAGCAGGCTGCAGGGTATTCTCCATATGCACTCGCAGACTAGCTCCACCTGGAGCCAAACTCAGGGACATAGAGCTATAATTAAGTCTTGGATGCCACTTACGTATCCACCCAAGAGCAAAATTGGCACCTGCCACTAAGTTCAGTTCTATCAATCGATGAATGCGCTGGCTGGATCTAAAAGTATCAAGAAGCAGCGGGAAACTTCCAGGCAGAGGATTTCGAGGAAGCATAACAGAATGCATAGTTGTGAGAGCTCATCGGCAACCATCAACTGACTCGCCAATATGCTGGGCGCGGTCCTAAAGTAATACGATAGCACTCCGGCGTCGAGGATCAGACCACAAAGTCTCAACACCCGCGGACATTTTTTCTAGAGCCGCATTTCGCTCGGTAACCCGACGATCTTCAGCAGCGAAATCCAAACAAGTGCCTATGATGGCAAAGGATATCACAAAAACAACAGTGGAGCAAAAAGGAAAAAGATAAGTCGAAAGGAAACTTACATCGTAACATCTCGCAGGCAGACTCGATAATGCCAAGGATAAAAGAGTTGCATTCCTCATGATGCACAATCTTTGCCGTCAAGCTAGACACCTTATCGTCAAGAATAGATATCTGCTTTGTCAAACCACAAGCTTTGTTAGCTTTGCCCACAGCCATCTGTGCTTGGCATTTGGCCAAAGTCAAGCGAGCCTCAAGATCAGAAATCCTTGAAGAATATTCCGCGCATTGATAGCAGCGGCGAGGAGGCGACGAAACCTTAGAGCCGAACTCGCGAGCAGAAGAAGGAGCATGATCGCGATTCAAAGGATCATTGATGTGCATAGACTAGAAGTCAAAGAAAGGAGAAATATTTCAGAAGCCAGCACAACATATTATAGAAAAGAAGCATATATTTACATAAATGCAAACCCTTTGACTAAGGTTCTCGGGTTGCATGCGACTACAGGTTTTTACATCAAAAGCAGCAATTGAAAACTACAGAAAAGCCGAGTCTACGCCACCTCAGCATTTTGCTCCGTGGCAGAAGAAGGCATGGTAAATTCCTCGCCAACAGTTGAAGGAGGCGCGGGTTCTTCCATCGCTGGAGGTGGCGCAGTAGATGTCGCGGAGGCCGCCGAAGGAGAAATAATTGACGCCAGGGCGGGCGCCAACTTCTTCGCCTTTTCGAAGAAAGCCTTTAACTCAGAGCGGGTGCGGCCATGAGGAGAGCTCACCTTCTCCCAGTCGAAATCTGCACCATGTGCATAAGAAAGTGCGATAGCACCCTCAGCACCACGCTTCAGAGAAAGCCCCTTCAGCTGGAGGATGGGGTCTTCAGTCGTGTCGAAGGCTTTTGCAAGTTTCTTCAAGTCATCTTTCGGAATCTCCGCCTTTTTCTTCGGCCACAACCCGACGAACATCCGCGCCAGAACGCGGCTCACCAACTCAAAGATCTTCTGGATAGATATCCAGTTTGCTTCGAGTAAGTTAACCGCGGTTATCAGAGGATCATCGCCTGGTTGCAGAGTCGACAAAGACACCCCGGTAAATCCTGCACAAGAAAGAGGACAAAGGATAAGAAGGGAAGGAAAGTGTTAGCCAGTACAACAACGCAACAGAAGTCAAAGAAGAAGACAAGGCGAGTATTTACCTTCAGCAGCAGCAGACATTGTGCGAAGACGCTCTGTCACGGCTTGTTCTCACTGAGAATGCTCTTTGTTGGCATCGGCCAAAGCTTTTTCAGTTTTCTTCGCCTTAGCCAGCGCTGATTTCTGCGACTTCTCAGCGCTTGCTTTGGCGGCGGTCGCAACATCATAGGCCTTCCGCGAAGCGCTAAGCTCGGCTTCCAGCGAGGCAATACAGGCATTGGCCGTTGCTAGAGCAGCTGCAGTCCAGCAAAGGAAGAAAGGAAGTCAAATAAACAGCAAAAAGGAAGTTTAGAGGAAAAGTAAGAACAAGATAAAGAGTGCACCTTCGGAAGCTTTCGCAACCTTTAGGTACTCAGCACATTCAGTGCCCAAGGCGATGAATCTCTTCAATAATGCCTGAGAAGAAGGACGCGTAAGAGCATAGTTTATGCAAGGAAAACAAGTCAAAGACAGTTACTCACATCGTCGGGGGAAACCACGGATTCGTGGGCTTCAAGAGAAACGTCGGCTTCCTTGGCCTTTTTCGAGCGCTTGAGGCTTCGGGTCGCAGGAATCTTCTTGACTGAAGCCCTGGTGACCCTCGGCGCAGTCTCTTGGGCAGAGGGCTCATCGGCAACTACAAGTGAAGTCGAAGGAGCAGCCGTAGTATCTTTTGGCGGCTCCTCGTCATCACTACAAGAGGAAACAAGTTATGTACAACACGAAAGAAAAGGGCAAGTACGGTGCAATCACAGAACTCGAAGAAAACTTACGATGCCAGGAGGTCGAAGTATTCAATATCTTCTTCTAGAACAGGGGCTTTATCAGCCGCTGTTCTCTGAAGAGAGGAACTCGAAGAAGCAAAGTCATCGACACGCTTCCTCTTCTTGTCCGCACCAGTGTCTTTAGAGAGTGCAGGAGGAGGCGATGTCGTCAAGTTGGTGTCTTCTTCTGATTCTTTGGCATCATCTCCGTCCTGATTTTCTTCAGCCTCAGGGGCTTTAGATGCAGAAGAGGCCAGATCAGCCGGAAGAGGCCCTACCTCTAGAAGAGGAGGGCGTGAAACGAGGAATTGGTGGTCCTGCACACGAACAAGTCAGCAGAGTAACAAAGGCAAAGAGAAACACAGCTCGAAACAAATGAATTCGACAACAAGTATACAAAAATAAACAGATATATACCTCGGGTAGGGGGTGCACGGAGTCGAAGTAACCAGCGGCCAATTCAGCAACCGCATGGTCCTTGGTGAGCTTGGTGAGGCTCCTGACTCGCTTGTCGACATCTTGCTTCTCTATTAGATCTTCAGAGATGCGACAAGGATCTTCTAAGCCAGCGTAGCTCCAAAGTTTTGTAAGGCGATGCTGCAGGGGTTGAACTCGACGTTGCACAAAGAACGCCAAGAGTTGAATACCCGACAATGCGCCTCCTTTGCCTCCTTTCAGAGCTTGAACGCGAGACAGTAGAGGAGCAATCAGTTCCATTTCCGTATCTGAGGGAAGCGAGTCCCACGATGCCAATTTCTTCAGCTCCTTGGAGGTGTCGAAGGGGGCTAGGCCATACTCGTCTTCAGGGGAGGCCTTGCGGTCTTTGATGTAGAACCATTTTGTCCTCCACCCTTGGAGAGATGGAGCCATGGAAAATTTGAGATATTGCGCCTCAGGGCGCACAGAGACAACGGCTCCGCCCAGTTCGGGTTTTCTAGATAAAGCAACGTTGGGGCGGAGCCGGAAGATTGACCTCCAAAGAAGGAAATGGGGTTCAATGCCCAGAAATGACTCACAAAGAGTCACAAAGCAAGCGATATGGAGGATGGAGTTAGTGAACGGATCGTATGGGCACCTAGAGGGGGGGGGGTGAATAGGTGCTACTCAAATTTTAATTCTTTTTCAATTTAGGCTTGACACAAGAGGTAAATTCTCTAGAAATGCAACTAAGGTGAATTTACCTATATGTCAACAAGCAAGCTAACCAAGATACAAGTAGTAAAGGTAATAAAGGATAGAGGTAACCGAGAGTGGAGCACACGGAGACACGGATGTAATTCCCGTAGTTCCTTCCTTTTTAGGGGAAGTACGTCTACGTTGGAGGGGTGTGGTTACCACAAAGGCCTAACCAACGCCACAAAGGCTCACCCTATTCTCCGGTGCAAGCTTCCGCCACAAAGGCCTAGCTCACTTTCCACTAAGGGATTCCTCAAGGCGGAACCGGCCTTTACAAAACTTGGGGCACAACTCCACAACTGAATTGGAGGCTCCCAAGCACCACAAAGATCTCAATCAACAAGTATCAAGATATCAATCACACAAACAAGGTCAAGGGACACAAGGGAACCCAAGACCAAAGGGCCCTCTAGCAAATGAGAGGAGAAATCAAATCGCTTCAGTGAGGATGTAGATCAAGGCCTTCTCCTTCGATTCTCCAAAGATCAAGAGCTTTGGTGGGTTGAGGGAGGAGATCTTGCGAATTTGGTGGCTCAAAATATGGTGTTCTTCTTCATCAGCTCGAGCAGCTTGAGGTGGAAGAAGGGGAGGGGTATTTATAGCCCCTCCCAAAATGTAGCCGTTGCTGACTTGGAGGGGCGGATTATCCGACCAAAGTTGGGCCGGATTATCCGGCTGGCCGGATTATCCGGCCCCTGGCCGGATTATCCGCCCCCCCCCTATCTGGGTGACGCCGCTCCAGGTCCTTAGCCGAAATTGGGGTCTTCTCTGGAGGGGCGGATTATCCGGCCCTCCCTGGCCGGAATATCCGGCCCCCCCATCTGGGTGACGCCACGAAAAGTCCTTAGCCGTTTTGATCATTCTCCTGGGGGGGGCGGATTATCCGGCCCCCCTATCTGGGTGACGCCGTGATAAGTCCTTAGCCGTTTTCGGCCACCCTCCAGAGGGGCGGATTATCCGGCCACCCCTGGCCGGATTATCCGGCCTGGCATTTCCTCAACTGTTAATCCTGCACAACTTAGCACACACTTAATCTCCCTAATGTTGTTATCTAACACACAAAATCTGAGGGAAACAAAGTTTGCACTTTCAATCTCCCCCTTTTTGGTGTTAGATGACAACAATAGGATTTGCAAGAAAGTTCGAATATTTCAAACAACAAATATTTGAGCACGATAAAAGGCTCCCCCTAGATGTGTGCATCTTCACCAATAAGTTTAGAGGAGACATACCTTTGCATAGATAACACAAACATTACGGAATTCCGAATATGATAATACGATATACCGGACAATAATTCCATAGCCATTTCACCAATCATCATGAGCTCATAAACAATAAGTGAACAACGCATAAAGATCCACATGGCACGTTAAGAACATATAACATAGTCTCATACACCACACGGTAGCACATAAACGACACGAAGTTCAACCACACACAAAGTTCAACTTAAGACGAACGAAATAAGAAGAAACACAAGAAACACAAGCGCCAAAAAATGATAAGCGCGCAAGCTTGTGTTTCCACCCATGCAAAACCCGAAACACTCCTAATAGAACTACTTCTCCCCCTTTGGCATCAAGACACCAAAAAGGGAGAAGAGCGATGCTACTCGTCCCGAGGAATCAATCCTCCCCACCATCGAAGTCGCCGGAGTCCACATCATCATAATCTCCGCCATCACCCTCGTTATCTCCAGCATCTTCATCCTCATCATCAAAATCCTCCTCAGCCTCAAAGTCCTCCTCAGCCTCAAAGTCCTCCTCAGCCTCTGCACGAGCACCTCCTGCGGTAGCATCTGGAGCATCAAAGAGATGCTTCTGCATATCCACCCAGTTGTAGCGATCGGTGTTCCAAGCATTATAGGCCACAGGAGCAGTAGGAGTGGGATCGGCGGTCTGAGCACCACTGAGATGGTGAAGGATAAGCTGCTGAGTGTCCTCTATTCATAGGCCTGGTAGTTCTCACGGTGGATCTCTACCTTCATGCACAGAACATTCCGCTCAAACCAACTGAGCTTCCTCACCTCCCTAGACACAATAGATGCAGCAGCCCTCTGTTCACGAGCAGTAGCACTAGTCCTCGCATCAGCCATGAAAGTGTCAGGATATGCAGCTGAAGGAGCAGATTTTGCCTTTCTCTTGATATACATCTTCTTGACCTTGTGCTCCACACAGTCATCATGAATATCATAGTCTCCAAGGACATGCTTAATGAGAAGCATGATGAAAGGAGCATAGGGCACAGTGTTCCTCTGAATAATAGCATCCTTGATCTCATAGAAGATGAAATCCATCACATCAAGGGTAAAGTCCTCAGCAGGGTCAGTCGACGAGGCACACTCATGAGCAAAAGCAAGTAGATCCACAAGAGAGGTGCGAATGGCATCATTGTTGCCACCACTAGGAGCAATGTTCTCCCTGAAAATGCGGACCAGCTGATCATAAAGCGGATGCAGCCCATGGATGAAGCCCACAACACCTGTGGAGTCATAGAGATCATACAACTTATCTTTGTCAGGCTTGGTCCCCGGGTTGTGAATACGGCGACCCACTGGAGTGTCTCCATCATACGCATACCCCAAGAGAGAGGCAAACGTAGTGAAGTTCGATGTACACTCATGCTCGCCGGTCATCCACTTCATAGATTTCTGAGCATTTGGCAGGATCACAAGGGTAGCATAGAACTGCTTGATGAGACCGGGATTATAGTTGCACTGAATGTTGGCCAGCCCCATCAAACCCATCTTCTCAACCACAGAGAGTGCTTCATCAAAATAAGACTTGCTGCGAAGGTGATCAAAATCAATAGGATGCATCGGACGACAAGGGTTCTTGAATGGCTCATAAACATCACGAAAAATCCCCCACTGCTCCTCATTCCAGAAACCCCGATCCTCAATCTCTTCATCTCTTGCTGTGGCATACCAATTGTTGCGCCTAACAAGAATGTACTCGGCCTCGGGCATGCTCTTGTAGTTAGGACGTGGCTCTTTGCCTTTGCGACGACGGGCTTTAGCTTTGGCAACCTTGGCAGCTTTCTCCTGCTCAGCCTTCCTAGCAGCCTCCCTCTGTTCCCGACGGATAGCAATCTCATCCACAAGAACTCCTTCCTCATTCCGAACAAGCCGACGCTTGCGCTTCGGCATACTCGGACCACCTGTGAAAGAGAGATGCACGGAGAGCATGGGGATAAGCGTATGCACACGAGTTACGGAAAGGATCAAAGAATTATGTAGTATGAACAACAAACTTCACCAAAGTATCAAAGTGAAAGCAGCAAAATATAAAAAAAACACTCCCAGGCCGGATTATCCGGCCAGGGGGCGGATAATCCGGTCACCCGGATATTCCGCCCAGGGGGCGGATAATCCGGCCCCTCGAGAAATTTTTCTAACAGTTGCTGCAACCTTCAATTCGATAGATCGGGGAAGACAATCATACAACATGATTCAAGCTTGTCAAAAACAACAACTAGAGGGACAAGACCACCAAGAACATGCAAGGGTAAGATTACATCCTAGGGATAGAACAATACCCGCATCCATTGCGAAAACGGCTTGGTGAATGCCTTCTAGACGAAGAGGAGAGCAACCTCCGGCGAAATCCGGCCAAGGGGGTGGCCGGAGCTCCGGCGGCGGCGACGGGAAGACGGCGGCGGCAGGGAACTGCTGGAAGGGGTGGGGAAGGGACTGCTCTAGGGCAGCCCGACCCTGCCCCTTATATACCCAGGTGCCACTTGGGCCGGATTATCCGGCCAGGAGGGGGCGGATAATCCGGCCCCCCCCGGATATTCCGCCCAGGGGGGCGGATATTCCGGCCTGGGAACCAGAAACTAGCCAGCTCGAAATTTTCAAAAACAGATGTTGTTTTGATGAAAAATTTGAACTCGTGTGCATAGATAGATGTCTTAAGAGAGAATGGCTTAGGTGAAAGAGCAAACACGGAGTGGTTCTCGGCACTAAACATTGCAAGAGCAAATCGACTAAAAAACAATGCAAGTGCCTTCCCATATAAGAAAAATAATAAAATCGAGAGAGAACACCAAAACCTCAAATAAGATATGCAATGAATCAACTCTTCGAAAAGAAGAGGTCGGTGGCTGAAGCCACCATGTTTGAGTGTTATGGCATTGGACCGCGAAGATGTATCTTGAGTCCATAACCACTACTCGTCATTGAAGCTCAAAAATCATAAAATGATATTAAGAGAATGAAATGATTACTATCGGCATTATGGGGGGAGGGATAGCCCAATTAATTAGGACCGCACTCCCCCTATTTCCATGCCCACACCTAAACCGAACATGCATTGAAATATAGGTGTATTTGCAAGATGTTCAAGCCACACTCCTTGAATCGATGATATTTAGCTCATCCCTCAAATATCCAAATCTTGCTTCATCAAGAGGCTTCGTGAATATATCGGCAAGTTGATCCTTGGTGCTCACATAAGCAAGCTCAATATCACCACGGGCAACATGATCTCTAATGAAATGATTCCAGATCTCAATATGCTTGGTTCTTGAATGTTGCACCGGATTATAGGCGATCTTGATAGCACTTTCATTGTCACATAAAAGAGGAACTTTGTCACAATTGACACCGTATTCCTTCAAAGTTTGCCTCATCCATAACAATTGAGTGCATCCACTTGCGGCGGCAATGTATTCGGCTTCGGCGGTGGAGAGTGATATACAATTTTGCTTCTTAGAAGACCAACACACCAAAGACCTACCAAGAAATTGGCAAGCTCCGGAGGTTGATTTCCTATCATCCTTGTCACCGGCCCAATCCGAATCCGTGAAACCACAAAGAGAGAAATCCGAGCCTTTGGGATACCAAAGCCCATAAGTTGGGGTATGAACCAAATATCGAAAGATTCTCTTAACCGCCATAAGGTGGCTTTCTTTAGGAGCGGCTTGATACCTTGCACACACACCTACACTCAACACAATATCGGGTCTAGATGCGCAAAGGTAAAGCAACGAACCGATCATAGAACGGTATACCTTTTGATCCACATCTTTACCATTGGGATCAAGTTCAAGATGACATTTTGTGGCCATTGGTGTGGCGGCCCCATTTAGTTCCTTCATCTTGAACCTCTTGAGCATGTCTTGGACATATTTTGCTTGATTAATGAAGGTCCCTTCTTTCAATTGCTTGATTTCAAAACCAAGAAAGAACTTCATTTCGCCCATCATAGACATCTCGAACCTATCGGTCATAAGCTTTGAAAATTCATCATTAAAAGCTTTGTTAGTAGAGCCAAAGATAATATCATCAACATATAGTTGGCATACGAAAAGCTCCCCATTGACCCTCTTAGTAAAAAGAGTGAGATCGATTTGCCCAACTTCAAACCCACGGTCTAACAACAACTCCCTAAGGTGCTCGTACCACGCACGTGGGGCTTGTTTAAGGCCATAGAGTGCCTTATGGAGTTTGTAGACATGGTTCGGGAAGTTGAGATCCTCAAACCCCGGGGGTTGCTTAACATACACTTCCTCTTTCAATGGACCATTAAGAAAAGCACTCTTAACATCCATTTGTTGCAACTTAAAGTTATGATGAGTGGCATATGCAAGAAGGATACGGATGGACTCAAGGCGAGCCACGGGAGCATAGGTTTCTCCAAAGTCAATTCCTTCAACTTGAGAGAAACCATGAGCAACCAATCTTGCCTTGTTTCTCACAACAATTCCATGCTCATCTTGCTTGTTCTTGAATATCCACTTTATGCCAATCACATTCCGGCACTCCTTTGGCTTCTCCACTAACACCCAAACATTATTGCGCTTGAAGTTGTTGAGTTCTTCATGCATAGCATCCAACCAATCCGGATCTTCAAGTGCTTCAAATACTTTCTTGGGTTCAACCATGGAGATATAAGCATGATGAGAGCTAAATTGTGCCAATTGACGCCGGGTTGACACTTTGCTTCTTAAATCTCCAATAACCCTCTCAAGGGTATGACCTTTAAGTTCCAAATCCCTTTCAACTCTTTTCTTGCGACGGGCTTCGATCTCCTCATTAGACCTTGGAGGAGTCACTTGATCATCTTGATCATTTTGGTCCCCGTCTTGACCATCAAATTGACCTTGATCATTATTATCTTCATGAGTAGGTTGATCTTGGTCATGTGAAGAATTGGGGGCGGTTGGTATAACCAGAGAGGATGGTGGTGCCCCTTCTTCTTCATGAAGGTCCTTGTCTTGTTCTTTGGTTGGTGCATTAGTTGCTTCCTTGGGAGAGGCTTGTTGAGCTTGTGAAGATGAAGGCTCCACTTGAGTAGAGCATAGTCCTTCCCGGTCGGCCACAAGGTGTCCCTCAATGGGGCGGAAAAATCCCACGCCCATTCTTCCTATGGCTTCTCGAGGTATTTCATCATCTACATCACAAGAAACAACATCTCGCCCCCCTTGGGAGCCGTCATTCTCTTCGAATACCACACTACAAGATTCTTCAACACGCCCGGTGGACTTGTTGAAGACTCTATAAGTGTGGGATTCCGCACCATAACCAACAAAAATACCTTCTATTGCTTTCGGATCAAATTTACCTAAACGAACTCCTTTTCTTTGAAAGAAACACTTACACCCGAAAACCCGGTAGTAGGAGATGTTGGGCTTACTTCCGGTGAGTATTTCATATGGAGTCTTGTTTAGGCCTTTGCGGAGGAAGAGCCGGTTTGAAGAGTGACAAGTCGTAGAGATGGCTTCGGCCCAAAAGTTGTATGGAGACTTAAACTCCGCCAACATGGACCTAGCCATATCCATAAGAGTCCGGTTCTTCCTTTCGGCTACACCATTTTGTTGAGGGGTATATGCAGCGGAATATTGATGACGAATCCCCTCATCACTAAGAAATCCATTTAAGGTGTAGTTCTTGAACTCCGAGCCATTGTCACTTCTAATTGCCAAAATAGTTTGCCCATGTTGACGTTCAACTTCCTTGGCAAAGTCGATGACGGTTTGTTGAGTCTCACTCTTATGCTTGAAGAAGTAAACCCAAGTATATCTTGAATAGTCATCAACAATCACCAAACAATATTTCTTCCCACCAAGACTTGCATGAGAGGGAGGACCAAAAAGATCCACATGAAGGAGCTCCAAGATCCTCTTGGAAGAAATGATAGTCTTGCTTGGGTGGGGAGAATCATGCATTTTTCCTAGAACGCAAGCCCTGCAAACACGATCTTTGGCAAAAGAAACATTCTCTTTTAGTCCGAGTATGTGGCCACCCTTGTGAAGGCTTTGCAAAGTTCTCATATTGACATGGGATAAACGGCGATGCCAAAGCCAACCCACATCGGCCTTTCCAAATAAACACATTGCACTTGTAGTGGTTTTCCCCGAAAAGTCCACCACATACAAGTTATTTTCAATGTGTCCAACGAAAGCGACCTTTAGAGACTTGCTCCACAAGAGTACCACAATGTCATTATCAATGAAGACGGCAAAGCCCATCTTACCAAGTGCACGAACTGAAAGTAAATTGTAACCTAGGGTCTCAACAAGCATGACGTCCACAAGGGAAATATCCGGTGCGACCACCACCTTGCCAAGACCCAATACCTTGGATTGTGACGTGTCTCCATAAGTGACGGTTATGTGATTGTCATTTGGTCTCATCTCCGTCATAATCTCCTTGCTTCCGGTCATATGACTTGTGCATCCACTATCAAGCACCCATTTTGATCCACCGGAAGCATAGTCCTACAAGAGATCATTGCTTGGTCTTAGGTCCCCATTTTTCAATGGGTCCTCTTTTGTTAGCAACAAGGGTCTTTGGAACCCAAATAGACCAAGCAACATAACCATCATTTGGACCAACATATTTTGCATAAACATCACCATAATAATCACGAAATAAAACATAGTGAGGGTTAGCAATTCCCGCATGATCATCATGAGTGGCTTTGCCACCCACAATAGGATCCTTCTTTGCTTGAGCGGGCTTGGACTTATTTTTCTTGTTGTTCTTCTTCTTCTTCTTCTTCTTTGAGACATAGCCAATCCCCGTTTTATCACCGAATGCCTTTTGCTTACTCAAAAGGTCATTCAAGTTTTTCTCACCTATGGGAATGGAGGACTTGGCAAGCTCATCTTTCAACCTAGCATTTTCTTCAATAACATTTGCATGATCACAAGTAGAAGTAGAAGAACTAGGCACATTATTCTTAGTCAATTGAATTTGAAGTTGTTCATGTGACTTGGTAAGGATAGAGTGTTCACTTTTCAAGGCCTTGTGAGCCTTGTCAAGATCTTCTAAATCCTTAACAAGTATATCATGACCAACACCAAATTCAACCTTTTCCTTTTTAAGCATTTTTACTTTAGCACGAGCATGATCTCGCTCTTTAATGAGTTTGGAAACAACTTCATTATTAGATTCCTCAATGGAGTCAAGCTTCTCTTCAAGAGTTGCTCGTTCCTCTTGCTCTTCTTCAAGAGACTCGGTTAGTGAGGCAATATCTTGAGCATATTCTTTTTCAAGCCTCATTTGTTCATCTAGTTTTTCAAGAGTTTTACCATATTGGCTCAATAGACGTTCAAAGTGAAGCTTGTGAACACCATCTACACTAGACACATAATCATCAAAAGCAATAATTTCTTCCTTTACTCTAAGACTAGCAAGATCATTCAAGGAAGCATCATTTGTCTTGGAGGAAGAGAAAGATGTGGGTGATACCTCGGAAGATTTGGCCATAAGGCACTTGACGTTCTTGAGAAGAGAGTCCTCATTGGGGGATTCAAAGAGTGATGTGGAAGAAGTGGAGGTGGTTGCCATTGCGGCCATCTCACTAGTTGTGGTTTCTTCTTCATCACTCTCACTTGCGGAGTACTCTTCTTGAGTCAAGAACACAAACTTTGGTTGTTTCTTCTTTGGTCCACCCTTCTTCACAAATGGCTTCTTGGATGGTGACTTGGTCTTGCTTTTGAAGATGAGCTTTCCACCATGGTCTTCTCTCTTCTCATAAGGACACTCGGCAACGAAGTGAAATCTATCATTGCAATTATAGCAAGTCCTCACCCTTTGACCATTGTTGTCATTCCTTTGATAGCCACTTGACTTGCTTCTTCTTTGATTGTCTTCTTTAGCCTTGTGAGGATCAACCCAAAAGGTTTTTCCATAGAAGGCCATGTGCTCATTGTACTCATGTCTTATGTCCTCGGGACACATCTCTAGCCTTGCTTCGATGCTTGCTTGAAGAGGAACCTCTTTCTCAACCACATTAGCCTTCAAAGCAAGATTGGAGCTTCTTTGCATTCCGATGGCACGGGCACGAGCATCTTCCGCATTTTGTGCGGAAACCTTGTAGGCTTGAATCTCTTGCATCACTTGATTGGAGGTCATCTCATTGAAGTTGTGCTTGCCTTGAACACTCTTTATATCCGCGGGCTCATATGGAGTGAGAGCAAGAATGTACTTCATCTTGATCCACTCATCATCAATATGGTGAGCACCGAGGTTCTTGAAGGTGGTAGCAATAGTCTTGAGTCTTCTATACATTTCTTGATGATCCTCACCATCCATCATGAAGAAACCCTCCGCTTGATTTGAGAAGGCAATATATCTTGTCTTCTTCATGCTCTCATTGCCAACAAAGACGTCGGAGAGAGCTTGCCAAGCTTCTTTGGCGGTGGAGAAGTGTTGGATGTGAGGCAAGTCCTTGGATCCCACGGCGACTTGAATCATGTGAAGAGCGGTAGCATTGAGTTGGCTATCGACCGTCTCTCTTCTTGTCATGTTGTGGGGATCCACGGCCTTGAATCCTTCCTCAACGATCCTCCAAAGCTCGATGCAAGAACTGCGCATATGAGAGATCATTTGATATTGCCATTGACCAAAGTTTAATGCATCAAGCTTAGGCGGATCACCTCGATGGTTAATATGAGGATGAGGAACCGACGGGTCGGGTGAATACCAATGCGGGTATTCACCTTTCCCGTCGGCCTTGGTGGAGGACTTAGCATCGCCATTTTTGTCGGCACCCTCCTCATCTATCCCCACATTCTCCACTTGTGGAGTAGCGGGTTTTTCCGGAGGTGGAGGAGCATTAGCATTTTTAGCTTGCAAGAGTTGCGCTATCATTTCACGCAACTCATTTACTTGAGATGTCATGGAAGCCATGGATGATTCCAAAGATTTGAACTCACCCATGGAAACTTGACCCGAGCCCTCACTAGGTGATGTTTCCATACTCTTAGGCGGTTAAGCCCGAAATAAGAGCCGAGGCTCTGATACCAATTGAACGGATCGTATGGGCACCTAGAGGGGGGGGGGGTGAATAGGTGCTACTCAAATTTTAATTCCTTTTCAATTTAGGCTTGACATAAGAGGTAAATTCTCTAGAAATGCAACTAAGGTGAATTTACCTATATGTCAACAAGCAAGCTAACCAAGATACAAGTAGTAAAGGTAATAAAGGATAGAGGTAACCGAGAGTGGAGCACACGGAGACACGGATGTAATTCCCGTAGTTCCTTCCTTTTTAGGGGAAGTACGTCTACGTTGGAGGGGTGTGGTTGCCACAAAGGCCTAACCAACGCCACAAAGGCTCACCCTATTCTCCGGTGCAAGCTTCCGCCACAAAGGCCTAGCTCACTTTCCACTAAGGGATTCCTCAAGGCGGAACCGGCCTTTACAAAACTTGGGGCACAACTCCACAACTGAATTGGAGGCTCCCAAGCACCACAAAGATCTCAATCAACAAGTATCAAGATATCAATCACACAAACAAGGTCAAGGGACACAAGGGAACCCAAGACCAAAGGGCCCTCTAGCAAATGAGAGGAGAAATCAAATCGCTTCGGTGAGGATGTAGATCAAGGCCTTCTCCTTCGATTCTCCAAAGATCAAGAGCTTTGGTGGGTTGAGGGAGGAGATCTTGCGAATTTGGTGGCTCAAAATATGGTGTTCTTCTTCATCAGCTCGAGCAGCTTGAGGTGGAAGAAGGGGAGGGGTATTTATAGCCCCTCCCAAAATGTAGCCGTTGCTGACTTGGAGGGGCGGATTATCCGGCCAAAGTTGGGCCGGATTATCCGGCTGGCCGGATTATCCGGCCCCTGGCCGGATTATCCGCCCCCCCTATCTGGGTGACGCCGCTCCAGGTCCTTAGCCGAAATTGGGGTCTTCTCTGGAGGGGCGGATTATCCGGCCCTCCCTGGCCGGAATATCCGGCCCCCCCATCTGGGTGACGCCGCGAAAAGTCCTTAGCCGTTTTGATCATTCTCCTGGGGGGGGGGCGGATTATCCGGCCCCTGGCCGGAATATCCGGCCCCCCTATCTGGGTGACGCCGTGATAAGTCCTTAGCCATTTTCGGCCACCCTCCAGAGGGGCGGATTATCCGGCCACCCCTGGCCGGATTATCCGGCCTGGCATTTCCTCAACTGTTAATCATGCACAACTTAGCACACACTTAATCTCCCTAATGTTGTTATCTAACACACAAAATCTGAGGGAAACAAAGTTTGCACTTTCAGTTAGGTGTGAGCTGGTGAAGCTGCACACCATAAACAAAGAGAAGCCCACGAAGAAACTCATGGGCAGGAAGAGAAAGGCCGCGGAGGAGGAAGGCAAGGAACATTACCCGATAACCGCTCGGGGGCTGCGGGATCCGCTCGGTGCTGGGGAACTTGACGGAGTCGCTGCTAGAGATGAGGCCGTCCGTCCTGGCCTTCTCCACCTCCTTCTTCGCGATGGCGGAGGACACCCAGCTAGTCGCAGAGGTCGTTTTCCCCCCATGGTGTTCTTGGTCGCAAGGTGCTTCACGCGCATCTATCAATCCGCGCCTGGGGGCTATGCACGAGAGGAGAAGGAAACAGAGATCGACAATGGCGGCAGCGGCGGAGAGAAAGAGCTGGTAAATAGTACAAATCCCCCACTATCCCTTTATATACCTTCTCAGAGAAGGAACGTGGGCTAAGACGTGGCGCAAGGAGCGGAAACGATAGCCCACTAACGGGCAGAGAAATATAAAAATTACCGCGCTACCCATGAAACGGTACGTGCTCAGTAAAGATGACGTATAGCTAAATTCGGCCACTGACGTCACGAAGAGGTTAGAGCTCAATTCAACAGATGCATATAATTGGCGAGTATCAAATATGGCGACTATCAAATATAAAGATGATAGACAAGAGCAGACAAGGTTGGCGCCGACAATACAAAAATCAATTGATGAAACTATACCCGAAAAATATTCGACTATAGCCTCGGGGGCTACTACCATCGGAAGCGCTGAACGCGCACCCGACGAAAGTTATCGTTAAACTATTTCGAGTTGAAGTATGATGATGGACTACACTATATTTGAGCCTATACTCGAAAAAAGATTTGTTCGACTATAGCCTCGGGGGCTACTCCCATCGGGAGCGCTGAGCGCGCACCCGACGATGTTTATTGACAAGCACTATAGCATGGGAAGTGAAGGAGTACGCGGTGGAACATTGTTACTCCCATCGGGAGCGAGTTTTATGGTTGTATAACCCGAATATTTTCAGTCAAAATTTGACTGCGACATGAGATCCTCGAGTTGCGTTATCGCAACGAAACTCGAATGCCGTGATTTATCACGAAGGTAAGACCCCGAGATCCGTCCTGTGTGGCCTGGTATACGCACATGGATGCGCTCTGCTGGTTTGTATCCGTGTCTACGATGCGAAGAAAATCCTGGTGGACGCACTGGGTACCCTGAGAATCACTGGGATTCATTCTTTGTAAGTCCTAAATGCGGCAAAAGAGTGGGTTTGACCGGTATCCCGAATTCAAGTCCAAGGGGATTGAATTTGAAGTAGGTGACAAGTATCTGTTTCGACAGTTAACTGATCTCTTGATTCGTCAGAGTTGTCAGGCTTGTTCATCAAAACCCCTTGCGAATATTATCATGAAAATAAGTCGAAAGACCAAGTCGAAGATTTGAACATATAAAGAAAGTCGAAGAGTTGATCAAGTCAAGGATTTAAAGATTAGAGATTCAACCCGAATCTGCAATTCTGGTAGAATCTCAGGGGCTACTGACAAGGGTATAGCTAATAGATCCCGCTAGTTGAGTACCCCTGAGGCCCGTTAAGCTAGGCCCAATTGTAATGATAGTCGAGATACGAGTCCTTACCGTATGTCGATATTGTAAACTATATCGGACCCTACCCGATCCTCAAAACCTGGCCACCTATATATAGGGGCCAGGAGGGGACGGTGTAGGCCAGATTGAAAGCAAGCCAGGTTCAACACCCAAGTTTACTTTCTATATACACCTATTTCGACTAACCTCACCTTCGAGTTCATCCGACGCCCTATCTCCCCGATCCTAAGTCCTTCATCTAGGACATTTGTCGAGTTAACCCTTGTCAACCGACGAGTAGGACGGGATAGGTCACGTGGGCTTGCGGGCATCGAGCCGCATGGCAACCTAGGAGAGGGCAATTGCCCTCCATCACCGATGATGAGTGCCGTTCGGACGTAGCAGCAGTGCCAATTAGGCCTAGATCAGGCCTGACCAGGCCCAGATCAGGCCCGACCAGGCCCAGATCTAGCCCGGCCAGGCCCAGATCAGACCCAGATCGGGCCCCATCGGCTCCGTCGCCGCGCTGCAGCAACCAAGCCGCCACACCGCCGTTGGCCTGCACCTCGTGCCGCGTCCTACCCCCGTCGTCCCCGTGCATGCTGTGCCGCCATGCGCCGCTGCCGGATGCCTTCAACCGCGCCGCCGCTGCATCGCCTCCCCGAGTTGGGCGCCGACCAAGGCCAGCGCGCCACCGCCAATAGAAGCCCCACTGCCCGCCGCCCAAGGACCACGTGTTACACGCGCCGCCGTCGGCCGAGTCCGCCACCAACGACGAGGAGCACCACCGCCAGGAGCCTCTTCCCACGAGAAGCCGAGCACCGGGTAGGAAAGATCCCGCCGCCGCCGGCACCGCAGGGGCTTTGCCTGGCGGTGCTTGTCAATAGCGGCGGGGGAGGAGGGGGAGGTGGAGGATCTGTTTGACGGCGGCTAGGGTTCCATCTCTGTCGCCCGCGCGGGGGCGACATGAGACGGACGAATCGTTTTTTTCAGAACCCCAGAGGCGGCAGACCTGACAAGACCTGCATGAGTTACACAATAGCAGTAAACAAGACGATAAAAAAATATGACAAATCGTGATGCAAGATACCACAAATTGATGACGTAGCAGGACATGTGTGTAGTTTGGATGAGCACATTGACAAGGCTCTCCTCAGATCCATGAATCGACGGGTAGCATCTAGCTGAGGACGACGCGTACGACAATGACTCGATCACATGGGATTATAGATGGACGGACCATATATATTGCCTTTGTTTGTACCAGATCTCTATCAACGTGGAGTTCCTTTTCTACCGATACGTACACGTAGCCAGTTTAACAAATGTTACCACCTGCATAAAAAGGCGTGGAGGAAAAATCAAGACAGTGATGTGAACCTTGCACAAAGTGGCACTTCGCTTTCATAAAAGACTAAATGCCCATTAATAATTGTTGTTGTTATACAACTTGAAGAAACCATTTATGTTTAGTACTACTTGGGGTGAGGCACTGTATAGTGGATGTGATTATCAACGTTGCAGAAGGCTCGGATCGTGCGTGCCAATGGAGTTGGAGTCCTACCAAACTAGCTGCTTACTTTTGCTTGACTTGTGTGGATTCTTAGCGGTCTATCGGCGTGACACGTAAATGTTTCACCTTTATTGGAAAAAAAGTTACTCCAGTGTTTATCTGCGCCACTGCGTTGCAGATGGCTATATACCATGCCAGTAATTTATTAGATTAAGTTTAAGACGCCGTCTCTTTCACTTGTTAGCAAATATTGTCGACAAAGGACGATGATGACTATTCTTTTGACGTGGATCTTAAGTTTGAACTTTCAGCCTACCTCCCCTCCTAAGAAGCAGGACAGAGATTTTCAAAATAAAAAATATGGTGTAGCTATTGCACTATTTTTAGCCTAACATAGACAAACAAAGTACAGGTTTGCTAATTCTAATCAATTAACAATTTAACTAGGTTTCTAAATCGTTGAATTGCGTCATGATTTGGGTTGTCCTCTGAGTTGCACATGGTTCGCAACCAAGATTTCTCCAGTTACATATGAGTTGTAATTGAGAAAACATATCTTGACCGTTGAATTTTGCTTCATGGTTACATATCAGTTGGATGACATCACCCGACATAGATTTAGTTAAACCTTAGTCGATCGAGATTTAGGCATTCCCAATAAAACATTACTACTCCCTACTCCTATTGAGGACCACAACTAGCCCCTCTCTTAATGATGCAAAGTTGGAGGGCAAAATTGGTAGCACTAAGGTGCGGTTTTACTGTCCACCAAAATGAATAATACCCGATTATCAACATGCATTGGATAAAATAATTCATTTTTAATGCTCCTATTCATCAATCAATTAACGCTGCTATTTCAATTATGCAGTTTTAACGTGGGCAGGAGCCGAGGAGAAGGGATAGAGAAAATATACCTATGTATGCAAGAGAGTTAAAGCCCCCCAACCTTCCATTCTCGAACAACATGAAAAAAACCCACAGATCTTGTCATTACCTAGGGGATCGGATTATCCATGCAACTGCTTCATCCTGCCTTGTCAGGCGGTAGTCAGCGTTCCCAAAGGGTTGTGTAGATCCACTAACATGTCGAGCAACATCGTTTAGCCGTCGTCTTCTATGGCAGCAACGATTCTCGAGATGTGTGAACAACAAGGAGTTCTAGGCCTTCGGTGTGTGCAAGTAGATGACAACGAGGATGTTTGCGATTGGACCTGGCAACAACAAAGTTGCATCGTCTTCTTGTTGAAGCAGTGTCTTCGTGGCGGTGACGTGGCATTGATTTATGGGATCCTACACCCTAATGAAAAACCTCATCGTAGCCTTCGATGTATTCTTAAAAGGAAAGCCTATCGGGCTAGACTCAACGATGTTGGCATAAGTGTGTACTCCTCCCTTGATGGGGGTTTGTTATGGATGATATCGACTTGGTCGTAGGTTTTTTTGCCATGTCTTGTAATGGTTTGAGCTTTGTTAGCTATTTCATGTACCATGTTTTCTTACATTAATATGTACTCTATTTATAAGGTATTTTGGCCTTGTTGCCTCTGTGTTATCAGATAAAATTATGGCCATATAGAGGGGGAGGTGGGATTAGGGATTTCTGGCTCAATGATGTATCCACTTATCCATTATTTTTAAAACATCTTCCGTTCTAAAAGTTCTTAAAAATATATATAGAAAATTCTCAATGTACTCTACAAGTATGCCAAGTTGTATTTTGAAATACTTTGTATTTTGAGCTAACAAAAATGAAAAAGTATAGATCTAAGTATAATGAGTAGTTCATATATCCAAAACTCTAATTTTTTTCAGATTTTGTCATTTTTGTGTACCCGAGATTTTAAAGAATTTGATGTTTTAATTTTCCTGCTTGTTGACTTTTCGGGGAGGTGACACCTTCTTTTTCAGAAAAAGAAGCGTTGTACGGAGTACGCTGCTAGAGTGCTATACTAGTACTCCCTCCGTTTAGAAATATAAGATGTTTTAGCTTTGTGAAGTGAGTGTATCTAGACATGTTTTAGTGTATAGATTCAAAAAAACATCATTATTTCCTAACGGAGGGAGTGCATAGGGAAAATCTCTAGTAGTGCTGAACGCACGCAGCAGACAAGGCTAGACCTGCTTCCAACCAAAGGGATTTGGGATAATATCCTTCCGTATCTTTGCTACCCAAGTATGTCAAGACAGAGAGGCGAATCCACTCTCAAAGATTCCTCGTCTGCTTCCCTTCCGGTGACAAAGATCCCCCTCCCCCCGCCGCTGTTCCCGCTAATTTTGTCTCCCAGCCCATAAGTAGTGACGGAGTAAACAAATCGCGTTCCTCTTTCCGGAGTAACCAAAGATTTCTTCTTGCACAGCCTCGATTTGGTTACTTCTGCTCTGCTGCCCCCAATTCCTAGGGAGAGGCAGTTGATAGCTAGGGATGGGCGTACCCAGCGACGAGGTGGTGCAAATCCGGCACCCGGACGCCGCCGGCGACCCCACCGTCGTCACCGTCAGCTGCCCCGACAAGACGGGCCTCGGATGCGACCTCTGCCGGGCCGTGCTCCTCTTCGGCCTCAATATTCTCAAGGGAGGTCTGTTCTCACTCCTTCACCAACCTTCTCAAAATATTCTCGCAAAAAAAAAAAAGAACTGAAGAAACGTTGTGGATTCTGCGCGTGGCAGACATGAGCACGGACGGGAGGTGGTGCTACGTCGTGCTGTGGGTAGTGCCGAGGCGGCGGGGGCGGCGTCCCATGTCGTGGGACCTCCTCAAGGAGAGGCTCGTCGAGCTCTGCCCCGCCGCCGCGCCCTTCGGCTTAGACAGCTCCTACCTTGAACCTGATGATCTCGCGCCCGCCGCGCCGCAGGTCTTCCTGCTAAAGTTCTGCTGCTTCGACAGGATGGGTCTCTTGCATGGTATAGTAGATTTTTCTCACCACATCATGCCTTTGCTTCGAATTGGATATATTGTTGTTAACGAATCGCCTGATCGGTTAACTTGATATCCCCGCAGCTACAAGGTGCTCGATCTGATGTCGATGCCGTTTTACAAGAAAGTAATACGGCAGTAGTGTGTAGTATTACTGGAGACAACATATGTTTACTTGTCTGACTTATCAGATCGGACAGCCAACCCACCCAATTACAATGGCAATTAACTGAATTCATTTGTCGAGTTAGACCGCTCACAGATGATAGAGGAAGAATTCATGTGTTTATGTTTTGTAATCATTATGTATTAGCGTATTACTGTTATTCAGTTTCATCTTGCAATTATGTTGTTTGGCACAATAACACCTTACCACCCCGGTATTTTGTTTAAGATTTGTAGGGAACTTAAGGATTCCTAGTCGTACAATGGAGGTTTTAATGGATAAGTTATATAAATGTACTATATTATTTTAGTCAAAGAGTACGGAAGGATTTAACCGTGTTAAAAATGTCTGATCCAGACTTTCTTGCTGGGAATTCTGTGTTCTGCAGATGTGACACGCGTGTTGTGCGAGATGGAACTCACAATTAGGAGGGTGAAGGTCTCTACCACACCTGATGGCAGACTGATGGACCTTTTCTTTGTCACAGATGCTAGGTCAATTTCTTATCAACCGATACATCATTTACTGTTATTTAAGCAGTGTTTCTGTTTCAGAAGTGATATATGATGAGAACATATGATCCTATAAGCTGATCAACTACTTTACTGGGGCAGTTTGAAGTTGTTCAGTCACGTTTTATAGTGTAATCAGGCTATCTTCAGTTGTGTAATTATGTTTAGTAAATTCTATCATTTATAATATAAGCATGTTAAACAAACTGCTGTTTAAATGGTGTTTATGTTTCACAAGTGATATATGGGCAGTATGAAGTGGTTCAGTCATGTTTCTATAGTTTAATCAGGCTATTTTCAGTTGTTTAATTATGTTTAATAAGGTCTATCATATAAAATATAAGAGTGGTTAGGTTTACTTTCTGTAAGGTCCTTATTTTGAAATTAAATAGTTGTATGGTTTGTGTTTAGTAAGGTCCATCATTTTAAATATATGCATGGATTTTTGTGTGAACTATAAACAAATGGATACCTCGTGCATCAACTTGACTCATGCAAATGATTTCAGGGAACTACTACACACAAAGAACAGAAGGGAAGAAGCTTATGAAAGACTTCAGAGTGTGTTGGGCGACTCGGTGACGAGTTGTGAGATTGATTCTGCGACAGAAGACATGTCTTCTTGCCTCCAAGCTTCTGCACTGTTGTCACCGCTTGTCCTCCAACAGATGTTCGACATAGATCTCATAGAGGAGCAATTGAGCCACTCAAGATCCAACACTAGCATGTCGGTCACAATGGACAACTCCCTCAGCCCCGTACACACCCTTATTCAGATCCAGTGTGTTGACCATAAGGGCCTCCTATATGACATCATGAGAACATTGAAGGACTGCAGCATCCAGGTAACAACAGTAGAAGCCTAAAATAAACCACATTTTTTATCTATTCTTCTGGATATGTAGTTAGGGAACCTGCTTCGTATCAGGTTTCCTATGGCCGATTCTACGCGGGCCAAACGGGAAAGTGCGAGTTGGATCTGTTTGCAGTGCAATCAGATGGCAAGAAGATCCTCGATCAGCAGAAACAGAGGACGCTGTGCTCTCGCCTAAGGATGGAGCTCCTGCGCCCGCTCCGCGTGGCGCTGGTGGACCGTGGCCCTGACATGGAACTACTGGTGGCGAACCCGGTCGAGGTGTCAGGGAAAGGCAGACCGCTGGTGTTCTATGACATAACCCTCGCTCTCAAGAATCTCCACAAGCGGATCTTCCTGGTATGCAATCAATTGCCTATCCATACTTGTATCTTACAGTGACACACCTATAGTACCGAACAGTTACAACACCTATAATCATTACTGGAGCAATTCCGCATTAACATAACAAGATATGTATTCTTGTGATAACAATCATTATATGATTGCAGGCTGAGATTGGGAGGCATGTGGTGGATGACAGGGAGTGGGAGGTGTACCGGGTGCACCTGGGTGAGCACGACCACGAGCTCTCGTGCTCGGCACGGAGCAAGATCGTCGATGGTGTCATGAACATGCTGATGGGTTGGGACTGAGTTCACCTGTCCTGTTCTTAACATAACGCAAAATACCAGCTTTGCTTTTTGTAAAGCACCATTGGCTCAGTGTACAGAAGGATGTCGATGGCTGCTGCTGCTATAAAATTAAGTTGTTCCTCACTGGCTAGTTAGGTCAGGTCACCTCATGGGCTTGAGTCTGAAACAGTTGCAGATTAGTAGTGTGTTTGTGCCTTATTGGTAAACGGGCACAGCAGGGCAACTTAAGTGTTGGCACTTGGATTGACAGTTATATTTTGCTCTGCTTACTAATTTTTTCTTTGTATTGGACCTGTAACAACTTCTGTTTTAACAATTTGAAAACGAATACTACTGCCACTATTCCATAAAACAAGGTATATAAATTTAGTCAAAGTCTACCTTCTCTAAGTTTGACTAAGTTTAAATATAAAAATATGAACGGAAATTTGATTTGGCACATGGGTGCATATACTTCTGCCACTGAAACAAACATTTTGAAAATATAAAAAATTCCAAACAAAAATTTTGCACTTACGTCACGCTCTGTGCGCTCACCAAATTTTGTGAAACCAACATTTTTTGTGGCTTGTGTAAAAAAACAAAAGAAATGTCATGTAAACAACCAAAAAATGTCGGTTTTTTGTGGTACAACTTCGTGTGCACATAGAATGTCAAGATATACCTGTTGAATTTGTGTCCAATTTTTTTGTTATTTGCAAAGTTGTCGGGACCCGGGGATCTAAACTATACAGAGATGTTATGTGTATTAGTCACGCTAGCAACGAGTGATACTGGGGTTACCAGTCCCAGGCCGGAACACCATCGGCAGGCAGGCCGGAATTAAACATCGGCTCTACACATCTCGAAGCGCCGTGAAACTAATCATAACCAAGTCTGCATAACAGAGAGCTCGAGAATCTTAAACCCCTCTCGTGCACTTTATATCCATACACGCATCATGCACGAGATGGGTAACCAAAGTTGGTACACAACAGTGACTCTACAACTCAAAGGTCATACTGTAAAGCTCTTACCTGAG
Source organism: Dactylis glomerata (assembly GCA_007115705.1). Taxonomy (NCBI): domain Eukaryota; kingdom Viridiplantae; phylum Streptophyta; class Magnoliopsida; order Poales; family Poaceae; genus Dactylis; species Dactylis glomerata. Next base: position 319,738 of record QXEO01000265.1, on the reverse strand, counting down.
CAAAGATCCAAAGGATTACAAACAGAGGTCACTGACCAACAATACAACAAGCAACGGAAAGCAAATTATGTTATGCTACATAACAAGATAGCAAATGGCCTAAGAGGCCTTAAACATAAAGCGACGTCCAACCCTTAAGTCTCAGGCTGCTGCCTGGGAACTCCCAACTACTCATCGACGTCAACGTAGAAACCACCTTCGGCTGGAGCAACTTCCTCTGTAGAAAAACAACAACGAGGCAAGGGTGAGTACTTAAGGTACTCAGCAAGACTTACTACCCTATTAGCTACCTATTAGCTAAATGCTTGGTTAGAAAGGCTTTCTTTGGAGTTTCTTTGCATAAAGCAAGTTTTCTTTGCAAGACAGATAAGAATAGAAGCTCGACTACTCAGATCATTTTAAATAGGGAAGAGAGCGACACCAGCTCTACTGATCATCATAAGATATCCACCGAGTCATCTTCACCTGAACCTATCACCTAGGATCACCCCCTCTATCACCCCGAGGAAGTAATCCTATTCACACCTTAAGTTGCCAAGTTTTACCATTCGGTTAAAGTTGTCTATGATCACAGAATCCATTCCCAAGTCGTCCATAACCGTGGACATGGCTTTTCGAAAAGATTTAACCCTGCAGGGGTGCACAACTTTACCCACACGTGCCAACCGACTCTTAATGCCAACATTCTAGCTTTCTCCTTGGAAAGCCGGCAGAGGGTGGTTGACCACGACTTTTACCTTACTTTTGCCTAAACCATGAGTCACGCCCTAAGGATGGCTCCGCCGTAACGGGTCAAGTCCCGAAGTCGGTCCTTAAGGTTGTGTACAGGGATCAAGATTACGAAGGCCGTGCCTTTCTCAACCCCGGCCACGTTCCTATATGATGCACCTCCTCCGCCATCTCTTTTCAAAACCTTTTCAATGCATATGCCAAATGAAAATCCCGATCTATGTGACTCATGGAACAGACTAGGCAAGTTAGTTAGTCGAGAGGGTGCCATTATAGGTCCTCGTGTGGTTGTACGCTCGGTCTTGGTTCAAGAGGCGAGAACTCGGGTCCTAAGTTCGGCAAGAATGAGTCAAATAACCACATCCCAATGTGGCGGCTCATCCAAGCCTTTAAGCATGTTTCAACAAACTTCACTGATCATACCACAATATCTGTCATACTAGGTTCATTCACAGCTCGGATTCATCAACTAGATGGATCAGAGGTTACCAACTAAGCATGGCTAAGCATAGTAGATATAGAGGCTCTAGCAAAGCACACAAGCGAAACCTAGTCATGCTAGGAGCAGTGGATCAGGTAATTTAGGCGACAAAGATAGAAGCATGCATCGGAGAGGATAACTCTAACTATCGATAGAAGACATTTGAATCGTATGCGATAAATAGCAGAGCTTAAGATACTTTGAAATCATAGGTTCAGATATGATTGCTTGCCTTGTCCTTCAGTGGACGGGTACAGATCTTCAGCGGTGTTCGTCTCGAACTCGGGCTCGGTTCCTATCGCGAAGAATCAAATACCGGAAAGGAAGGACACAATCAACACCAATGCATCGATGCGCAAACAAGCATGATGATATGACAAGTTTAGGGTGCTCAAAATAAACCCTAATACTAGCTAGTCAGGTAGCGGGGTTTTCGGACGACTCCGAAGCAGTGATCCGACAAACCCTAAATTAAACCGGAGAGGGTACAATTTGGTTCTTCTAAATTAAGCAGATTTAACGTTGATTAGCAATGCATGATATTGACACAAACAGGTAGAGTTCATTTTTCTGAGCATTTTGATAGGTCATTCATCTTTTTCTGATAACCAGAGAATTAGTTATGAATTTAACGAGTTTCTATTCAAAATCTGAAATTCCTGGAAATAAAAACAGATCACAGGGCCTTTTTCACCGGGGTCAAGATGACCCACGGTCACTGACCAGAGGGGCCCAAGGCCCACTCGCAGGCCACGCTGGTGCAGGGGCCAGGGCAAGCCACGGCCATGGCGGGGCTCCCGCCGGTGGCCACTGCGACGGCGCTCCGGCGCGGGGAAAAGGAGAGGGAGGGGTCCCGGAGGACCAGAGCCTCACCTTGAGCTCGCCGGAGAGGTCACCAGGGCCTGAGGAGGGCCGGCGGTGGCGCAATCGATGGCGGCGTCCTCGGTTGACTGCAGGGATACGGCGGCGAGCGGCGGCGACTCCAGGGGCTCCGGCTCGATTCCTTTGGCCAGAAGGTGGAGGAAGGCACGGCGGACCTGTGGGGCTCGTCGGCGGAGCAAGGGACAGTGCGGAATGGCGGCCTAGGTGGTGGCCATGGCGGCGCTGCTCGGCTACTAGGAGGAGGACGGGGAAGAGAGGGAGAGTGAGAGCAACGAGAGAGAGAAGGAAGAGGGAGAAGTGGCGTGGCGTGCAGGGGCTGCTCCAGGGGGTCTTCTCGGCCTTCGTCGGCAAGTAGGAGGTGGCCGCGCAGGTCACCTGTGAGCCTCCACGCAGGAGCTTGGCTCGTGGAGGAAGAAACAAAAGGGAATTTTTTTTTGTAGAAACCCCCCTAAACTTTGAGGATTTCCTGAGTTATATTTAAACAGCACCCTTTGGCAAGGTTTAGTGAAACAAACTTGTTCAAAAAGATATGAAATTAACCAGGGACTTTTTAGAGAAATAGTAGAAGCTCCACAAAGTTTTGTTGCAAACTTTTGAAAACATTTTGAGAGCATTTCGAATAAAGAAGAGTTGCACATGTTAGGGTTTTCTTCTTTGATTTGAATTCAAGTTTTACTCAAGTGCAGAAAAAAATGCATGCAATGATGATGACACGTGCTTTATTTATTTAACAAGCATGGGATGTTACAACTCTACCCCCCTTACAAGAATCTCGTCCCGAGATTCCTAAGTTTTAGAAAAGAAGGCAGGGTACTCAGATCGAAGACAATCTTCTCGTTCCCAGGTTGCTTCCTGCTCAGAGTGATGAGACCATTGAACTTTCAGGAATTTGATGCTTTGACGTCGAGTTTTACGCTCGGCTTCATCAAGGATACGAACAGGATACTCTCGATAGGTTAGATCATCTTGGAGATCAAGTGCCTCATGATCAACACCACGGATGGGATCTTTGAAGCAACGCTTGAGTTGCGACACATGGAAGATATCATGGATTTTTGGAAAAGTTGATGGTAGCTCCAATTGATAGGCAAGATCTCCACGCTTAGCGAGAATGAGGAAGGGACCAACATAGCGAGGAGCCAATTTGCCCTTAATACCAAAGCGATGAACTCCTTTTAGAGGAGTGACTCGGAGATAAGCTTTCTCACCGATTTCATAGCTCACATCTTGATGATGGCGATCATAGTAGCTCTTCTGACGAGATTGAGCGGTTTTCAGGCGCTCTCGGATGATGCGAACTTGATCTTCTACTTCTTGGATCATATCCGGTCCAAAGAATTGTCTTTCTCCGGTTTCAGACCAATTTAGCGGTGTTCGACATTTTCTTCCATATAGAGCTTCAAAAGGTGCCATGCCCAAGCTAGACTGGAAGCTGTTGTTATAGGCAAATTCAGCAAATGGAAGGCACTTTTCCCAATTCTTGCCGAAAGATATAACACAGGCTCTGAGCATGTCTTCAAGAATTTGATTCACTCTTTCGGTTTGACCACCGGTTTGAGGATGATAGGCCGTGCTAAAGGAAAGACGAGTTCCCATAGCTTGTTGGAAACTAGCCCAGAACTTGGAGGTAAATAGGCTTCCACGATCAGAGATGATTTTCTTTGGAACACCGTGAAGAGTGACTATCTAGGAAACATACAGATCTGCCAATTGGCTAGCAGTAATATCTTCTCGAATAGGAAGGAAGTGAGCAACCTTAGATAGGCGATCAATGACCACCCATATAGCATTGCTTCCCTTTTGGGTTTTGGGAAGGCCAGTAATGAAATCCATGCCAATCTCATCCCATTTCCACTCGGGAATAGATAGAGGTTGAAGAGTACCCGCTGGTCTTTGATGTTCAGCTTTTACACGACGACAAACGTCGCATTCAGCAACAAAGCGAGCAATTTCTCGTTTCATCCGGGTCCACCAGAACCTTTGACGGAGATCCTGATACATCTTTGTAGTTCCAGGATGAATAGAGAGAGGTGACTCATGAGCTTCTTGGAGGATTAGCTCGCTTAGCTTCTGTTTCTTTGGCACAACCAGACGGTTACCAAAGTAGACTACACCATGATCATCGATGGAGAAACACTTAGCCTTTCCGCTAGCAATGCTCTTCTTCATCTTAGAAATACCCAAGCTATGCTTCTGAGCATCCTTGATCTGGTCTTCAAGAGAGGGTTTAACCTCTAAGTTTGCAAGGAAACCACGAGGTATAACTTCAAGATTGAGACGTGCGAATTCCTCATGGAGAGAAGGTTGATCCTGCTGGATCATGAGATTGTTGCAATAGGATTTTCGACTTAGCGCATCAGCAACAACATTGGCCTTGCCGGGTTGATAGTTGAGACCTAGATCATAATCTTTGATGAGTTCCAACCATCTTCTCTGTCTGAGATTCAGATCCGGTTGGGTGAAGAGATACTTTAGACTTTGATGATCCGAGTACAACTCGCAACGACTACCAAGAAGGTAATGTCGCCATTGCTTAAGAGCATGTACCACAGTTGCAAGCTCTAGATCATGAGTTGGATAATTGAGCTCGTGTGGTTTCAACTGTCGAGAGGCATAGGCAACCACATGGCCATCTTGCATCAACACACATCCGAGCCCTTGAAGAGATGCATCACAGAAGACGACAAAGTCCTTGCTAGTGTCCGGAAGGACAAGCACAGGAGCAGTAGTCAGTTTGGTTTTCAAAACTTGGAAACTTTCTTGTGCCTTTTCTGACCACTCAAACTTCTTATCCTTCTTGAGAAGATCAGTCATCGGCTTGGCAATTTTGGAGAAATTTTCAATGAATCGACGGTAATAACCAGCCAGTCCAAGAAAACTTCGGATGTCCTTAGCTGACTTAGGGGTCTCCCAGTCAAGAACAGATTGAACTTTGTCTGGAATCATTGCAACACCATTTGCAGAGACAACATGACCAAGGAAGATGAGCTCTTGTAACCAGAACTCACATTTAGAAAACTTGGCATAGAGACGATGTTCACGAAGCTTTGTTAAAGCTAGACGTAGATGTTCAGCATGTTCTTCTTCGGTCTTGGAATAGATTAGGATATCGTCAATATAGACCACGATGAACTTGTCAAGATACTCCATGAACACAGAGTTCATGAGCCGCATAAATGTGGCTGGAGCATTGGTGAGGCCAAAGGACATGACAGTGTACTCGTACAGACCATAACGAGTCATGAACGCCGTTTTTGGAATGTCTTCGGTTCTGATTTTAATTTGATGGTACCTCGATCTTAAGTCCATCTTGGAGAAGACTGTGGCACCAGTCAATTGATCAAAAAGATCATTGATCCGAGGAAGAGGATACTTGTTCTTGATTGTCACAGCATTGAGCGGCCGGTAATCAACAACAAGTCGCGGAATGTTGGTATCCCTTTTCTTGACGAAGAGTGCAGGACATACCCAAGAAGAGGTACTAGGCTGGATGAAGCTTTTCTCCTCTAACTCTTCCAGTTGCTTCTTTAGTTCAACCAATTCTTCTGGAGGCATACAATAAGGTCTTCGGGAAACAGGAGCGGTTCCAGGAACCAACTCAATGACAAAATCCACACTTCGATCAGGTGGCATGCCAGGTAATTCTTCAGGAAAGACATCTGGAAAGTCACAGACCACCGGTACATCATGAATTTCAAGTGGAGGTAGGACATCAATGGCATACAACTCAGCCTCCGGAACAAATCTTGCTGATGGAGCAGTTGCTGGCGAAGACCAATACAAAACTGTATTGCCAGAAAGATCAGTCAAGGTAATAGACCTGGCTGCACAATCAATGACAGCTTGATACTTTGTCAGCCAGTTCATGCCCAAGATGACATCGATATCAGTGGACTTGAGGGCAATGAGAGAGGTTGGAAACAAGAGATACCCTATGTCGATTATGACCCCATGAGTAACCCAGATGGTTTGCCAACGAGACCCGGGAGTTTTAATTTCCATGGGGGAAGACATTGTCTCAAAAACTATGCCGTGCATTTGTGCAAACTCTTGAGAGATGAATGAATGCGATGCTCCAGAATCAAATAAAGCTGTAGCTAGAATTGAGTTGATACGGAGCGTACCCAGAATGACGCTTGGATCTTCCTGAGCTTCTTCGACGGTGACATGGGTCAGTCGACCAACACCTTGAGCTCTATCCACTTTCTTTGGCGGCAGATATTTACGACCAGAAGTCCTTTGATAGCAATCCCTCGAGAAATGGCCAGGTTGACCACATGAGTAACAAACACCACCACCTGAACCACCCATGCCAGGACGATAGCTTGCTCCTCCCGCATTGCTTGGAGGAGCGGTTGGTATCGGCGGACGAGGAGCATATCCAGAAGGCTTCGGTGCATAAGGAGCACGAGGCACAGCACTGTAGGGGATAAAAACATGGCGACACCGAGTGCTTGAACTAGAAGGTTGAGCAGCCTCTGAAGGACGCTTACATGTTTCCTCATACTCAACCTTTCCTCTTTCTGCCTTCATGGCTTTATTCACGAGATCTTGTAGAGTATTGAAGTCGAGGAGATGAAGATCACGATGAAGTTCAGGATCCAGTCCCTTGCGGAACAAGGCCTATTTCTTGGCATCCGTAGACACCTCTTCAGGAGCATAGAAAGCAAGGCGATTGAAGTGACCTTGGTAATCACAAACAGAACCATTACCCTGCTTTAGCTTCAGAAATTCCTCCCTTTTAAGCTCCATCAAACCCTCCGGAATGTGATACCCTCGGAAGGCAGTTTTGAACTCTTGCCAAGTCACAACATGATTGGCAGGCTGCAGAAACAGGAAATTTTCCCACCATGAACCAGCAGCTCCCTCAAGATGGTATGCAGCAAAAGTCACCCAATCAGCTTGAGCAGCATGGGCAACCTCAAGCTTACGCTCGATGGTGCGGAGCCAGTAGTCAGCATCCAATGGCTCAGTAGAGTAACTGAACACTGGTGGGGTGAGGCGGATGAAGCTTTTGATTCCGACTCCTTCATCCTGACGTTGAGCAGTATTGCGCTCAATCCTCTCAAGGAGCCTTATGTTGTCAGCGCGATTGGCTTCATACATGGCCATCAGTTGGACCATAGATGGCGGTGGAGGAAGGTCAACATTATCCTCTAGACCATCTCCACGGCCACGACCACGATTACCACCACTGCGAGTACCACCCGACATCCTGAGGAGAAAACAAGAACCATGAGATATAGATCCACCGGAAGAATTCAACAGAAGATAACATATACCAAATTGAAGGCACATGATGGAAAACAAGACATGTGAGGTAAAGATATATCATCGCATCAAACATGGCAATAGAAGGGCATACAAAATTGTATACACTACCAAATGGCTTGCAACCCATGACAATGGAAGCAGGGATGATATAAAATCACCACGTCCTGTCGGATAGAATAAATTTAGCAAAGGAGCATAGAGAGGCCAACTGTTGGAGTCTACACATCCGAAGCAGGGACTTTGGACAATGCTTTAGATTAACTCAAGAAACTTGGAACTCTGAGACTTGCAACCGGGTACGAAGTACTAAAGAAAACTACCCAAACCCGTTGATCCTAGAGGTTTGAAATGATAGGCATAAGATAAAACCGTTTTCAATCAAACTTAGGAAAGATAACTTAGAATCAGAGTGACACCAGGTAAGGAGTAAAAAGAATCCTACTCAGAGTTTTTGCAATTAAGGTTTAGCTTTCAAGTAGTTTTCACAGACACTAGACACAACAACGACCAGTAGTAAGGGTTTTCCTACAGGCAGTCCTGCTCTGATACCAAAAGCTGTCGGGACCCCGGGGATCTAAACTATACATAGATGTTATGTGTATTAGTCACGCTAGCAACGAGTGATACTGGGGTTACCAGTCCCAGGCCGGAATACCATCGGCAGGCAGGCCGGAATTAAACATCGACTCTACACATCTCGAAGCGCCGTGAAACTAATCATAACCAAGTCTGCATAACAGAGAGCTCGAGAATCTTAAACCCCTCTCGTGCACTTTATATCCATACACTTATCATGCATGAGATGGGTAACCAAAGTTGGTACACAACAGTGACTCTACAACTCAAAGGTCATAATGTAAAGCTCTTACCTGAGCAAAGATCCAAAGGATTACAAACAGAGGTCACTGACCAACAATACAACAAGCAACGGAAAGCAAATTATGTTATGCTACATAACAAGATAGCAAATGGCCTAAGAGGCCTTAAACATAAAGCGACGTCCAACCCTTAAGTCTCAGGCTGCTGCCTGGGAACTCCCAACTACTCGTCGACGTCAACGTAGAAACCACCTTCGGCTGGAGCAACTTCCTCTGTAGAAAAACAACAACGAGGCAAGGGTGAGTACTTAAGGTACTCAGCAAGACTTACTACCCTATTAGCTACCTATTAGCTAAATGCTTGGTTAGAAAGGCTTTCTTTGGAGTTTCTTTGCATAAAGCAAGTTTTCTTTGCAAGACAGATAAGAATAGAAGCTCGACTACTCAGATCATTTTAAATACGGAAGAGAGCGACACCAGCTCTACTGATCATCATAAGATATCCACTGAATCATCTTCACCTGAACCTATCACGTAGGATCACCCCCTCTATCACCCCAAGGAAGTAATCCTATTCACACCTTAAGTTGCCAAGTTTTACCATTCGGTTAAAGTTGTCTATGATCACAGAATCCATTCCCAAGTCATCCATAACCGTGGACACGGCTTTTCGAAAAGATTTAACCCTGCAGGGGTGCACAACTTTACCCACACGTGCCAACCGACTCTTAATGCCAACGTTCTAGCTTTCTCCTTGGAAAGCCGGCAGAGGGTGGTTGACCACGACTTTTACCTTACTTTTGCCTAAACCATGAGTCACGCCCTAAGGATGGCTCCGCCGTAACGGGTCAAGTCCCGAAGTTGGTCCTTAAGGTTGTGTACAGGGATCAAGATTACGAAGGCTGTGCCTTCCTCAACCCCGGCCACGTTCCTATATGATGCACCTCCTCCGCCATCTCTTTTCAAAACCTTTTCAATGCAAATGCCAAATGAAAATCCTGATCTATGTGACTCATGGAACAGCCTAGGCAATTTAGTTAGTCGAGAGGGTGCCATTATAGGTCCTCGTGTGGTTGTACGCTCGGTTTTGGTTCAAGAGGCGAGAACTCAGGTCCTAAGTTCGGCAAGAATGAGTCAAATAACCACATCCCAATGTGGCGGCTCATCCAAGCCTTTAAGCATGTTTCAACAAACTTCACTGATCATACCACAACATCTATCATACTAGGTTCATTCACAGCTCGGATTCATCAACTAGATGGATCAGAGGTTACCAACTAAGCATGGCTAAGCATAATAGATATAGAGGCTCTAGCAAAGCACACAAGCGAAACCTAGTCATGCTAGGAGCAGTGGATCAGGTAATTTAGGCGACAAAGATAGAAACATGCATCGGAGAGGATAACTCTAACTATCGATAGAAGACATTTGAATCGTATGCGATAAATAGCAGAGCTTAAGATACTTTGAAATCATAGGTTCAGATATGATTGCTTGCCTTGTCCTTCAGTGGACGGGTACAGATCTTCAGCGGTGTTCGTCTCGAACTCGGGCTCGGTTCCTATCGTGAAGAATCAAATACCAGAAAGGAAGGACACAATCAACACCAATGCATCGATGCGCAAACAAGCATGATGATATGACAAGTTTAGGGTGCTCAAAATAAACCCTAATACTAGCTAGTCAGGTAGCGGGGTTTTCAGACGACTCCGAAGCAGTGATCCGACAAACCTTAAATTAAGCCGGAGGGGGTACAATTTGGTTCTTCTAAATTAAGCAGATTCAACGTTGATTAGCAATGCATGATATTGACACAAACAGGTAGAGTTCATTTTTCTGAGCATTTTGATAGGTCATTCATCTTTTTCTGATAACCAGAGAATTAGTTATGAATTTAACGAGTTTCTATTCAAAATCTGAAATTCCTGGAAATAAAAACAGATCACAGGGCCTTTTTCACCGGGGTCAAGATGACCCACGGTCACTGACCAGAGGGGCCCAAGGCCCACTCGCAGGCCACGCTGGCGCAGGGGCCAGGGCAAGCCACGGCCATGGCGGGGCTCCCGCCGGTGGCCACTGCGACGGCGCTCCGGCGCGGGGAAAAGGAGAGGGAGGGGTCCCGGAGGACCGGAGCCTCACCCTGAGCTCGCCGGAGAGGTCACCGGGGCCGGAGGAGGGCCGACGGTGGCGCAATCGACGACGGCGTCCTCGGTTGACTGCAGGGATACGGCGGCGAGCGGCGGCGACTCCAGGGGCTCCGGCTCGATTCCTTTGGCCAGACGGTGGAGGAAGGCACGGCGGACCTGTGGGGCTCGTCGGCGGAGCAAGGGACGGTGCGGAACGGCGGCCTAGGTGGCGGCCATGGCGGCGCTGCTCGGCTACTGGGAGGAGGACAGGGAAGAGAGGGAGAGTGAGAGCAGCGAGAGAGAGAAGGAAGAGGGGGAAGTGGCGTGGCATGCAGGGGCTGCTCCAGGGGGTCTTCTCGGCCTTCGTCGGCAAGCAGGAGGTGGCCGCGCAGGTCACCTGCGAGCCTCCACGCAGGAGCTTGGCTCATGCAGGAAGAAACAAAAGGGATTTTTTTTGTAGAAACCCCCCTAAACTTTGAGGATTTCCTGAGTTATATTTAAACAGCACCCTTTGGCAAGGTTTAGTGAAACAAACTTGTTCAAAAAGATATGAAATTAACCAGGGACTTTTTAGAGAAATAGTAGAAGCTCCACAAAGTTTTGTTGCAAACTTTTGAAAACATTTTGAGAGCATTTCGAATAAAGAAGAGTTGCACATGTTAGGGTTTTCTTCTTTGATTTGAATTCAAGTTTTACTCAAGTGCAGAAAAAAAATGCAATGATGATGACAAGTGCTTTATTTATTTAACAAGCATGGGATGTTACAAAAGTGTATTTGAAACAAAATTTAAAAAACAGGAGCATGTGCTCCCGGATGCCAAAACATCACTCCCATGAACAAATATGAACTACATTACCAAATCTATCTCAATAGAGCCACCGTATGGTGTATTTTCTTGGGTCCGTTTGGATGTCGATATTCAAGCAAGGAATTTGGAATTGGTATTTGGTCTTGTCCAATTTAGCTGTTTGGGTGGTTGTGGAATTGTAACTTGAATCTAGCCCAAATTCCATTTGGTATTTGCAATACTTGTGCAACCCACCCTAACTTTCTGAGGTTTCAACCTCGGAATTTGATAAAAACTGCTAGTAATTGCTAGCCCACTAGGATTCCATGAGCCAATTTAGTGTCCAACCAAATAGGATTTTAGAATTGCTAGCTTACTAGGATTTCATGGACAAATTCAGTGACCAACCAAACACATAATCCAAAATTAGGCTAGTTTAAGATTTTTCGTTGATTTAGTATTTGAGCATAATTCAATTCTAAGGCTCCCAATATCAACATCCAAACGGACTCTTAGTGTATCTATCAAGCATTATAATATTAATCTCTTGAATCTAAACTGTAAGTTGGTTGTGTTGTGCCTCTCCACATCTCTACTTATACTTATATATATATATATATATATATATATATACTTATATAAAGGCACAAACTTATTTTGATACAGTCAATCTCAACCATATAATAGGGTTGATCAAACGGTCTATATGGCTTCAATGTTGAGCTCAACTCAACACAAAATCATAAAGATCCATCAAATACTCCAACTAATTAATGGTTTGCTAATTGCTCCAACTAATTGATGGCCTGCTATTTACTCTAAATATGTCCCGCTAATTTATTTCTATTCCGTGATTGTTCCGTCAATTGTGCATTCCTTCTCATCTTCATCCACCGCCACCTCCTCTCTCACGCGCCAACGACTGCCGTGGAGGCGGAAGGTGCATCTTCTCGATGGTGTGCGACATGGTCCTGATCCTCCTACTGGTGGTGGTGCAGAAAGGCCAAGGCCATGGCCGCAAACCGCAACGTGCACGGCGAGGATAACGCGGCCACCACAACAGTTGTGGATGAGCCAGTGATCGCCGGCGGATGCATAGCCCGCAGCCGGCGCCGCGCCGTAGCGAGTCTTGGGAAAGCAGGCGGAACTGGCAGACTACGGGCCTGTGACGAGGCGGTGTATAAGGGGAGGGACCTCTGCTCCAACTATAGTCTGCTTGTGCAGCCCATATCGCCAAAGGCGTCGGCCTCAAGCTCACAGTCCCGTACTAGGGCTAGGAGAAACGAGACAGAGAAAGCCAAGGTGTGGGAGATCAAGGAGCCAGAGCTCAGGAAGCGGCCGACCTCCACCCCCACAAAGATTTGAATGTTTCCCTGATAGTCTGATCACAACGTCGTTTTTTTTAGGGAACAGCGTCGTTGATTACCAATATTCAATATAGTATATACCTATGAATTCAATTGATGTTAGCGGTTTAGCTGGTGTTCTTGGCGAGGCTAGATCTAGAGTCATCATTACAAATTAAAAAAAAATGTCTAACTGGTTAAGGTACAATCTGAAGTTTGCACTAAGACTTGCATTATTTGTTTGGGCCAATGTTGGTTTTGGTTAACAATCAAAAGGTTGTGTCCTGTTGTCGCGACCTCTTCTCAGCCAGGGCTTTCACTCTAAGGTTTACATCATTGATCTTCTTTAGTATATTATACTCCCTCCGTTTCAAATTATAAGATGTTTTAGATTTGTAAAGCAAATGTATCTAGACACGTTTTAGTGTGTATATTCGAGTGAAACTACATACTAAAAGATGTCTAAATATATATGATTCACAAAACTAAAACATCTTATATTTTGAAACGGAGGGAGTAGGATTTAGTATGTGCGACCGCAGAAGAAAAGACACAATTTTTTTTTACATAAATGTCTTGTGTATACTAGCGGTATTGCCATGTCGTTTAAACTTTGGAAGCTATAATAAATTTTGGACATATTTATTACTCAGTCGACGCCTTTCATGATGTATTTGTTTCAATTTATTTAATATGTTTGTTACATTGAAGCGAGTATAATCTATTATAGTTCTAGCTGGAAAAATTCAGATGGATTTACAAGATAGGCATTAGTGGGTAGGATATTTGATGGGTGTAAATTTATTGATTTTCTGCAGATCCCATTTTGTAGATTAAGATTTATTCTTGAGGACTACAAAATCAACGAATGTCCGAGTTTGTGCAACAAGAGGATCACTACATATTGTTGTTCATTTTTGTGAAGGTAAAAAGTGGGCAATGACAATCGTTGTTCTAAGGGATATATGATGACACCTAGGAAATTACTGTGATGTAAGGTAATTTTCAGAAACCATATATTCACTAGTGGAAAACAGGGCATCAGTCCCGGTTCGTATGGGCCTTCAGTCCCGGTTGCGCAACCGGGACTAACCAACCGGGACTGATGCCCTATCTTTAGTCCCGGTTGCTATACGAACCGGGACTAAAGAGTGACCACGTGGCAGGGGCCGGGCGGTCGTGGGCGTAGGTCTTTAGTCCCGGTTCGTGTTAAGAACCGGGACTAAAGAGTCCACACGTGGCAGCCTCTCTGCTTCTTTATTTTTCTGGATTTCAATTGTTATTTAGGGGTCTAGGGTTTAGGGTATATTTGTATTTTGCTCCATTCAATTGTTTGATTCATTTCAAACAAGTTTTCTTATATACTTATTCATACAGCATTACAACATAATATATAAAACAATACATATATATAATATATTTGGTTCACCGAGCATATACATGCATACAAGTATATATACAACTTGTTCACACACATAAGATCACGACTTGTGTTTAATTATAAACATTGTCTAATCGAAACCGGCATGAAATTCACCCTTTGGGTTAATGACATGTTCAAGCAGAAATCCGGCTAATTCCTCTTGAATTCCTACTACGCGTTCAGTCGGTGAGAGCAGTTTCCGCTTTGCTTCGAACTACGAAGAAGAAGAACAATATGAATATGAATCATCATAACAAAATTGATGCCAATAAAATGAATTTGTCAGTATATTATTTACTTACTGTTTGAAAATCAATTCCTTCAGTGACCTGTGCACGAAGGTTCTCGCAAGTATAGTATGCACATAGATTAGTTCCCGAAGGCTGCCTCGCACACTTTACGAGAATAGATTTTAGTCAGTGACATATCAAGATTGATATACTTAATGGTATTTGAAACTAGAATTAAAGGGATGTGTGGACCTAGCTCGTACGACTTACCTCGATCTGACGGTAAATTAGCTCAGTTTTCCATTCACCTTTAACTATGCGTATAAACCGTTTCCAAACACTGCCGAGCAAAGAAAATAAATAGATGAGTTATAGATGAACGAAAGAGACCGATATAATGCCATAATGATTAAAATTACCTATCCATCACATCAAGGATGCTTTGGTATTCATTAAGTGGTTTATCCATCGAGTCAAAGATTTGAACCCTTCCATAGTCAGGTTCAATCTTTAGCAAAATCCAATGGTAACTGCGTGCAAGTTTAATTATGTAAGTTAATAAACTCATCAATTACACTTATAACATCGAGTAAGGAAAAGTAACTGTGTATAAGATAGTAACACTCACCTGATGTTGTACGGAAAGAGTATTCTAGCTCGGTATTCCTGCGTAAGTAGGAACTCTAGCAAGTTATCCTCCGTCTCCTTGCGATTCCTTTGTATCATCGCTCCGTTAACTCGGTTTGGATCAATGAATCCAAGTTGGAGGTCATTCCTTTTCTTAGATTCCATACTCTTCATTCTGCATAATAAACAGCGTAGTGAGGAAAATTACATGCAAAGAACGAGTTGAGCTAGAGACTTATAGAAATAATGAATCACTTACAGAACATAGGCACTGACGAGAGATTTGTCGAGCGCGTCTTGATTGAATAGCTGAAAGAATTCATCAAACTCAATATGCACCAAGTCTTGACCTAAGAAATGGTCCTTTGTGATTTGCATAAGGAGAAAATCTTGCGTGCCCTTTGCGGCTTGCAGGTACCACTTATGCAATTTTCGCATTTGCGTTGGTAGATTCATTTCAATCTCAGGTGGGACCAGACTCTTCCCCTTTTCATATTGCCGTGCTATAGACGCCTTTGGGGTGATACCTTCATCTAGCAATTGAGAAAGAGTCAAACCAGCTTCTTTAGCAAAGTCGGCGGGATTGGGTTGAGCAACACTCCCACCAGCATCACTAGCAAAGACCTTTAGCGGGGAGATTGATTTTTTGGTCTGTGCTCCAAGCTGGGCAACGTCTCTTTTCCCTCTTGCAGTTACGCTTGTCTTATTAGCTTCTTTTTTTGCATCTACCTGCTTATCCAAACAACGCTTGTAGTCATCTGGCTTACGCAATTCATATTGCGAAGGTTGGGTAAGCATATCAAAGGCCCACTCCTTCTGTTCCAGAGTATATACCTGCTTCGGTGTAGGGGTCGGGCGTAGGGCTGCGAGCTTCCTTTTCACTTTGGCTCTGTCCTCCGCCTCAATTTCTTCAGCAGTCTTCTCGATAGGAGGAGGCGGCACCGCCTTAGCTATCTTGGCCCGTTTCTTCGGAGAGACATTGCTAGTGGACATAGCAGCGGACTTGCCACAACTCTGGGACTTACGAGTGGGCTGAGGCGGCGGAGGTGGCGGAGGCGGCTGACATTGAGGTGGAGATCGATGTGGACTCGGGGTATGGTGGTAGTCGTCCCTGTCGTCGTCGGGAGGTGGTGAATTGCGAGGACTAGGAGGAGAGGGTGGCCGCCTTGGCGCCGAGCCTGGAAACACGATGTGTTTCTTATCCCAAAGAATTATACCACCCAATACTTCTCCCAGTTTTTCCTCCTCTTCAGGTCCAGCGACGTCAAGAAGGAGGGACTCATACCCCCTTTCAATTGCATCCACCCCGACCTTAGCATAGCCAGGTCGAATCTCACGGCCATGCCAGGTTTGTCCAGGTCCAGATGGCAAGACATAGCCAACCGCCACCTTCATCGATATGTTCTTCATGGGATAATGCAGCTGACAGTCTGTCTTCTTGGTGATATCATCCACGGGGTAGTGAACCATCGGTACCAAGATCATCAGCGGGCATATCTGATGCCCGTTCTTCACCTTCTTCTTCTTCATTATCTTCCATTGCGGTATCGGTGGTTTCAGGGAACTCAGGATAGTTGTCATCATTCTCTTCTTCATCGTTGTCTTCCATCATAACCCCTCTCTCCCCATGCTTAGTCCAACAATTATAGCCGGACATGAAACCGAACCGGAACAGGTGGATGTGAAGGGTCTTTGTGGAGGGGTAATCCTTCTCATTTCGACAACCTCCGCATGGACAACACATAAAACCATTCCGCTTGGTTGCCTCAGCCACCTTGAGAAAAGAATGCACGCCTTTAATGAAATCTCCAGAGCGTCGATCGGCGTACATCCATGCTCGGCTCATCTGCATTATATAAGTACATATCAAACGCAAATCAAATATACAATTTCTATTTCTATCTCTAATTTTAGTTTGATAAGTAAGAATAAGTTAACAAAACTTTAGTCCCGGCTGGTGGGTACTTCTATCGGTATTTCTATCTCTATTTCTATCGGTATTTCTATTGTTCTATTGTTCTATCTCTATTTCTATTTCTATGTTAGCTATGTCTACTTCTATTTTTATTTTTAATTCTAACATTTCTATTTCTAATAGCATTTCTATTTCTAATAAAATCTAACATAAATAAAACCTATATAGCATTTCTATTTTTACCTCTATCGGTATTTCTATCTCTATTTCTATCAGTATTTCTATTTTTCTATCTCTATCTCTATTTCTATTTTATTTATGTCTACTTCTATTTTTATTTTTAATTCTAACATTTCTATTTGTAATAGCATTTCTATTTCTAATAAAATCTAA
Organism: Dactylis glomerata; assembly: GCA_007115705.1. Taxonomy (NCBI): domain Eukaryota; kingdom Viridiplantae; phylum Streptophyta; class Magnoliopsida; order Poales; family Poaceae; genus Dactylis; species Dactylis glomerata. The sequence continues at coordinate 302,706 of QXEO01000265.1, read as the reverse complement.
CATAAATAAAATCTATATAGCATTTCTATTTTTACCTCTATCGGTATTTCTATCGGTATTTCTATTTTTCTATCTCTATCTCTATTTCTATTTCTATGTTAGCTATGTCTACTTCTATTTTTATTTTTAATTCTAACATTTCTATTTCTAATAGCATTTCTATTTCTAATAAAATCTAACATAAATAAAATCAAATAAACATCTAATAAAATCTAACATAAATAAAATCTAATAGCTATGTCTATCTATATAGCATTTCTATTTTTACCTCTATCTATAAAATCTAATAAAATCTAACATAAATAAAATCAAATAAACATCTAATAATTGCTCCCATAAAAAAATCACAAATCTCTCTACTTCTAGAGCAATAAATGAGCTAAATTACCAATGAAAGACAAAAGCACAAAATTCCTCACCTTTTAGTCCACTTAGATTGAAGTGGGGACATCAATTTGTGACAAAAAATGGTGATCAAAGAGGATGAACTCGAGTTGCATGAAGAACACTGAGAGTGGAGAGTGGGAGTGCCTGGCTCGGGGAGGAAGAAGGAGCTGCTTTTATACAGGGAAGTCATTAGTCCCGGTTTGTAATACCAACCGGGACTAAAGGCTCACTCTTTAGTCCCGGTTGGTGTTACCATCCGGGACTAATGAGTCTGACAACGGTCGGATTCGACCCCAGAGTCATTAGTCCCGGTTCATATTACGAACCGGGACTATAGGTTTAAAACGAACCGGGACTAATGAGGTCTGCGGTCTGGCGGCCGAAAAAGTGGTGGGGCCCTGGGCATCAGTCCCGGTTCAGACAGCAACCGGGACTAATGCCCAGGAATATTAGGCCGGTTTTCTACTAGTGATTCAATGGTTATGTTTCAGTAAATAGTTTCGGAACTTCTCAACTCCTTTTTTCACCACCTTTTGCTAATCTCAGTGTGGCATACATAATTTTGTACTGCAGTTATTACCCCTATTGGGAGTGCCTATATGATTAATTATTGTTTTAGCATGGCAATGTATTTCTCTTGAAAGATTACTTTGTACTAAAACCACGAGCCTTAATTATAACGCAAGTTTCCCCATGCCAATATATTAAGCATCCGTATATATCAAGCCACACACTGGACTGTGTGTGGATGATCAAGATCACGGGGTTAGAGTATATCCATATGTTACGGAGATATTAGTAAATTTTACAATGGGTGGCCCTTTAGATGCATTATATTGATTCACTTATATTGGCACCGAATTATCGCTCCCACAAGAATTTGCGGATATTGGTGGAGAAGTTCCAAAGGGCTTTTTTTTTTGAAATGGAGGCAAAAGCTTTGTCCCAATCTATTAATTAAGAAGAAGAGAATTACCCAGTTAATTAACAGAAAACTGGGCAAAAACCGATACAATACCACTACAAACAGCACCGAAAGCTCCGACAACAAGACAACCAACAAGCATTCTAAACCTACAACGACCACAAACTAACGACAGAAAGAGCACCACACCGCAAAGAAGACCAACTGAATGAACCCGCCAACTCGATTGGGTACCATCAATCAAGCGGTCGCGGAAACTTCCAGGAGTATACCCTCTTCTTTCTTTTGCTCCTGAGAGACTTCTCCACCTTCTTGATTATGTCCTCAGAAGCCTTCCCCGCTAAGACGCAAGCAATCTCCATGCCATATCCAGGACTAGCGGCCTCCAAACTAACGAGTAAGTCACATAGCTCTTTTCCAAAGAGAGACTCAGAGTTAGGAGCCAACACACCTCCACTGTCCACAATGGTGGGTGCCTGACAAGGCTTTAACAGCGGTGGAAAGGGCGTCATGGCCACCACTGAGGCCTTTAAGGATCCCGACTCCACCGGTAGCACCATAGATGATTCCCCACATAACTCCTGAAGCTCAGGCATAACCTGTAAAACTGGACCTTGGTGATAACCGCACTCTCAAGAACAGAGGCATCACAAGGACCCATACCCACGACGGTCATGACATCCACCTCTACCGGCGATAAAGCACCCGCAGGCTCGATCCAAGCTTCAGACTGATCTTCCACAAGGGAGCCTTCGACCCCATCATCAGGTAAAGCAACATTATGCATCTTCTCAAAGCGCACTCCAATAGACAAGACTCCCTTATCCTTGTAAGCCGCACGACCGGCCGCGATCGACGCCTCCATCAAAGACGGTGACGAGATGCGAAGCATAGGGGAGCAAGGACCAAAGAAGCCACCCAACCCCATGTCGTTTGAGGCCTCTCGCAAAGGCCGGATCGCCTCTGCCACAATGTCCTGGATTTGTACAAAACAATGCCAACTGAGCCGCGAAAGCTTCCTACAATAGCTCATCCAATGCACCCTTATCGATGCCTTCATGGACACCAACATCATCCCGACGAGCATCACTAGTGCCGCGACACTCTTTAACACGACGAATGATGCCATGAACCTCCGAATGCCGCAGCGCATCAGAGCGATCACCTCCCACTAGCGGCGCCACCACAACCTCGGCCCACGAACGAGCATGCCGTGACCCATGAGGCACAGTGCGTCACATGGGGGAGCATCCAACATGACAGGACGACGCCTACAGTCCCGCTGGCAAAGAGCACGAATGTCCATAGAACGAGCACGAGTGTCCAGAGAGCGAGAACGAGCGGCGGGAAATCGTGCACGACAGAAACGCTACCGATGACCAGGACAACGACAACGGATGCATCTGAAGGGCTCACGACATGTGCTGACTTGGTGGTCACGCTCTAGGCAACGAAAGCATCTCCGTCGAGCCCAACGCTTGAAGGCGAGGCTACGCTCAAGACCTTCCTTACGAAGCAAAGATGATGGCTCACGGCCCGGGCGGCTGCCCTGACCCACCTGCACCCATCCATCCTCGTCTCCAGCTGCTGCAGCAAAGAGGCCGCCGCTGGGCTCCGGTGGCGCCTTCTCATCATGGCACACATCAACGCTGCTGCACACAACCGACAGCGTCCGTGGGGCGCCCTTGGCAGCTGCCGGTGTCTGGGGGGCTAGCTCCTCATGGTCGTTGATACGTCTCAAATGTATCTATAATTTTTGATGCTCCATGCTTGTTTATACACCATTTGCTTTGTGTTTTGTTACACTTCGTGGCATTTTTATACATTTTCCGGAACTAACCTATTAACAAGATGCCACAATGCCAGTTCCATGTTTTCTGCTGTTTTTGTATTTCTAGAAAAGCTACACATGAAATATTCTCGGAATTGGATGAAACAAAAGCCGAACCTCCTATTTTTACCGAAGCTTCGCGAAGACCGAAGATGAGACGGAGAGGGGCCAGGGGCCAGGCTCACCATAGGGTGGCGCGGCCCAGCCCCTGGCCGCGCCACCACATGGTGAGGCTAGCTGGCCCACCTTCTGACGCTGCCCTTTCGCCTATAAATTCCCCTCGACGAGAAAAACCTAAAGGACAGATCACTTTTCCTCGAAACATACTGCAAGCCGCCGCTGTCGTCGAAGCAAGACCGGGAGGATCCAGGAGCTCTTCCCGGCACCCTGTCGGAGAGGGGAATCCCTATCGGAGGCCTTCTCCACCAACATGGTCGCCTCCAGAGTGATGTGTGAGTAGTCTACCTTGGACTACGGATCCATAGCAGTAGCTAGATGGTTGTCTCCTCCACCACGTGCTTCATGTTTAGATCTTGTGAGCTGCCCTACATGATCAAGATCATCTTTTTGTAATTCTACATGTTGTGTTTATTGGGATCCGATGAGTATTGATACTATGTCAAGTTGATGTGCTGAATATATATCTTTATGTTATCTCTATGTTGTTTATGATCTTGCATGCTCTCCGTTGCTAGTAGATATCTTGGCCGAGTAGATGCTAGTGACTCCAAGAGGGAGTATTTATGCTCGATAGTTGGGTTCATGCCTCTAGTAATCTGGGAGAGTGACAGAAACCTCTAAGGTTGTAGATGTGTTGTTGCCATGATATGTCTCCAACGTATCTATAATTTTTGATGCTCCATGCTTGTTTTTACACCATTTGCCTACTGTTTCATTACACTTCGTGGCACTTTTATGCATTTTCCGGAACTAACCTACTAACAAGTCGCCACAGTGCCAGTTCCCTGTTTTCTGCTGTTTTTGTGTTTTAGAAGTGATACACAGGAAATATTCTCGGAATTGGACGAAACAAGTTCCTGAAGTCTTATTTTGTCCGGGAGCTTCTAGAGATCCGAAGAGAAGTAGGACGGGGGCCATAGGGGCCCCACACACCAGACTAGCGCAGCCAGGGCTTGGGCCGCGCCGCCGTGGTGTGAGGCCACCTGGCCCCACTTCTGACATCGCCCCTTCGCCTATAAAGACCCCCCGACGGGAAAAACCTAAGTACCCGATCAATTTTCCAGAACACATCGCGATCCGCCGCCGCCGTCGACCCGAAGATCGGGAGGGTCCAGAAGCTCTTCCCGGCACCCTGCCGGAGAGGGGAATCGCTACCGAAGGTCTTCTTCATCGCCATGCTTGCCTCCGGGGCGATGAGTGAGTAGTCTACCTTGGACTATGGGTCCATAGCAGTAGCTAGATGGTTGTCTTCTCCACCACGTGCTTCATGTTTAGATCTCATGAGCTGCCCTACATGATTGAGATCACCGTTATGTAATTCTACATGTTTGGTTTGTTGGGATCCGATGAATATTGGTGTTTATGATTGAGTTGCTGTACTGAATTATACCTTATGTTATCTCTATGTTGTTTATGATCTTGCATGCTCTCCGTTGTTAGTAGCTATCTTGGCCGAGTAGTTGCTAATGACTCCAAGAGGGGGTATTTATGCTCGATAGTGGGTTCATGCCTCTATTTAACCTGGGGGAGTGACATAAACCTCTAAGGTTGTAGATGTGATGTTGCTACTAGGGAGAAAACAACATTCATATGCTCAAGGGCATATGATTTGTTTACATTACACACTTTGCTTAATGCAATTATCTGTTGTTCGCAACTTAATACTTATGGAGTTCTCGGATTGATTCGCCACAAGTGGATTATTAGTCATAGATGCAGTTGGATGGCGGTCTATGTATTTTGTTGTAATGCCCAGAGTAAATCTCATAGTGATCTTCTTGACATATCACGTTTATCTTTATTCTATCAATTGCCCAACTGTAATTTGTTTACCCAGCATGTGTTATTTATCTTATGGAGAGACACCACTAGTGAACTGTGGACCCCGGTCCTATTTCCATCATATTGCTATCACCTGTTTACTTTACTCGCACTGTTTACTTTACTCGCATACTTCTACTGTTTTCCACTCGATACGCTCATAACCTTTGTTTCAAGCAAACCGGTGAGATTGACAACCTCATCGCAAGTTGGGAGCAAAGTACTTGGTTGTGTTGTGTGCAGGTTCCGCGTTGCAGCTAGCAAAGCAAAGCTTGGACGAGGCGCCATATATAAATTGTCCGAAGCTGTCGCTAAGCCAGTCCGCATCACCTTCAGTCGTCATTGTCTGCTTTTCTCCTGGACGATAAACCTTGGTTTCTTAACTGAGGGAAAACTTGCTGCTATATTCATCAAAACCTTCTCTTGGGGTTCACCAACTGGCCGGTCAATTACTACAAGCCAACAAGTTTCCTGGCACCATCATCACCGCGCCATCAACAAGTTTTCTGGTGCCGTTGCCGGGGAAGAGTGGAAGACTTCTGCGAGGGGAGTTTTTCGCACGCACATCCTTTACTTTGTTTATTGTTTTGCTTTACTTTATTTATTTTACCTGCATCATTTTATATCAAAAACCCAAAAAATTTAGAATCCTTGGTAGTTGTTATTTCTTTACTTTTAGTTCATCATGTTGATCCCTAAGTACGTTATGGAGGACCTCTCAGTAGGTAGTGGTTCTATCATTGGAAAAAGTAACATTGAGGAGTTCTTTAATCATATTAGTATGCATAAGGAAGTTGAGGAAAAGTCTTTGGTTGAGCTAGCTCCTAGTTATGAAGTTGCTTCTGCTCATTTAGTTCACATGTTAGAAGCTAGGTTTGCTAGTCTTAATCCTTTTATGCAATACATGTTCCTTAAGCTTTATGAAATTGAAGATCCTGAAAAGAAAGCTTATATCTTGGAAACTTTGCGCATAGAATTTAGAGATGTTGCAATTGAGGCTAGGAAAGTTTTTAAGAAGTTTAATAAGCTTGGCTCGCCTGTTGAAATTGTTGGTACACCCAACGAAGATTCTAGATTGCCAATACCTTGTAAGCTTGTAGGAATTCATAATGCCTTGGTAGCTAATACTAGTTGGATTTGTCCTGAAAATCTTTTTGATGAAAATAGTGTACCAAAGCGTGACTACAAGGGATACTCAAAACTCAATTGGATAGTATTCATTTTTTTATTCCTATAGTGGATCCTGATCCCCTTTTTATTATTAGTTGATTCGCAATTTTCTGCGCCTAGCTCAAAGGCGTTAAAGAAAAGCACTCTTGGGAGATAACCCAATGTTTTATTTTCAGTACTTTTTCTTTTATTTGAGTCTTGGAAGTCATTACTACTGTAATGACCGCTCCTTATCCTTTTGATTTCGTTTTTGTGCCAAGAGAAGCCTCTAATTCGAGTGAGGTAAAGATTTGGGGATGTTGCTGTCCTGAAACTGTTTTCGGTGCTGCACCGTAAAAATTCGTATACATTCTCTGTTTATCTTTTGGACCTGCGATTTCTTGTGCATATGCCCCAGGTTATATCCAAACTTTTGTTAGTTGAACACTTTTTGATTTGAGCAACAAAAAACCCCTCAAAAATTCGACCTTTGTCAGCTGTTCAGTTTTGACAGATTTCTGCCAATATTTGTGTTTGCCACTTTATCGCTTTCTTTTGAGTTCTTTTGATCACGGAACTTTTTGGGAAGTTGCTACAGTAGTATTTGCTATATATGTGGTGGTTTTGAGTTGAAACCTGAAGCAAAAAGAGGTTGATTATATGTTATGCTTACACTAATGTTGCTAATAGAATTGTGTTTAGTTTTGTATGAAGGAAGTTTTCAAGTGTAGGGATTGGAGAATGATGAGATGAGTTAAAGAATGGACAAAAGCTCAAGCTTGGGGATGCCCATGCATCACCCCAAGAAATATCCAAGAAGTACAAGCGTCAAAGCTTGGGGATGCCCCCGAGGCACCCCTTCTTCATCGGCAAAAATCAGGTCACCTTTCAAGACACTATATTTTTATTGCTTCATGCACTATATGTTTTTCTTGGAGCGTCAGTTGTTTTAGTTTTCTTAGTTAGTTTAGTTTTGTTTGCTGCAATAAATGGTTGGACCCCAACAAATTTCCTTTGGAGGAGATGTACTCGTTTTCATTTGCCAAGAACACTCCGTTTTCACTCTTATCGTTCATCGAGTGTTCTTCTTTTTCCGCTACTGCTTTTGGTTTTCGTTTTTGCCTTGATTTGCGTTCAGACCTTGTCATATATTTTCATCAAGGTGTATTTTTGCCTCTGATCTTTATTGGTTTTCAGCAAAAGAGGTGTTCATAAAAAATTTCAAATGGTGTTGGAAAAGAGAAAAAGCTTTATGCAAAAAAGTGGTACAAGAAGGAGCTTGTATAGACTGCGGCTTAGGCTTTTTCATGTCATGCTTGATGTCTTTTTGATAGTATGCTTAGTGGTTTTGCTGTAGCATGACTTGTCTCAAATAACTGAGATTGCTTAATGAGCCTTTGAAAAAATCATGCGTTGTTTTTATTGTATGGAAGCATTATTTTGGTTTTCTCCTTGATGCTTTATTTGGGTTGACTTGGCGCATGCTCACACATGTTAGACTCTTACAAAGTCACCAATAGCCTCTATGATCATTTAGTTTTTTTGACTTTTGATGCCATCTTATGCTTCTTTTAATGTCGCTTTGTCGCTTTGCATGATTATGACCATTATTGCTCTCTTAGTTGGTCGCTCCCAGTCTTTTGCTAGCCCTCGCCTTGTACTGAGTATGAGCTCTACTAGTGCATCCAACTCCTAAAAGCCAAAGTTTTCCAAAGTGTCCACCATACATACCTACTAGCAATTTGCTATTCCAAGTAAATTTGACTTGCTTTTATTTTCTCTTCAAATTAAACTCACACAGGAGGATGCGAGTACCTTTTACCTTACCTCCCCGGCAACGGCGCCAGAAAAGAGCTTGATGTCTACGCACTTCTATTCTTGTAGACACTTGTTGGGCCTCCAAGTGCAGAGGTTTGTAGAACAGCAGCAAGTTTCCCTTAAGTGGATCACCCAAGGTTTATCGAACTCAGGGAGGAAGAGGTTAAAGCTATCCCTCTCAAACAACCCTGCAATTACGATACAGAAAGTCTCTTGTGTCCCCAACACACCCAATACACTTGTCAGATGTATAGGTGCACTAGTTCGGCGAAGAGATAGTGAAATACAAGCGGTAGTGATGATTATAAGTAGCAAATGTGGTCTGAAATAAATAGTTGCTGCGAGCAAACATGTAACAAAACAGGAAGTAAACGGTGTGCAATGCTTGGAAACAAGGCCTAGGGATCATACTTTCACTAGTGGACACACTCCCAACAAATATAACATGATTGAACAAATAAACAACTTCTCTTCACTATGGTACTCTGAATTACTCTCCTATTGAACAACACTAATCATTGCATAGGGCTATGAAGCACTCCTTAAAGTTCATCAAGTACTTGACAAACACCACTCATAGAGATGTTCAAATCAGATCACAACTCAAGATAGATATTATTGCAACTTAGACTAAGTACTAACACGGTGCACACACTGTCAATATTACACCATGAAAGGAGGAATAGATCACTTCAATACTATCATAGCGATAATTATTCTCATAATCCATAAAAGATCACAATCGTATCCTAGACCAAGTACCACCATGATGCATGCACTGTCACCGTTACACCATGGCCGGAGGAATAGATTACTTTAATAATACCACTAGAGTACACATAATATCTGAATAATAACATCTACTTGTTCAACATGATACAAAGCTCACGATCACATAAAGATCACATCATGGGAGAGAGAGGTGAACCACATAGCTACCGGTAGAGCCCATAGCCCCAGGGATGAACTACTCCCTCCTCATCATAGGAGACAGCAAGGTTGATGGAGATGGCGGTGAGGTCGATGGAGACGGCGGAGACGGCGATGGAGACCGATGGAGATGGCTCCAGGGGCACTTCCCCGTCCCGGCAGGGTGCTGGAACAGAGACTTCTATCCCCCGAAATTTGGCTTCAACGGCGGCGGCGCTGCGGAACTGTTCTGGAAATTTCGTCGACTCCCCTAGGGTTTTCCGTCCTGAGGCTTCTTATAGGCAAAGGGGCGTCGTCAGGGGGCAGCCAGGGGCTCCTCACACCAGGGTGGCGCGGCCAGGGCCTCGGCCGCGCCACCTATGTGTGAGGGCGGCCTCTGGCCCCCCTCCGGCTCTCTTTCGGTCTTCGGGAAGCTTCCGGGAAAAATAAGACTTCTGGAACTTGTTTCGTCCAATTCCGAGAATATTTCCTGTGTAGCTTTTCTGAAACACAAAAACAGCAGAAAACAGGGAACTGGCACTGTGGCATCTTGTCAATAGGTTAGTTCCGGAAAATGCATAAAAGTGCCACGAAGTGTAACGAAACACAAGGCAAATGGTGTAAAAACAAGCATGGAGCATCAAAAATTATAGATACGTTGGAGACGTATCAGGCCGCTAATCTAAGCCATGCATAATTCATGGTGGAAATTTGCAGCATACCCATGGTGAACATTCGACGACGCATCTCACAATAAAAAGCTAAACAAATAGCAAATAAAAGAGATATCGAGGTATTCATTGTCTGCTTGTCCTGTCATTTTGGTGTGGGCTTGTTCCATGTCATCGGGCACGGAGGTACCCCATTGGCGGTTCTCAATGATATGCATATATTTACAATGACAAGAGCCTTGCTTGGGACTCTAAGTAAAGTAGCATGAGGTTTGGGTACTCGTATTCACGGGACACGAGGTTTTCAAATTATGATTTGTCAAGCATATGCATCATAATTGTTCTCGCATTAACTTTAACCATGCAAGATGCTTATGATGGGGGCAATGAGAGCTCAAAGCCGGTAAGTACCATAATTTTTGAAGGTTATAAAACTTGCAATCACTGCTTCCCTCTGTGAAGGGCCTTTCTTTTACTTTTATGTTGAGTCACCACCTTCTATCTTTATGCACCATTAAGAGAGCATAGTTGTCATTCTTAGTATAATGTGCACTGTCCCAAAGTTTTCATTGATTGATTCATATTGTTGGTTTCACTTGTTCTTAAATTAATTGTATCTAGTCGCCCTCTTAAACTTGAAGGTGTCCTATGCATTTATGTTTTGCTCTCTTTGAAGGACAAGCTGAAAACCATTTGTATGTTTTTCCTTATGATTTGAACACAAGTTTGACTTTCATTGTTTCATTTACATGATCTTTTGTTTGTGTTCATTTGCATGTTTACAACATGGTTGCTAAGTTTCTATTGTCAAGATTATATCTTCATGCCCATGTTTTAAGTTCTTATGATCCCAGCTCACAAATGCTTACATATATGATCAAGATTGTGTAGGTGCATGTCACCTAAAAATTATTCTTTTGTTATCACTTACCTACTCGAGGACGAGCAGGAGTTAAGCTTGGGGATGCTTGATACGTCTCCAACGTATCTATAATTTTTGATGCTCTATGCTTGTTTTTACACCATTTGCCTACTGTTTCATTACACTTCGTGGCACTTTTATGCATTTTCCGGAACTAACCTACTAACAAGTCACCATAGTGCCAGTTCCCTGTTTTCTGCTGTTTTTGTGTTTCAGAAGTGATACACAGGAAATATTCTCGGAATTGGACGAAACAAGTTCCTGAAGTCTTATTTTGTCCAGGAGCTTCCAGAGATCCGAAGAGAAGTAGGAGGGGGCCACAGGGGCCCCACACACCAGGCTGGCGCGGCCAGGGCCTGGGCCGCGCCGCCGTGGTGTGAGGCCACCTGGCCCCACTTCTGACATCGCCCCTTTGCCTATAAAGACCCCCCGACGAGAAAAACCTAAGTACCCGATCAATTTTCCAGAACACATCGCGATCCGCTGCCGCCGTCGACCCGAAGATCGGGAGGGTCCAGAAGCTCTTCCCGGCACCCTGCCGGAGAGGGGAATCGCCACCGGAGGTCTTCTTCATCGCCATGCTTGCCTCCGGAGCGATGAGTGAGTAGTCTACCTTGGACTATAGGTCCATAGCAGTAGCTAGATGGTTGTCTTCTCCACCATGTGCTTCATGTTTAGATCTCATGAGCTGCCCTACATGATTGAGATCACCGTTATGTAATTCTACATGTTTGGTTTGTTGGGATCCGATGAATATTGGTGTTTACGATTGAGTTGCTATACTGAATTATATCTTATGTTATCTCTATGTTGTTTATGATCTTGCATGCTCTCCGTTGTTAGTAGCTATCTTGGCCGAGTAGTTGCTAGTGACTCCAAGAGGGGGTATTTATGCTCGATAGTGGGTTCATGCCTCTATTTAACCTGGGGGAGTGACAGAAACCTCTAAGGTTGTAGATGTCCTGTTGCTACTAGGGAGAAAACAACATTCATATGCTCAAGGGCATATGCTTTGTTTACATTACACACTTTGCTTAATGCAATTATCTGTTGTTCGCAACTTAATACTTGTGGAGTTCTCGGATTGATTCGCCACAAGTGGATTATTAGTCATAGATGCAGTTGGATGGCGGTCTATGTATTTTGTTGTAATGCCCAGAGTAAATCTCATAGTGATCTTCTTGACATATCACGTTTATCTTTATTCTATCAATTGCCCAACTGTAATTTGTTTACCCAGCATGTGTTATTTATCTTATGGAGAGACACCACTAGTGAACTGTGGACCCCGGTCCTATTTCCATCATATTGCTATCACCTGTTTACTTTACTCGCACTGTTTACTTTACTCGCATACTTCTACTGTTTTCCACTCGATACGCTCATAACCTTTGTTTCAAGCAAACCGGTGAGATTGACAACCTCATCGCAAGTTGGGAGCAAAGTACTTGGTTGTGTTGTGTGCAGGTTCCGCGTTGCAGCTAGCAAAGCAAAGCTTGGACGAGGCGCCATATATAAATTGTCCAAAGCTGTCGCTGAGCCAGTCCGCATCACCTTCAGTCGTCATTGTCTGCTTTTCTCCTGGACGATAAACCTTGGTTTCTTAACTGAGGGAAAACTTGCTGCTATATTCATCAAAACCTTCTCTTGGGCTTCACCAACTGGCCGGTCAATTACTACAAGCCAACAAGTTTCCTGGCACCATCATCACCGCGCCATCATGCCACTAGGGAGAAAACAACATTCTTGTGTCCAAGGACATTTGCTTTATTTACTTTACGCACTTTGCTTAATGCAGTTATTCGTTGTTCGCAACTTAATACCCAATGTTTGCTCGGACGACATTCGGAGGGTGGATTATTAGTCATAGATGCAGTTGGATTACGGTCTATGTATTTTGTCGTAATGCCCAGAGTGAATCTCATAGTGATCCTCATGACATATGTACGTTATCTTTATTCTATCAATTTCCCAACTGTAATTTGTTTACCCAGCATGTTGTTATTTATCTTATGGAGAGACACCACTAGTGAATTGTGGACCCCAGTCCAATTTCCTTTACATTGCTATACCGTTTTACTTTTACTCGCACTGTTTACTTTCTTGCATACTATTACCCTTTTACCACTCGATACACTCAATCCTTTATTTACAGCGAACCGGTGAGATTGATGATGACCCACAAGTATAGGGGGTGTATCGTAGTACTTTCGATAAATAAGAGTGTCGAACCCAATGAGGAGCAGAAGGCGTTGACAAGTGGTTTCGATCAAGGATTCACTGTAAATACTAGCAAACGGGTTTTCAGGGGTATTTGGTAATGCAAATAAATAAAGTGCAAGTAAATAAAAGACAGTAATAATAATTGCTGCAAGTGTCCCAATCCTTTCTAGAGCAAAGGACAAGCCGGTTGTGTAACTTATGATGACCCAACGTTCTCGAGGACACACGGGAGTTTCTGTCAAGTGCTTTCACTTCATACCGCTAAATAATCTTTATTAGTTTGATAAGTGTTATGGGGGTGAACCTGTGCTAGCGCACTACCCTTACTAGGATAAATACACACTTTTGATTATACCCCTTGCAAGCATCCGCAAATACAAGAAAGTAATTAAGATAAATCTAACCACAGCCTTAAACTCTAAGATCCTACGCTCCCTGGTGCAATGGTTTCCCAACAGAGGTTTAGGTTTCTGTCACTCCAGCAACCCCACAATTGGTAGCCAAATACACAATACATCTCACTAGGCTCATAAATGGTGAAGTATCATGTAGTCGACGTTCACATGACACCACTAGTGAAATAACACCACAACAAATAAATATCAAACCATTAAATATTACTCAACATAATTCTACTACTAACGACTTGACTTCTCCCATGTCCTCAAGAACTAAACGAACTACTCACAAGACATCCTATGGATCATGATCAGAGGTGAAATAATGGTAAATAACAATCTGAACATAAACCTTAATTCAACGGTTCCACTCAATAGCATCAACCACAAGAGTAATCAACACCGGGAAAGTTTCCCCTAAGAATTTGACAAGATTCAACTCAAGATGTTACAGCGAGATGGCGTGGTGATGGTGGAGATGAAGGTGCTGGTGATGAGGATGATGGTGATGATGATCCCGATGAAGTCCGGTGTGATGATGATGATGATGGGGATGATCTCCCCTCTCCGGGAAGGAATTTCCCCGGCAGATTTCTGCCTGCCGGAGAGCTTTTCTCTCTCTGGTGTTTTTCGCCCCGCAGAGACGGCGGTGTCTATCTCTGAGCCCCCCCTTGACTTAGGTTTTCAGGGATGATGAAATACGCGAAGGGGCGATGGCAGAAGTGGGCCCGGGAGGCCACACAACAGGCTAGCGTGGCCAGGGGTCAGGCCGTGCCCCCTGTGTGTGATCCTGCCCCGTGGCTCCTCTCGACTCCTCCTTCTGGCTTCTTCAGTCTTCTTGTAAAATATAATTTGCTGGTATTTTTCTGGAATTTCCTGATCTTCTGAAATATGGTGTCTTGATAGTCCTTTTTCCAGCAGAATCCTGACTCCGGGAGCAAATCCTCCAATGATCATCAAACATGTAAAAACAGAGGAAACAACATAAGTATCATCTCTAAATATGAAATATATCAATGAATAACAGTAAATTATGATACAAAATAGTGATGCAAAATGGACGTATCAACCCCCCCAAGCTTAGACCTCGCTTGTCCCCAAGCGAAAACTAAACTCGGTAAACATGACCACAGGTTTATGGAGTGAAGTGTCGATAATCAAAATACGGACAAGAAGCATCACATTCACCAAGGCACAAATTATAGGGATTTCTATTTTCGTGCCCTCAGGTCGTTAGTTGTACTCAGTTTTCCCCAGCTCGTTAGTTTTTCCTCAGTTTTCCCCAAGCCGTTGTCTGAAACCCTCAGAAGGAGCTCGGACGGGAGGATTCCCGTTAAGTTGACCGTTCCCGTGCTGACGTGTGGGGCCGCGTCGTGTGGGGCCGCGTCGCGTGGGGCTGGTAGAAAGGGACCGCGTGGGACAGGACGAGACCGCGTTTGGTTGTACGTGAGAGCTCGGTTCTGTCTCTCTCGGGCCAAATTGGCATTGACTTTTCAGAGCGCCTTTTTCCCCTCTCTCTGTGTAACAGTTCTCTCTCTTTTCACCAAATTAGTATCAAATCTAGAGAAGCTTCTATTTCTGTCTTTCTTTAATGATTGTTGCCTTTTGGCCCTCGTTTTTTGCCCAATATGGTAACAAATCTAGTAGGAAATCTAGAAGCTAGTATAGGATAAATTCACAGCAGCATAATAAATCTAGAAAACTAAGTATAATACATAAACTGCATACAGCAGCCAAAAGCAGCCAATAACGATGTTAATGTTCTTCAGGCAATCTGTTCTTCATTCATCATATATATATTCGTCGCTCCATTTTCTGGTCCGAAAGAAATATTCATTGAACTCCTTCCGTCTGCAGTGTGCAGCCAATACATCCTCCAAACGGTATGGCCTTTGTTCATCTTTCAGACCGTACTTTCCTAATCTATCCACACGTAGTGGCCACTCATCCCAGGCGTTCATATCATCAAAGTACTCTCTGATATAACCCAAATCCGCATAGTAGATGCAGCCAGGTCGAAGTGTCGGGTGCACTCTGGTGTCGACGGAGATACACCAGACATGATGGACGAAGAAGGCATGACTGCCAATGTTACTGACGGCATGGAGAGAGCGGCTCTCAGTGTCCACACGGTACACCACTGTTTGACCTTCCTCCAAACGACCGCCCAACAACACAAGCAGCAGATCACCATCCGACTTCACAAGGTAGAACTTGTCATTTCCAAGTTCTGGAATTGAAAATAGTGTCTCCATGTTGACATTGCTCGCGCCCTACTCCAACTGGACATTGTTGGTGCACACTAATGTTCCGAACTCAAAATTGTTCACAGCTAGTGCATAGAATTCACCATTGAACGTGGTACTGCAACGCATAGAATGGTGCTCGATCAAAAATCTTCCTTCTCCCCAAACTTCATCTATACCCTTAGTTGGAGTGCTCTCATCGACCCAAGCAATTTCCGCCGGGTAATATGTGGAAACGAAGAGCATAGTCGGGGACTTAATTACAGTGACTGACTCCAGAATAACAGATGGCATCTGCGCCTGAAATATAGTGTTCGATGTCTTTGTGAGTGGGTTCAGAAGCCGTATCTTGTGCGGCTGGTTCTTTTGGGCAAGCACGATGATGCCACGGCAAAAGCTGACGAAGTAGTATCTAAAATATATGGGATTGATGAAGATAACATTCAGCACTAAGATGTTTACGATTGAAAATAAAAGGATTAACTCTATAGATATGGAGGAATTTGAACCTTGCATGAACTTCCGTTAGATCGATGGTGACATAGTGGGATGTGCGGAGGTGGAGGAAGGAGAACTCAGCGGCGCGTGGAAGGGCGTGCTCTACCATGATCCATTCGTGCAGGTGCATGTCGGGCTCAGGTAAATCTGAGCGCCAATTAGTACAAACTCACCTCAAAGCAGAGTAGGTGTCCACGTACTCCTCGTTCGCCAGTAAGCAGGCGCCGATCTTGTGAAGTGGTCCGTCAGCCCTGAGAGAGGCCCAGTTCACGGAGGCGCCGCGCCTGGATGCGCCGCCCTCGGAGGCGACGGGCTCGGCGGCGACGGGCTCGGATGCGACGGGCTCGGCGGCGACGGCCGCCGGCGCATTCTTCTTCTCCATCACCGGCAGGGGAGGGCGCGTAGGGCGGCTGGGGTTTTTTTGAGAAGGTGATGGGACGTGAGAGGCGTGGTTGCGTGCGTGAGTTATGACTGTGTGCAGAGGGAGGGAGGGAGGGGCTCTGTACTGGCAAAGTGACGGTTCGTCTCAGCAGTTGACGTTTGGTCTTAACACGCGCACCGCGCGGCTAACCGCTGCTCACCACGACACGCGTCCGTGGGACTGCACGTCAGCACCGTTACGTGTACTCAGTTCTACCCTCGAGTCTTACACTGGAAAAATATCTGTACTCAGTTTTCCCCTCGAGTACTAATACTGGCTAGTGCAATATACTCAGTTTTACCCTCAAGTGGCTGGTCAACAGAGAGTCAACAAATGGGATTAAGCCATCTAATTGAGTCATTTCATGCGCAAAAAAATTCAAAAAATAAAATCATAGTGCCTCCAACTCATGCGCAAAATAAAATCATAACAATCATATATATAAATTAAGTTTTCACACAAATGGCCACTTCTGAAATCACTAGTAGCTATGAAGGTTCATGGCTTTCCACTCAAACCCCTTCTCAAAACATCTATACCCAAAACATAGTTTGTTTGAATGAGGCCATAATTTTTACACTCATGTATATTTGAATTGCTAATACTTTGAGGTAGGCCAACCTGGGTTTTATTGTACAAAACATGTGTTTTTCTTTTTCTAAATCTCTTATTTGAATTCCTTAGCCTGTTTACTATTTACTTGCCCTTGTATCCTTGATACTACTCAGTTTTACCCTCTCCCTTCTCACAGAAGCCCAAACTTGGCCTGATTGGTCGAGCTGTTGTCACACGGATCGTGCCCACCTACCATCGATCCTATGATCTAACGGGCAGGATCGTGCCACCCTCTCTCTATCTATCGGTGGCAAACTACTTTCCCTCTATGTATGCTAAATAACGAGTTGGCCACCGGATTCAACATGATAAACTATCACGAATTTTCAAAAAAAAAACTATCACGAATTTCCACTTCTTGTAGGCATTACTTTTCACGGTAAAATGATGAACTATCACGAATTTCCATTTCTTGTAGGCATTACTTTTCACGTTGAAATGATAAACTATCACGAATTTCCATTTCTTTTACGCATTACTTTTCACGGTAAAATGATGAACTATCACGAATTTCCATTTCTTTTACGCATTACTTTTCACGGTAAAATGATAAACTATCACGAATTTCCATTTCTTTTCTTTTACGCATTACTTTTCACGGTAAAATGATGAACTATCACGAATTTCCATTTCTTTTACGCATTACTTTTCATGGTAAAATGATAAACTATCACGAATTTCCATGTCTTTTAGGCATTACTTTTTTGTTGAGATATAAACCACCCCCACAACGGTCATCTCCTCCTTAATTTATTGTGTAAACCCCACAACGGTCATCTCTACCTTAATTTATGGTGTAAACCCCACACCGGTCATCTCTCCCTTATAAACCCCCACAACGGCCATCCCTCATGTCAATAGGTTCTGCCTCTCTCTTCTTCGTTTCTGCCTCTCTCTTCTTCGTTCACATACACTTGATCCATTGCCATGGCTTCCACGTCTTGGACGCCGACCGGAAGGGGAAGGGGAAGGGGAAGGGGCGGCCTGGGTGGTGGATCATCATCATTGCCACCACCACCACCGTCAACACTGCCATTGATCATAGAGGAGTTCTTCATCACCATCTATGAAGACCCTTTGGCCAAGAAGGTACGTACGCGTTCCCACATATATGATGCATGTGATTAATTATGTCCATGTTCTAAAAAACCTTTAATTTCAAACGATCGGCGCTCGATCTCTTTGCAGGAACTCCCACAAAAGTTTGCGGACTATCTTGATGGCCAGGAGCCCGCAAAGGTGTATCTGCGAGCAGCTGACTGCGGTCCTCATCTCTGGACCGTGGAGGTCCTATTTGACGGACAAGGCCGGATGTACCTCGACAAGGGCTAGGAGAATTTCGCCATCGCGCACGGTGTGGATTTCGGCTGCTTCCTACACTTCAAATATGAAGGCGATTATGTGCTCACAGTGAAGGTGTTCGACGGAACAACGTGCAGGAAGTACTACTACACGGACGACGAAGATACTGACGATGAAAGCAACGACGACGTGAAGCCATGCATCTAAGGGGATTATGACCAAGAATATATATGTAGCTTCATATGCATCGATTTATAGATCTAGCTATTTTCTATATATTATGCATGTAAAAATAATAGGGAATCGCAATTTCCACTATGATTCGAGCACCACAGCCTCCAAACGATGCCGATGCCGATATCGGCATGGTCAGAACGGGTATGCATGCTCGCCGCCACTGCTAGGTCACCGTCGGGATGCACCCTCAATCCCGTCCCCTTATTCGATCACTGACACACCAGAGATACCGCCGAGGCCAATGACGAACGTACATGCTGATGCCAATGCCGAACATGCACGCCGCTGTGGGCACGGCCACGCCGCCCCGCTATGCTGGACGCCACAGACCACCGCGAGGTCTTTACCTTCGCCACCACACTCCCCTAGCACCTATCTATACACGCCAGAAAGGAGAGACACTAGTTTTCTCTACATTGCTCGCGTTCGTGTCCGACACCATCAGTCAAAGTGTTGTGGTCGTCGTCGATGTCCTCGACCATTTCTTCTCTTCTTTGCATGGTTAAACGCGTCTAGTTCATATCTATCTAATGCGTCTGGTCTCGCCTCATGCAGTTCTTTGTGGACGTCGATCTCATCTCGGCACCCCGCAGGCCACCTCCTCCGTGCCATCACAGTAGAGCTCCGTTTAAAAATCTAATCGTACCCGTGTATTGCCCCGTGTATCAGCATCATGGCCCCACTTGTCATTCGATATACCGAAGCCCCACTCGTCCGCGTTTTGGTCAGGGATACGGCGATGCTTACGGTCAAACAAAGATGGATACTCTGACGTGTCTTTGCGGACTCTACGTGGCCCCACTAGTCAGCAGTTAACGGTCAAAGGTGTTCAACCGTCGGGCAACCGGCCGTTCCAGCACTGGTGACGGTTTCAGACAAGGGCTTGGACAAAACTGAGGAAAAACTAAGGAGCTGGGGAAAACTGAGTACAACTAAGGACCAGAGGGCACGAAAATAGAAATCCCCAAATTATAATAGACAGCAACTTCCCTTTATATGATATAGACTTGCAATAAGTAAAAGGGAATCACAAACAAAGATGCACAAGGTAAACTATAATTGGTGATGGCAAACTTTAGTTCTTGGTCAGAGAACAATGAACAAACTATACTTGCTTTTGAACGGAGCCTTTTTAAAACAGAGCTAATATAGCAAAAACCATATGCTCAATAAGACAAACCTTTTGCGATCATAGAAAGCTTTCAAAGATATATTCCTTCAGATAAAAGCATTGTACTAAACAAAAGAAGTTAGCAAACATGATTAAACGGATCAACATATGGATGAGTGAAACATAACAACTCAAATTCTTGCTTGAGATAGAAGGGAATAGGTTGACTCAACATAAAAGTAAAAGACAGGCCCTTCGCAGAGGGAAGCAGGGATTAAACATGTGCTAGAGCTTTTCATTTGTAAAACAGAGGTAAAAGTTGTTTTGAGAGGTGGTTGCTTTTGTCAACGACTAACAACAGAGTTCTTGATATCTTCCATACTAAACAAGTGAGAGCGGTTCCGAGATGTTTGATTAGTTGGCACAATTGTGCTCTTTTTATAGCTTTGCACTCCTCCCCACCTTTTCCTTTCTCAAACCATGGCTAACCGATTCCATCGGGTGCCAACCAACTTTCACATACCATGGAGGAGTGCCTTTTTCTTTTCTTTTTGAGATTACAATGGTCTGACCAGCTCTCTTGCAAAATTAATGACGAGCAGATGAAGCTGCCTAGTCGAGGGGTACTTAATTTAGTATGGAAGATAACAAACCCATCCACTACGTCCTCATGAGCTAAAAATAGTGGCACAAAATGAGAAGTGTTTGAAGGTTTTTGAAAGGTAGCACATGAAAATTTACTTGGAATGGCTTGAAATACCATGCATAGAAATTTATAGTGGACTCTTTGGAAGTAACTTGGCTTTTAGGAGTTGGATGCACGAGAAGTATTCCCTCTCAGTTTAGGTTTTTGGCTAGCAAGGCTGGGTAGCAAGCATAAGAGTTGCATGAAACGAACAAACATACATATAATAGGAACAATCATGCAAACTTCCTTGAAGGTACAACGATTTTAACTTTGAGAATAATAATGCTTATAAGCCAAACATGAAGGAAAACTGAAGTGATGTAACTACAAGCACTTCTTTCTTCTTTTCTACTCAAACCTCAAGGTAATGTTGCTACTGACCAAGCTAAGTTTGCCAAAACCAACTAAATTTACTCATGCTCCCAAAGTGATACCAATACTAATCAACAAGACTAATCATATAAGAAACATTGCAAACTAAAATAAAGTGTGCGGAAAGTAAACGATACCACTTTTCATTAATATTTCATTACCGCAACTCACACCAAGGGATACATAGATAACCAAATAAGGAGGATACTTTCACACTGCAAACTATTCTATAAGATAACTTCTCTATTCATGATATGACTCTACTTGAAAAGTAAATGAGTAAAAGATAATGGTGTGATACCGCGGCACTCCTCCAAGCTTGGAACAAGCCAAGGGGATGCCAATACCCATGACGAATTACTCCTTCGGCGGTGGTGGTGAGTCTTTAATAAGCTTCTCAATCAAATCTTTCAAATCATCGATCTTGTGACTGAGGTTACGAATCATCTCTGAATTGTGCTCAATACGGCTCATTAACCTGTCAGCCAGAGAGTCCCAGCTCTTGGAATTATTTCCCCATCCTTCTTCACACTTGGAACTTTCTCTCCCTGCACTGTTAGAACGATCTATATCCCAACCAGAGGGCAATCGTGATCTAGGCACCTTTTGAATCTGATGTTCATGTATTAGAGTATGGAAAGGGTTGTTGCCTGATGGAGATGTCCATGGAGCTAAGATGTGGCGCGGCACACCCCCTCCGGTTCTTATACGTGCACTCTTCTTGAACTTGTCATGACTTGTCACCACCCCAATGCTTGCGATCATGGTGCTCGGACGTGAACTTTGATCTTCTTCCATCTCTTCTTCCTCGGCTTCACTTTCAACTTCTTCCTCTAGCTGAAGATCTTGGTGGTCATCTTCTGGAGGCATCTTCTCCTTGTCGTTGCTTGTAGAGTCCATGGTGCTCCTAAAACTGAGATCAACTCCTGACAGAAACATCTCGAAACAAAAACATGACGAGAAAACGATATACAAACCTCGGGTCTCCAGGGGGTTATATAGGCGAAAATTAAACATCAAAATCAAGTCACAGGAGGAAACCGGGGCGAAAACGAGCTCCGGGGTGCTCACACAATAGGTGGGCGCGGCCTGAGGTGGGCCCGCGCCCCCTATGTGTGAGATCACACCGGGCTACTTCTCCTCCCCGTTTTCGTCTCGTGATTTTTCATATTTAATAAAAACAATAAAAATATAACTGAAAAAGTTTAACGCAAACCTTTTCTGACTAGAACTGTTACCTATTCGAAAACGAACTCTGCAGGTTCCTGCATATTGTCCTGGGTGAATTCTTTCGGAGAAACCGTTTGTATAACATCAACATCTTCATTATAAGAATCTCCAGCAATATAATGTTTGAGTCTTTGCCCATTCACCACTTGTGTAGTGTCATCTTTTAACGAAGCAATCTTTATCGCACCTGAGCGGTACACTTCCACAATAACATATGGTCCTTCCCATTTAGAGAGTAATTTTCCTGCAAAAAATCTGAGACGAGACCTATACAAAAGAACTTTCTCACCAACATGAAACTCTCTCTTAAGAATTCTCTTATTCATCCATTGCTTGACTTTCTCTTTGAAAAGTCTGGCATTCTCGTAAGCTTCGTTTCTCCACTCATCTAGAGAACTCAAATCTAACAACCTTTTCTTACCAGCGAGTTTAAAATCCCTATTAAGCTCTTTCACTGCCCAAAAAGCTTTGTGTTCTAATTCTAAAGGCAAGTGACACGCTTTTCTGTAAACCATCTTGTAAGGAGACATGCCCATGGGGTTCTTATAAGCAGTTCTATAAGCCCATAAAGCATCGTTTAACTTGCTAGCCTAGTTTTTCCTAGATCCATTGACAATCTTCTGCAAGATAGACTTGATCTCTCTATTTGAAAGCTCTATATGCCCACTAGTTTGGGGATGATAAGCAGAAGCAATTCTATGATTAACATCATATCTAGCAAGAGTTTTTCTAAAACCGCCATGAATAAAATGAGAACCTCCATCAGTCATAAGATATCTAGGCACACCAAACCTAGGAAAAATAACATCCTTAAGCATTTTTAACGAGGTCTCACCATCGGCACTCTTTGTAGGTATGGCTTCTACCCACTTGGTAACGTAATCAATAGCAACAAGTATGTGAGTATAACCTTGTGAAGGAGGAAAAGGACCCATAAAGTCAAATCCCCAACAATCAAATGGTTCAATAACAAGAGTGTAACTCATAGGCATTTCATTACGTCTAGAAATATTTCCAACTCTTTGACATTCATCACAAGATAAAACATACCTTCTAGCATCTTTAAAAAGGGTTGGCCAATAAAACCCTGATTGTAGAACCTTTTGTGCGGTTCTATCTCTAGCATGATGTCCTCCATAAGCACTTCCATGACATTTTCTCAATATTTCTTGTTGCTCATATTCTGGTACACATCTTCGCATAATACCATCAACTCCTTATTTATATAGGTGTGGGTCATCCCAAAAGTAATGCCTCAAATCATAAAAGAATTTTCTTCTTTGCTGAGCTGTAAAGGTTGGAGGCAAATACTTGGAAACAATAAAATTAGCATAATCAGCATACCCAGGAAGGTCTCGCGAAGTTACATTTATTGAAGCCAACTGTTCATTTGGAAAAATATCATTAACAGGAATATGATCAAAAGAAATGTTTTCCAATCTGGGCAAATTGTTAGCAACAGGATTTTCAGCTCCTTTCCTATCTACAATATGCAAATCAAACTCTTGTAAAAGCAACACCCATCTAATAAACCTAGGCTTAGCATCCTTCTTAGACATAAGATATCTAATAGCAGCGTGATCAGTATGAATAGTAACTTTAGAATCAATAATGTAAGGTCTAAATTTATCACATGCAAAAACAACAGCAAGAAACTCTTTCTCAGTAGTAGCATAATTCTTCTGAGCAGCATCAAGAGTCTTACTAGCATAATGAATAACATTCAACTTATTATCTACACGCTGTCCAAGAACAGCACCAATAGCAAAATCATTAGCATCGCAGATAATTTCAAAGGGTAAATTCCAATCAGGTGGTTGATCAATAGGAGCAGTAGTTAAAGCCTTCTTAAGAGATTCAAAAGCTTCCTTACAATCATCATCAATGACAAATGGTACATCTTTTTGAAGAAGATTAGTAAGAGGCTTTGAAATCTTAGAGAAATCTTTAATAAACCTCCTATAGAAACCAGCATGACCAAGAATACTACGAATACCTTTAACATCTCTGGGACTGGGCATTTTCTCAATTGCTTCAACCTTTGCTCTGTCAACTTCAATGCCTCTTTCGGAGATTTTATGTCCAAGGACCATTCCTTCATTTACCATAAAGTGGCATTTCTCCCAATTAAGAACAAGGTTAGTTTCTTCACACCTCTGCAAAACTTTATCAAGATTGTGCAAACAATTATCAAAAGAAGTTCCATAGACGGAGAAATCGTCCATGAAAACCTCCACAATTTCTTCACAAAAACCATGAAAAATAGCAGACATGCATCTTTGAAAAGTAGCCGGAGCATTGCATAAACCAAACGGCATACGTCTATAAGCATAAGTTCCATAAGGACAAGTAAAAGTGGTTTTCTCTTGATCTTCCTTTCTAGCAGCAATCTGAGAGAAACCGGAATAACCATCAAGAAAACAAAAGTGCATCTTCTTAGACAGCCTTTCTAACATTTGATCTATAAACGGTAAAGGATAATGATATTTCTTGGTAACTTTGTTTACCGTTCTAAAATCAATGCACATCCTATAACCAACTACTACCCTTTGAGGAATAAGCTCGTTATGCTCATTAGGCACAACAGTCATACCTCCTTTCTTAGGAACACAATGAACAGGACTAACCCATCTACTATCAGTAATAGGATAAATAATACCAGCATCAAGGAGCTTCAATACCTCATTTCTTACCACTTCCTTCATCTTGGGAATTAAGCAGCGTTGATGTTTGCTAGCGTGTGATTGACGTGGAAGCAGACAGTCCTTGTGCGTGGTGAATGACCAGCCCGTTGGGAACCCCAAGAGGAAGGTATGATGTGTATAGCAGCTAGTTTTCCCTCAGTTAAGAAACCAAGGTTTAATATCGGTCAGGAGAGGACAGACGGCGACGACTGAAGGTGATATGGAACCTGCACACACACAAACAAATACTTTGCTCCCAACTTGCGATGAGGTTGTCAATCTCACCGGTTTGCTTGAAACAAAGGTTATCAGTGTATCGAGTGGAAAATAGTAATAATATGCGAGTAAAGTAAACAGTGCAGGAAAAGTAAACAGGTGATAGCAATATGAGTAAAATAGGACCGGGGTCCACAGTTCACTAGTGGTGTCTCTCCATAGATAAAATAACATGCTAGGTAAACAAATTACAGTTGGGCAATTGATAGAATAGAGATAACGTGATATGTCAAGAAGATCACTATGAGATTTACTCTGGGCATTACAACAAAATACATAGACCGCCATCCAACTGCATCTATGACTAATAATCCACCCTCGGGGATATCAATCCGAACACCCCAAAAGTATTAAGTTGCGAACAACAGATAATTGCATTAAGCAAAGTGTGTAATGTAAACAAAGCATATGCCCTTGAGCATATGAATGCTGTTTTCTCCCTAGTAGCAACAACACATCTACCACCTTAGAGGTTTCTGTCACTCCCCCAGGTGAAATAGAGACATGAACCCACTATTGAGCATAAATACCCCCTCTTGGAGTCACTAGCAACTACTCGGCCAAGATAGCTACTAACAACGGAGATCATGCAAGATCATAAACAACATAGAGATAACAAAAGATATAATTCAGTACAGCAACTTAATCATAAACACCAATATTCATCGGATCCCAACAAACCAACATCATAGAATTACATAACGGTGATCTCAATCATGTAAGGCAGCTCATGAGATCTAAACATGAAGCACATAGTGGAGAAGACAACCATCTAGCTACTGCTATGGACCCATAGTCCAAGGTAGACTACTCACTCATCGCTCCGGAGGCAAGCATGGCGATGAAGAAGACCTCCGGTGGCGATTCCCCTCTCCGGCAGGGTGCCGAGAAGAGCTTCTGGACCCTCCCGATCTTCGGGTCGACGGCGGCGGCGGAACGCGATGTGTTCTGGAAATCTGATCGGGCCCTTAGGTTTTTCTCGTCGGGGGGTACTTATAGGCGAAGGGGCGTCGTCAGAGGTGGAGCCAGGCTCCCTCACGTGGGCCCGGCGCGGCCAGGGGCCTGGCTACGCCACCCCCTTGTGTGGGGCCCTGGTGGCCCCCCTCCGACACTTCTTCGGATCTCTGGAAGCTTCCGGGTAAAATAAGATTTCAGGAACTTGTTTCGTCCAATTCCGAGAATATTTCCTGTGTATCACTTCTGAAACACAAAAACAGCAGAAAACAGGAAACTGGCACTATGGCGCTTGTTAATAGGTTAGTTCCGGAAAATGCATAAAAGTGCCACTAAGTGTAACGAAACAATAGGCAAATGGTGTAAAAACAAGCATGGAGCATCAAAAATTATAGATACGTTTGAGACGTATCAAGCATCCCCAAGCTTAACTCCTGCTCGTCCTCGAGTAGGTAAGTGATAACAAAAGAATAATTTTTGAGGTGACATGCACCTACACAATCTTGATCATATATGTAAGCATTGGTGAGCTGGGATCAATTGAAATTAAAACATGGGCATGAAAGATATAATCATGACAATAAGAAACTTAGCAACCATGTTGTAAACATGTAAATGAACACAAACAAAAGATCATGATAATGAAACAATGAAAGTCAAACGTGTGTTCAAATCATAAGGAAAAACATACAAATGGTTTTCAGCTTGTCCTTCAAAGAGAGCAAAACATAAATGCATAGGACACCTCAAAGTTTAAGAGGGCGACTAGATACAAATAATTTAAGAACAAGTGAAACCAATCATCATGAGTCAATCAATGAACTTTGGGACAATGCATATCACACTAAGAATGACAACTATGCTCTCTTAATGGTGCATAAAGAAAGAAGGTGGTGACTCAACATAAAAGTAAAAGGAAGGCCCTTCGCAGAGGGAAGCATTGATTGAGCATGTGCTAGAGCTTTTCATTTGTAAAACAGAGAGATAAAAAAATTGGTTTTGAGAGGTGGTTGTCTTTGTCAATGACTGGCAATGGGGTTCTTACTATCTTCCATACAAAAATGAAGCAAGTTTTTGAGAGAGAGATTGGCACTTTTGTGCTCTTTTTATAAAACTTGGCACTCCTCCCCACCTTTTCCTTTCACATACCATGGCTAACCGATTCCATCGGGTGCCCACCAACATTCACATTCTTTGGAGGAGTGCCTTTTTTTCTTTCTTTTTTTCTCTTTTTTTTTTCTTTTTGGAATAAGCAATATGGAAGATAGCAAATCCGACCACTACGTCCCCATGAGCTGAAAACAGTGTCACAAAACGAGAAGTGTTTTGAAGGTTTTTGAAAGGTAGCACATGAGAATTTACTTTGGAATGGCTTACAAATACCATGCATAGGAGTTTATAGTGGACACAATGGAAAACTTTGGCTTTTAGGAGTTGGATGCACGAGTAGAGCTCATACTCAGTACAAGGCGAGGGCTAGCAAAAGACTGGGAGCGACCAACTAAGAGAGCAATAATGGCCATAATCATGCAAAGCGACAAAGCGACATTAAAAGAAGCATAAGATGGCATCAAAAGTCAAAAACTAAATGATCATGAAGGCAATTGGCAACTTTGTAAGAGTCTAACATGTGTGAGCATGCGCCAAGTCAACCCAAATAAAGCATCAAGGAGAAAACCAAAATAATGCTTCCATACAATAAAAACAACGCATGATTTTTTCAAAGGCTCATTAAGCAATCTCAGTTATTTGAGACAAGTCATGCTACAGCAAAACCACTAAGCATACTATCAAAAAGACATCAAGCATGACATGAAAAAGCCTAAGCCGCAGTCTACACAAGCTCCTTCTTGTACCACTATTTTGCACAAAGCTTTTTCTCTTTTCCAACACCATTTGAATTTTTTTATAAACACCTCTTTTAATGAAAACCAATTAAGATCAGAGGCAAAAATACACCTTGATGAAAAGATATGACAAGATCTGAATGCATATCAAGGCGAAAACGAAAACCAAAAGCAGTAGCGGAAAAAGTAGAACACTCGATAAACGATAAGAGTGAAAAACTGAGCGTTCTTTGCAAATGAAAACGAGTAACTTCTCCAAAAGAAAATTTGTTGGGGTCCAACCATTTATTGCAGCAAACAAACAAACTAAACAACCTAAGAAAACTAAAACAACTGACGCTCCAAGAAAAACACATAGTGCATGAAGCAATAAAAATATAGTGTTTTGAAAGGTGACCTGATTTTTGCCGATGAAGAAGGGGTGCCTCGGGGGCATCCCCAAGCTTTGACGCTTGTACTTCTTGGATATTTCTTGGGGTGATGCATGGGAATCCCCAAGCTTGAGCTTTTGTCCATTCTTCAACTCATCTCATCATTCTCTAATCCCTACACTTGAAAACTTCCTTCATACAAAACTAAACACAATTCTATTAGCAACATTAGTGTAAGCATAAAATATATTCAACCTCCTTTAGCTTCAGGTTTCAACTCAAAACCACCACATATATAGCAAATACTACTGTAGCAACTCCCCAAAAAGTTCCATGATCAAAAGAACTCAGAAGAAAACGATAAAGTGGCAAACACAAATATTGGCAGAAATCTGTCAAAACTGAACAGCTGACAAAGGACGAATTTTTGAGGGATTTTCTGTTGCTCAAATCAAAAAGTGTTCGACTAAGAAAAGTTTGGATATAACCTGGGGCATATGCACAAGAAATATCAGGTCCAAAAGATAAACAGAGAATTTTCACGAATTTTTACGGTGCAGCACCGAAAACAGTTTCAGGACAGCAACATCCCCAAATCTTCACCTCGCTCAAATTAGAGGCTTCTCTTGGCACAAAAACGAAATAAACAAGATAAGGAGCGGTCATTACAGTAGTAATGACTTACAAGACTCAAATAAAAGAAAAAGTACTGAAAATAAAACATTGGGTTATCTCCCAAGAGTGCTTTTCTTTAACGCCTTTGAGCTAGGCGCAGAAAATTGCGAATCAAGTAATATCAAGTGATGAAGTGCTAGTTACCTCAGTAGGCTCTTTGAAGGTTCCCGAAGATGATTCAACCTGCAAGTCACCCTTAGTGGAACTAAGAGTCTTACCAATCTTAAGAACATGTTGAGATTTAAGCGCAGAAACCTTGGGAACATACATAAATTTTTGCTCTTTTCCAACAAACACTTTCTCCTTCTTAAATTTAAGAGAAGAGAAGATTAAACTAAGAGTTTCCATAGACTCCTCTAGTTTACCAATCCTTAAGTTTTGATTGTCATGAGTAGTGCTAGCCTCTAAAATGGTAATTCTCTTACCAATATTTTCTATTAATTCACTAACGCGGCTAGCATTTTCTAGGATACTTGGCAAACTTTTTTCTAAGGAGCTGAGCTTTTCTACCATCTCTTCCAAGGTGGTCTCAGTCTTAGCAACATGAATAGGTGGTACTCCCACTAAACTTTCAATTATAGTGCATGCTTCTCCCGTGGGAGTACCCAGAAAATTACCTCCTGTAAGAGTATCAAGAACATACCTATTCCAACTGGATATCAACATAAAAATTTCTAAGGAGGATCGTGGTAGAGTGCTTTTTGGTACACCTATGATGAGCATTGTTAATACGGTACCAAGCATCCTTTAAACTTTCTCCCCCTTGTTGCTTAAAACTACGAACTTCTACTTCAGGATTACTCATTTTAACAAAACTAAAAGCAGATAAGTAAAAACAACTACCAAGGATTCTAATTTTTTTGGATTTTTGATAAAAAAAGCAATGCAGGTAAAATAAATAAAGTAAAGCAAAACAAATAACAAAGTAAAGAATGTGTGTGCGAAAAACTCCCCTCGCAGAAGTCTTCTCTTCCTCCCCGGCAACGGCGCCAGAAAAAGAGCTGCTAGCGTGTGATTGACGTGGAAGCAGACAGTCCTTGTGCGTGGTGAATGACCAGCCCATTGGGAACCCCAAGAGGAAGGTATGATGTGTATAGCAGCTAGTTTTCCCTCAGTTAAGAAACCAAGGTTTAATATCGGTCAGGAGAGGAGAGACGGCGACGACTGAAGGTGATATGGAACCTGCACACACACAAACAAATACTTTGCTCCCAACTTGCGATGAGGTTGTCAATCTCACCGGTTTGCTTGAAACAAAGGTTATCAGTGTATCGAGTGGAAAACAGTAATAATATGCGAGTAAAGTAAACAGTGCGGGAAAAGTAAATAGGTGATAGCAATATGATTAAAATAGGACCGGGGTCCACAGTTCACTAGTGGTGTCTCTCCATAGATAAAATAACATGCTGGGTAAACAAATTATAGTTGGGCAATTGATAGAATAGAGATAACGTGATATGTCAAGAAGATCACTATGAGATTTACTCTGGGCATTACAAGAAAATACATAGACCGCCATCCAACTGCATCTATGACTAATAATCCACCCTCGGGGATATCAATCCGAACACCCCAAAAGTATTAAGTTGCGAACAACAGATAATTGCATTAAGCAAAGTGTGTAATGTAAACAAAGCATATGCCCTTGAGCATATGAATGTTGTTTTCTCCCTAGTAGCAATAGCACATCTACCACCTTAGAGGTTTCTGTCACTCCCCCAGGTGAAATAGAGACATGAACCCACTATCGAGCATAAATACCCCCTCTTGGAGTCACTAGCAACTACTCGGCCAAGATAGCTACTAACAACGGAGAGCATGCAAGATCATAAACAATATAGAGATAACAAAAGATATAATTCAGTACAGCAACTTAACCATAAACACCAATATTCATCGGATCCCAACAAACCAACATCATAGAATTACATAACGGTGATCTCAATCATGTAAGGCAGCTCATGAGATCTAAACATGAAGCACATAGTGGAGAAGACAACCATCTAGCTACTGCTATGGACCCATAGTCGAAGGTAGACTACTCACTCATCGCTCCGGAGGCAAGCATGGTGATGAAGAAGACCTCCGGTGGCGATTCCCCTCTCCGGCAGGGTGCCGGGAAGAGCTTCTGGACCCTCCCGATCTTCGGGTCGACGGCGGCGGCGGATCGCGATGTGTTCTAGAAATCTGATCGGGCCCTTAGGTTTTTCTCGTCGGGGGGTACTTATAGGCGAAGGGGCGTCGTCAGAGGTGGAGCCAGGCTCCCTCACGTGGGCCCGGCGCGGCCAGGGGCCTGGCCGCGCCACCCCCTTGTGTGGGGCCCTGGTGGCCCCCCTCCGACACTTCTTCGGATCTCTGGAAGCTTCCGGGTAAAATAAGATTTTAGGAACTTGTTTCGTCCAATTCCGAGAATATTTCTTGTGTATCACTTCTGAAACACAAAAACAGCAGAAAACAGGAAACTGGCACTGTGGCGCTTGTTAATAGGTTAGTTCCAGAAAATGCATAAAAGTGCCACTAAGTGTAACGAAACAATAGGCAAATGGTGTAAAAACAAGCATGGAGCATCAAAAATTATAGATACGTTTGAGACGTATCAATGTTCAACAACTGGCTTTGTGTCTTCCTCCATGTTAATAGCATGCTGACATAAAGTGGGAGAAATCCCTTTTAAATCATCGAGAGTATATCCCATAGCTCCTCGATGTTTCCTCAATATCTCCAATAACCTTTCTTCTTCCTTTCCTGAAAGTTTAGAACTGATAATAACAGGATATGTTTTCTTATCATCTATATAAGCATACTTAAGATCATCAGGTAAAGGTTTTAGTTCAAAAACAGGATCTTCCTTAGGTGGCAAAGTGGTACCAAGATCCTCCACAGGTAGATTGTGCTTGATCAACGGTGGTTGACGAAAGAAAATATCGTCAATCTCTTATCTTTCCTTCCTATAAACATCACTTTCATGGTCCTCCATGAATTGCTGCAAAGCATTATTAGGAGCAAGAGCAATAGAAGCAAGCTGTTCAACTCAAAAATTTTCATTAGGCATTTCATTTTCATAAGAAGTCTTAGAAAACTTAGAAAAATTGAACTCATAAGATTCTCCATTAAACTTAGTGAAATTTTTCTCCTTCTTACAGTCTATCACAGCACCACAAGTATTCAAAAAGGGTCTACCAAAAATAGTAGGACAAGTTTTACTAGCTCCCTTACCAAGTACTAGAAAATCAGTGGGATATTTGGTCTTACCGCAAAGAACTTCCACATCTCGAACAATACCAAGAGGCCAAACAGTCTCTCTATTAGCAAGCTGAACAACCACATCAATATCCTCAAGTTCACAAGGGCCAATCTCATGCATGATTTCTCTATAAAGATCTAAAGGAATGGCGCTTGAACTAGCACCAATGTCACATAAACCATAATAGCAATGATCTCCAATCCTGACAGAAATAACAGGAACACTTGTTTTCCTACGCCTATTAGGATGTGAAATAATGTTAGTAGCATCTTCACAAAAGATAATATGTTCATCCCCTACATCTTTAGTAACAAGGTCCTTCACTATAGCCACAGGAGACTTAATAGTAATTTGCTCATCAGGTTCTACAGCTTTCTTAGTACTTTTATTAGACACACTTACCAAAGTAGAATGCTCTTTTACCTTAGCAGGGAAAGGTGTCTTCTCAAAATAAGGTTCAGGCAAAATGCTATCAACAGTACACACTTCAGTAGTTGTAGCAGGAATATGACTAATGGAATCTTTATAAGGCGCATGATATTTGTTCCAATCTTTCTTTGGAACATCAAGATAAGAGGCAAAAGCCTTAAAACAGTTAGCAAGTATTTGAGAATCAAGACCATAAGCAGTGCTAACATTATGAAAGTCATCGGTTCCCATAAAAGTTTTAATGCATTCATAATCATAATTTATTCCTGACCTCCTACCTTTGTCGTTTTCCCATCCTTCAGCATTTTGTTGAATACGGTCAAGAAGATTCCACTTAGCATCTTCTGTCATATGGGTAAATGATCCAAAACAGGAAGCATCCAAATAATCCTTATCATGAAGAGCAAGCCTCGCATAAAAATTATCAATAACAATATTACTGGGGAGCTCATGAATGGGACATTTGAGCATTAGTAACTTCAATCTCCCCCACGCTTGGGCAATACTCTCTCCATCATGAGGCCAAAAGTTATATATTCGATTACGATCTTTATGAATTTCACTCGGAGGATAAAACTTGGAATAAAAGAGAGGTACTATTTCCTCCCATGCAATAGATGGACCATCTTTAAGCAGCCGATACCACTCCTCAGCTCTGCCTTTCAGTGATAAAGAGAATAGCTTCCTCTTAACTTTGCTTGATGAAATACCTGCACACTTGAACAACTCGCATAATTCATGTATAAAGAGTAAGTGATCACCCGGATGGACAATTCCATCTCCTGAATAGCAGTTATCCATAACACGTTCAACAATTTTCATAGGTATTTTAAAAGGATCTAACTGAGCAGGTGGTGGTGGTGGTGATTCATCCACATGTACAGCAGTGGTAGTAGTGTTCCCGAATAGGAACCCAAATGGAGAACTCTCCATAGCAAGATAAAACAAAAATGAAAGACATAAATAAAAACAATACTCACAGCGACGGTTACCTTTACCAATTCCATTCTTCAATAGCGCTTCACTCCCCGGCAACGGCGCTAGAAAATAGTCTTGATGACCCACAAGTATAGGGGGTGTATCATAGTACTTTCGATAAATAAGAGTGTCGAACCCAACGAGGAGCAGAAGGTGTTGACAAGTGGTTTTGATCAAGGATTCACTGTAAATACTAGCAAACGGGTTTTCAGGGGTATTTGGTAATGCAAATAAATAAAGTGCAAGTAAATAGAAGACAGTAATAATAATTGCTGCAAGTGGCCCAATCCTTTCTAGAGCAAAGGACAAGCCGGTTGTGTAACTTATGATGACCAAACGTTCTCGAGGACACACAGGAGTTTTTGTCAAGTGCTTTCGCTTCATACCGCTAAATAATCTTTATTGGTTTGATAAGTGTTATGGGGGTGAACCTGTGCTAGCGCACTACCCTTACTAGGATAAATACACACTTGTGATTATACCCCTTGCAAGCATCTGCAAATACAAGAAAGTAATTAAGATAAATCTAACCACATCCTTAAACTCTAAGATCCTACGCTCCCTGGTGCAATGGTTTCCCAACGGAGGTTTAGATTTCTATCACTCCAGCAACCCCACAATTGGTAGCCAAATACACAATGCATCTTACTAGGCCCATAAATGGTGAAGTATCATGTAGTCGACGTTCACATGACACCACTAGTGAAATAACACCACAACAAATAAATATCAAACCATTAAATATTACTCAACATAATTCCACTACTAACGACTTGACTTCTCCCATGTCCTCAAGAACTAAACCAACTACTCACAAGACATCATATGGCTCATGATCAGAGGTGAAATAATGGTAAATAACAATCTGAACATAAACCTTAATTCAACGGTTCCACTCAATAGCATCAACCACAAGAGTAATCAACACTGGGAAAGTTTCTCCTAAGAATTTGACAAGATTCAACTCAAGATGTTACAGCGAGATGGCGTGGTGATGGTGGAGATGAAGGTGTTGGTGATGAGGATGATGGTGATGATGATCCCGATGAAGTTCGGTGCGATGATGATGACGATGGTGATGATCTCCCGTCTCTGGGAAGGAATTTTCCCAGCAGATTTCTGCCTGCCGAAGAGCTTTTCTCTCTCTGGTGTTTTCTGCCCCGCAGAGGCGGCAGTGTCTATCTCTGAGCCCCCCCTTGACTTAGGTTTTTAGGGATGATGAAATACGCGAAGGGGCGATGGCAAAAGTGGGCCCGAGAGGCCACACAACAGACCGGCACGGCCAGGGGTCAGGCCGCACCCCCTGTGTGTGAGCCTGCCCTGTGGCTCCTCTTGACTCCTCCTTCTGGCTTCTTCAGTCTTCTGGTAAAATATAATTTGCTGGTATTTTTCTGGAATTTCCTGATCTTCCGAAATATGGTGTCTTGATAGTCATTTTTCCAGCAGAATCCTGACTCCGGGAGCAAATCCTCCAATGATCATCAAACATGTAAAACAGAGGAAACAACATTAGTATCATCTCTAAATATGAAATATATCAATGAATAATAGTAAATTATGATACAAAATAGTGCTGCAAAATGGACATATCAATTGACAACCTCATCGTAAGTTGGGAGCAAAGTTCTTGGTTGTGTTGTGTGCAGGTTCCACGTTGCTGCTAGGTGAAGAAGCTTCTACGTCAACAGCGCACCAGCATTTTCTGGTGCCCTTGTCCGGAGTGTCGCGAAGCTAGCAAGCATCACCTTCTGAAGTTTGGTTTTCTCCTACTGGTTCAATAAACCATGGTTTCATAACTGAGGGAAGACTTGCTGCTATGCTCATTATACCTTCCTCTTGGGGTTCCCAACGGGCTATTACTTACAAGCCATCAAGCAATTTTTCTGGCGCCGTTGCCGGGGAGAAAGAAGATTTCTGCAAGGGGAGTCTCACACGCTCAATCTTTTACTTTGTTATTGTTTTGCTTTATTTTACTTTTGCTTGCATATTTTTATAAAAAATACAAAAAATTAGTTCCTTTATAGTTGCTTTTACTTGCTTGCTTTTAGTTTTGCTAGAATGGGTACTCCCGAGAACACCAAGTTGTGTGACTTTACTAGCACCAAAACAATGATTTTATCTGCACTCCTATTGCGCCACCTGCTCCCGAGGCAAATTTTTATGAGATCAAACCTGCTTTGTTGAATCTTGTTATGAAAGAGCAATTTTCCAGTGCCAGTTCTGATGATGCTGCAGCTCATCTCAACAATTTTGTTGAGCTATGTGAGATGCAAAAGTATAAGGATGTAGATGGTAATATTATTAAGCTTAAGTTGTTTCCTGTCTCTTTAAGAGGAAGAGCTAAGGATTGGTTGCTATCTTTGCCTAGAAATAGTATTGATTCTTGGGATAAGTGTAAGGATGCTTTTATTGGAATATACTATCCTCCTGCTAAGATTATAGCTTTGCGTAGTGATATTATGAAGTTTAGACAGTTTGATAATGAACATGTTGCTCAATCTTGGGAAAGAATGAAATCTATGATAAAGAATTGCCCTACTCATGGACTGACTACTTGGATGATTGTCCAAACTTTTTATGCAGGACTGAATTTTTCTTCAAGAAATCTATTGGATTCAGCTGTTGGAGGCACTTTTATGTCCCTTACCTTGGGCGCCGCAACAAAGCTTCTTGACAACATGATGGTAAATTTTTCTGAGTGGCACACTGAGAGAGCTCCACAAGGTAAGAATGTAAATTCTGTTGAGGAAACCTCTTTCTTGAGTAATAAGATTGATACTATTATGCTTATGCTTTCTAATGATAGAGCTCATGTTGATCCTAATAATGTTCCTTTGGCCTCTTTGGTTGCTCAAGAAGAGCATGTTGACGTAAACTTCATTAGAAATAATAATTTCAACAACAGTGCTTATAGGAACAATTTTGCTAGCAACAATTATAGGCCGTATACTTCTTCCAATGCTAATGGTTATGGTAACTCTTATGGTTATTCCTCCAACAACACTAGGGGCGCGGCCTCTGAGCTTGAAGTCATGCTCAAGGACTTCATTGGTAAGCAAACTGCTTTTAACAAGTCTGTTGAGGAAAAGTTGGGTAAAATTGATATTCTTGCTTCTAAAGTTGATAGCCTTGCTCTTGATGTAGAACTTCTGAAACTAAAAGTGTTGCCTAATGATGTGAAGGAAAGCAATACTTTTGCCGCTACGAATGCCATCCAAGTTAGAATTGATGAAAATGTTAGGATGTTAGCAGAACTGCACGCCAGGTGGGAAAGAGAAGATGAGATGGCTAGAAAGATGAAGGTATGTACTATTACTACCTCTAATGATGATGTTCCAAATGCTAGCAATCTTCTTCTACAAAAAGTGCTGAAATTTTTCTGAGTATGGGAGATGATAGCTCTATTTCTTTTAATGATTTTGATGTTGATGGCTGCAATATATCTGAAGTTATTTTGTTGTTGCAAAAGCTTTCTTTGAGTCCTAATGCTAGTTCTATTAATGTTGCTTTTACAAATCGTATTACAAATGCTCTCATGAAAATTAGGGAGGAAAAGTTGAACAAAAGGCTTCTATTCCCAAGAAGTTAGAAGATGGTTGGGAGCCCATCATTGATATGCATGTTAATGGTTTTGATTGCCATGCTTTATATGATCTAGGTGCTAGTATTTCTATTATGCCTAGAAAGATTTATGATATGCTTGGTTTACCACCGCTTGAAAAGTGTTATTTTGATGTTCCTCTTGCTGATGTTGCTAAGAAGAAACCTTTGGGAAGGATTAATGATGTTCTTATTATGGTTAACAATAACCTTGTTCCTGTTGATTTTCTTGTTATGGATGTTGAATGCAATGCTTCATGTCCTATTATTTTGGGAAGACCTTTTCTTCGAACTGTAGGTGCCATCGTTAATATGAAGGAAGGCACCATCAAATATCAATTCCCACTCAAGAAAGGTATGGAACACTTCCCTAGAAGGAGGAAGAAATTACTTTTTGACTCTAATATTAGAGAAAATTCAAGATTGTGTGGCATGGGCGTATGAATATATCCACCAATGCAAGCAAACAAAGAGAGAAGTGGTTATTCTAAAGTTGGATTTTGCTAAGGCGTTTGACACAATTGAGCTCAAGGCCATTCTGAAAAATTTAAAATGTTGGGGATTTGATGACAGATGGTTAGGATGGGTGGACTCAATTTTTTCTACCGGTTTCTCCTCTATCCTTCTCAATGGTGTTCCGAGTAAAAAGTTTCCTTGTCGTAGAGGAGTTCGTCAAGGTGACCCTTTCTCCCCAATATTATTTGTTGCTGCTACGGATCTTCTTCAATCCATGGTTAACAAGCTGCATATTTCCGGCGATTTAACTCCACCACTTCCGATACCTGGCACTGATTTCCCTATTGTTCAGTATGCCGACGACACACTACTAATATTACAAGCATGTCCAAGACAATTACTTGCTCTAAGAGAATTGCTACAAGTTTTGCTGCGGCTACCGGTCTCAGAGTAAATTATTCGAAGTCTTGTCTTATGCCTATTAATGTGGATGATTACCAGATACATCTTCTAGCAAATATTTTTGGCTGCTCGGTGGGAGTATTACCATTTGCTTATCTTGGCCTCCCCTTAGGCACTACTAGACCTACAGTTAAGGACTTAATGCCCATTGTAGACCAGATTGAAAGGAGACTAAATGCTAGTTCCCGTTTTCTTGACTATGGAGGGTGCCTCCAACTGGTTAATTCAGTGTTATCATCGCTGCCGAATCACTATTTATCATCTCTGAAGATTCACAAGACAATTATTAAAATTGCTGATAGATCAAGAAGACACTGTTTATGGGCAAAGGAGGAAGAATCTGGTTCGACCCAGTCCCTGGCTGCTTGGTCTTTGGTTTGTTGGCCGAAGAAAAAAGGTGGTCTTGGCATTATTAATTTTGAACTACAAAATCAAGCTCTTTTACTGAAGCATCTTCACAAGTTTTATAGTAAAGCGGACATCCCTTGGGTTAAACTTGTTTGGTCTTTATACTCCTCAAATTCTGTTCCGCATGCTCAAACTACCAGAGGTTCTTTCTGGTAGAGGGATATTTTCAAACTTTTCAATATTTATAGAAGCATCACCTCAACTACTGTGGCATCCGGCGACACAGTTCTTTTCTGGAAAGACTTTTGGAACTCAGACGACTTACTGTGTGATAGATATCCAAGGCTCTTCTCTTACTCGCTCAATGAAGACATCTCTGTGGCAGATTTTATTGGAGCTGATGATTAATTTAACCTTTTTGCTCTACCCCTATCTACTGAAGCATTTGAAGAACTTTCTGATGCTCTGAGAATTACTCAAGATCTCCAATTGCAACCTGATGCTATGGATGCTAGATCATTCTGTTGGGGCGGCACAGCATATACCTCTGCTAAATATTATAAATTCGTTTTCGATGCTATTCCGACAAACAGAGCTCTAAATTCAATATGGGAATCAAGGTGCCTGCCGAAACTCAAGGTTTTCCTTTGGCTTGTTATGATGGATAGGCTCAATACACAAGATCTAATGCTTCGGAAAAATTGGACAATAGATGGTGACACCCTTTGCGTTATGTGTAACACGCAAGCTCTTGAAACCTCCCATCATCTGTTCTTTGAGTGCCCGTTTGCAGTGAACTACTGGCAGAAAATTCAGATTACTTGGGATACTTCAATCGCTGTGCAAGATAGAATTCTTCTAGCTCATAATCAATTTACTGGCCCTTGCTTTACGGAAATTTTGGCATGCGCTACTTGGAATATTTGGAAGGAAAGGAATGACTTCATTTTCAGAGGCCAAGATCCTAGCTTCCCAAGATGGAGGGTGTGATTTAGCTCTGACCTCAGTTTACACAAGTACAAGATCAAGGAAAATTTAGTACAGCCTCTCGCTGATTGGATTCAGGAATGTCTAGCATAGCTCTCTGGTTTGTTCTCTTTCTATTGTTTTTCTTCAGCTTCTTCCCTCCTTGATTTTCTTATACTATTTTTAGGCTTGCTTAAGCCTTCTTTTGTACTTGTAAATATCTTCCATTAATGAAAAATAACACTGTAGGGGCTTCCCCTACGGTATCCCTGTCAAAAAAAAAATTATTAGAGAAAATTATGAACTTGATGCTTCATCGCTTGATATTAATTTATTTCCACCTTTCCGCGCCTAGCTCAAAGGCATTAAAGAAAAGCACTCTTGGGAGATAACCCAATGTTTTCTTTTCAGTACTTTTTCTTTTATTTGAGTCTTGGAAGTTATTACTACTGTAATGACCACTCCTTATCATTTTTATTTTGTTGTTGTGTGATGGCTTGTAAGTAACAGCCCGTTGGGAACCCCAAGAGGAAGGTATGATGAGCACAGCAGCAAGTCTTCCCTCAGTTGTGAAACCAAGGTTTATCGAACCAGTAGGAGAAAGCCAAACTTCAGAAGGTGATGCTTGCTAGCTTCGTGATAGCTCCGGACAATTTATAAGGCGCCTCATCCAGGGCTTTGCTTTGCACCGGCAGCAACGTGGAACCTGCACACAACACAACCAAGAACTTTGCTCCCAACTTACGATGAGGCTGTCAATCTCACCGGTTTGCTGTAAACAAAGGATTGAGCGTATCGAGTGGTAAAAGGTAATAGTATGCAAGAAAGTAAATAGTGCGAGTAAAAGTAAAATGGTATAGCAATGTAAAGGAAATTGGACCGGGGTCCACAGTTCACTAGTGGTGTCTCTCCGTAAGATAAATAACAACATGCTAGGTAAACAAATTATAGTTGGGCAATTGATAGAATAAAGATAACGTACATATGTCATGAGGATCACTATGAGATTCACTCTGGGCATTACGACAAAATACATAGACCGTAATCCAACTGCATCTATGACTAATAATCCACCCTCCGAATGTCGTCCGAGCAAACAATGGGTATTAAGTTGGGAACAACGGATAACTGCATTAAGCAAAGTGCGTAAAGTAAACAAAGAAAATGCCCTTGGACACAAGAATGTTGTTTTCTCCCTAGTGGCAATAGCACATCTACAACCTTAGAGGTTTCTGTCACTCCCCTAGATTACTAGAGGCATGAACCCAACTATCGAGCATAAATACTCCCTCTTGGAGTCACTAGCATCTACTCGGCCAAGATATCTACTAGCAACGGAGAGCATGCAAGATTATAAACACCATAGAGATAATATAAGATATATAATTCAGCATATCAACTTGACATAGTACCAATACTCATCGGATTCCAACAAACACAACATGTATAATTACATAAGATGATCTTGATCATGTAGGGCAGCTCACAAGATCTAAACATGAAGCACATGGTGGAGGAGACAACCATCTAGCTACTGCTATAGACCCGTAGTCCAAGGTAGACTACTCACACATCACTCTGGAGGCAACCATGGTGGTGGAGAATGCCTCCGGCAGGGATTCCCCTCTCCGGCAGGGTGCCAGGAAGAGCTCCTGGATCCTCTCGATCTCGCTTCGACAATGGCGGCGCCTTGCAGTATGTTTCGAGGAAAAGTGATCCGTCCTTTAGGTTTTTCCCATCGAGGGGAATTTATAGGTGAAAGGGCAACGTCAGGAGGTGGGCCAGCTGGCCTCACCATGTGGTGGCGTGGCCAGGGGCTGGGCCGCGCCACCCTATGGTGAGCCTGGCCCCTTCCCCCCGTCTCATCTTCGGTCTTCGCAAAGCTTCGGTAAAAATAGGAGGTTTGGCTTTGATTCGTCCCATTCCGAGAATATTTCTTGTGTAACTTTTCTGAAATACAAAAATAGCAGAAAACAGGAACTGGCACTGTGGCATCTCGTTAGTAGGTTAGTTTCGGAAAATGCATA
Organism: Dactylis glomerata; assembly: GCA_007115705.1. NCBI lineage: Eukaryota > Viridiplantae > Streptophyta > Magnoliopsida > Poales > Poaceae > Dactylis > Dactylis glomerata. The sequence continues at coordinate 261,435 of QXEO01000265.1, read as the reverse complement.
AAAATGCCACGAAGTGTAACAAAACACAAAGCAAATGGTGTATAAACAAGCATGGAGCATAAAAAATTATAGATACGTTTGAGATGTATCAAGCATCCCCAAGCTTAACTCCTGCTCATCCTCGAGTAGGTAAGTGATAACAAAAGAATAATTTTTGAGGTGACATGCACCATCACAATCTTGATCATCTATATAAAGCATTGAGTGTTGGGATCAAAGAACTTAAAACATGGGCATAAGAGACATAATCTTGACAATAAAAACTTAGCAACCATGGTATAACAAGAAAAGAAACACAAACGAAAGATCATGAACAATAAAACATTGAAAGTCAAACGTGTGGTCAAATCATATGGAAAAACATAGCAAGTGGTTTTCAGCTTGTCCTTCATGGAATAGTAAAACATAAATGCATAGGACACCTTCAAGTTTAAGAAGGCGACTAGATACAAATAATTTAAGAACAAGCAAAACCATAATCATGAATCAATCAATGATAAACTTTGGGACTATGCACATTAAACTAAGAACGGCAACTATGCTCTCTTAGACGGTGCATAAAGGTAGAAGGTGGTGACTCAACATAAAAGTAAAAGAAAGACTCTTCACAGAGGGAAGCAGTGATTGCAAGTTTTATAAACCTTCAAAAATTATGGTACTTACTAGCTTTGAGCTCTCATTGCCCCCATCATAGGCATCTTGAGTGGTTAAAGTTAATGCGAGTACAATTATGAGCATATGCTTGACAAATCATAAGTTAAAAACCTCGTGTCCTGTGAAGTATGAATACCCAAACCTCATGCTACTCGACTTTAGGTCCCAATCAAGCTCTTGTCATTGTAAGTATACACGTATCATCGAGAACCGCCAATGGGGTACCTCCTACCCGATGACATGGAACAAGCCCACATCAAAATGACAAGACAAACAGACAATGAACACCTCGACATCTCTTTTATTTACCATTGGTATAGCTTTTTATTGTGAGATGCGTCGTCGAATGTCCACTATGGGCATGCTGTAAATTTCCACCATGAATGATGCATGGCTTAGATTAGCGGCCCAGGCGTTTTGTGACAAGCTAGATTCTTGTAATGCCGGGGAGATCCGTGAAGAGTATCAAGTCAATTCCAGACCCCGAATCGAAGTTTCTTTGTTCTGTTTAATGGTGACCTGCCTAGATATATACTGTCTAACGCGGCGTGTCAAAACCGGGAAACATTCTGCGAAGCATCCGCCATGTTGCTTGAGTAGAGGTTTCCGGAAAAGTGGATTCCAAGAAACCCAGTGGGTAATCTCGATTGTCATTTTATGCAAATTCAAGATCCTGCTTTAAGTCAGTCGAACTAGTATTTAAAATAAGTATCCGACCTTGGGAGGACTTCCCTTAATAACGAAAGCAGTTATAAGATCCAATCTCCCTAGTAAATCACTGGATATCAAATCAAATCCTTTTGGAGTAGTACTCCTTTCTTTGTTTGCTAAGTGGGCTTAGCGTCGGAAAAGCAAAAGAGTGGGAAATGAATGCTATTTCCTAGCTTGGAAACGTAGGTGAAATGGATGGTAATCGTTAGTCTCGAGATTGCTCGCTAGGCTTGATAAAGATCAAAATAAAGGGTTCTCAGAAGCTTTCGGAAGTGATGCTGTTAGTCTTTATCCGTCATTCTTTTGCGTTCATTTTTAGCACCAATCCTTTGAAAGAGTAAACTAGACATTTGTAAGCCTCGATTAGAGGACTCGAAAAGTGTAGTTATCTTTGGGCTTAAGATGAGGCGTTATACATAAGTAAGTGCCTTTAAAATAGAGTTGTTCAAAGGGTTATAAGTCAAGGTATTAGTTTGAGTAGTGTTTTGTTTCCTTGTTATTTCTGAAGGGAATCCAATGGAAAAGTAAAAGAGTAGAATTCCGCTAATAAATAGGAGGGAATCAGTAATAAAGTATCATTTCTGAGGGTAAATATCCTTTGATTCCACTAAAGTAGGGATAGGATACATGTTCCTTAAGGAGGCTAGCTCGCTAAATGATACAGTCCTCGCTGATGGATTGACAAGTACTCCACGGTCAGTGGCTATCAGCTAACGTTATGGGCAGTTAATGGTGGTTCATTGCCTATAGTGTTGTAGTGTGATTTCCTGGAGAACTTTTCTGGCTTTGCCATTTTTCCTTGCTTTGGAGAGCTCATTTTTGAGTATAATAATTGCAATTATTTTCTCCATCTTGCGAATTACTGCCTTGTTTTAAGTATATTTAGAGCGCTTTCTGCATCTGACCTAGTTGAAGACCCATGGAAAATGATTTTGATTTTGCTAAAGAATAAGCGTGTACTATGGAAAAATAAGTCTTTTTCTTCCAAATATTTTTACAAGCAATTGAGCACCAAGAAATTTAGTTAATTAGATTACCTATAGCAGAGCGAGGCTCAAGCTGGGAAAGAAAGCCAACTCACAATCGCTCTTAAACACCTCGAACTGAGCTAAATGACCCATAATTGAACGAAAACCTAAAAATCTTTACAAAAGCCTTGGTTGTTTCTCGAGATACTAATTTACTGCTTGCTGAATTATGGTATCGCGAAGAAGAGGAAACAGCTTCAGGTGAAAGGGAAAGTTATGGCGAATCAAGATCTGGGAGATCAGAAGACTACGCGCCTGGTAAACCTAAAGAGCAATGCTTGGCTCCTGCAATTCCAAAAACAGACGATGGCAATGAATACTTTTTGTGCCCTAGAGCTGGGCGGTCCCCAGACGACAAGTGTGTGATCAGAAGCCTAGATAGGTACCGATCTCGGTGGGGATGGTACTCCCAAGGCGTCGACCACACGGCCTAACATGCTCTAACACATATACAAACTCCATGATCCCACAAGATTCCCAACTTATTTCACATCGCAAGTATCCATAAACAAAAGATCACGATATCACCTCAAATGAGAGAAAGTGCAATGTTGAAAGCTTACCCCATGACGGCATGGTTTGTCTAATTTCCAACTTACAACTTGCAAGCATAACGTCAACATAAGAGAGCCACAATGTCAAAATTTTAAAAGCGAGAAAAGTAAAGTGTGCCGTCAGGTTCGTGAGAGCTTTACTGACTAATTTTCACATAACACCAAAAAGAGTTTAATTTGAAGGATAGATAAAAGCAAGTTAAATGTACTTGGAATAGAAAATTGCTAATAGGTATGTATTGTGGACACATTGGAATAACTTAGTTTTTGGGAGTTGGATGCATGAGTAGAGCTCATACTCAGTACAAAATGAAGGCTAGCAAAAGACTGAGAGCGACCAACTAAGAGAGCGATAATGGCCATAATCATGCATAGCGACAAAACATCATTAAAAGAAGCATAAAATGGCATTACAAGTCAAAAACCAAATGATCATAGAGGCTTATGGCGACTTGTAAGAGTCAATCATGTTGTAAGTGATTGCGGTGCGGTGTTGATGTAGATGACCGACCAGTTGGGAACCCCAAGAGAAGGTATGATGAGCACAACAACAAGTTTTCCCTCAGTAAGAAACCGAGGTTTATCGAACCAGTAGGAAAAAGCCAAACTTCAGAAGGTGATGCCTGCTAGCTTCGCGATAGCTCCGGACAATTTATAAGGTGCCTCATCCAGGGCTTTGCTTTGCACCAGCAGCAACGTGGAACCTGCACACAACACAACCAAGAACTTTGCTCCCAACTTACGATGAGGTTGTCAATCTCAACGGTTTGCTGTAAACAAAGGATTGAGCGTATCAAGTGGAAAGCAATAGTAGTATGCGAGAAAGTAAACAGTGCAAGTAAAAGTAAACAGTAATAGCAATGTAAAGGAAATTGGACTGGGGTCCACAGTTCACTAGTGGTGTCTCTCCATAAGATAAATAACAACATGCTGGGTAAACAAATTACAGTTGGGCAATTGATAGAATAAAGATAACGTGCATATGTCACGAGGGTCACTATGAGATTTACTCTGGGCATTACAACAAAATACATAGACCGCCATCCAACTGCATCTATGACTAATAATCCACTCGCGGGGATATTGTCCGAACACCCCGAAAGTATTAAGTTGCGAATAACAGATAACTGCATTAAGCAAAGTGTGTAATGTAAACAAAACGAATGTCCTTGGACACAAGAATATTGTTTTCTCCCTAGTGGCAACAACATATCTACAACCTTAGAGATTTCTGTCACTCCCCCAGATTAAATAGAGGCATGAACCCAACTATTGAGCATAAATACCCCTTCTTGGAGTCACTAGTATCTACTTGGCCAAGATAGCTACTAACAACGGAGAGCATGCAAGATCATAAAAAAACATAAGATAATATTCAGCACATCAACTTAACATAACACCAATATTCATCGGATCCCAACAAACACAACATGTAGAATTACATAACGGTGATCTCGATCATGTAAGGCAGCTCACGAGATCTAAACATGAAGCACATGGTGGAGAAGACAACCATCTAGCTACTGCTATGGACCCATAGTCCAAAGTAGACTACTCACTCATCACGCCGGAGGCAAGCATGGCGATGAAGAATACCTCCGGTGGCGATTCCCCTCTCCGGCAGGGTGCTGAGAAGAGCTTCAGGACCCTCCCGATCTTGGGTCGACGACGGCGGCAGATCGTGATGTGTTTCTGGAAAATTGATCGGGTGTTTAAGTTTTTCCTGTCGGGGGGTCTTTATAGGCGAAGGGGCAGCGTCAGAGGTGGGCCAGGGTGGCCTCACCCATAGGGGGCGCAGGCCAGGGGCTGGCCGCGCCACCCTATGGTGTGGCCAGCCCGTGGCCCCCCTCCATCTCCTCTTCGGACTTCTAGAAGCTTCGGTAAATATTAGGAGGTTCGCCTTTTGTTTCGTTGTATTCCGAGAATATTTCCTGTGTATTTTCTGAAATACAAAAATAGCAGAAAACAGGGAACTGGCACTGTGGCATCTTGTTAATAGGTTAGTTCCGGAAAATGCATAAAAATGTCACGAAGTGTAATAAAACATTAAGCAAATGGTATAAGAACAAGCATGGAGCATCAAAAATTATAGATACGTGTGAGACGTATCAGTAAGCATGCGCCAAGTCAACCCAAATAAAGCATCAAGGAGAAAACCAAATAAATGCTTCCATATAAGAAAAACAAGGCATGATTTTTTTTCAAAGGCTCATTAAGCAATCTCAGTCATTTGAGACAAGTCATGCTACAGCAAAAACTACTAAGAATACTATCGAAACGACATCAAGCATGGCATGCAAAAGTCTAAGCCGCAGTCTAAACAAGCTCCTTTTTGTACCACTTTATGCATGAAACCTTTTTGAGACAACTCTTTTGATGAAAACCAACATAGACCAGGGGTCTAAATACACCTTGATGCAAAGATAAAACAAGATCTGAACAAAAATCAAGGTGAAAAACAAAAACTAAACGCAGTTCTAGAAAAAGAGAACACTCGTTGAATGATAAGAGTGAAAACTAGAGTGTTCTTGGCAATGAAAAACAAGGTATGCCTTCTCCAAAAGAAATTTGTTGGGGTCCAACCATTTATTGCAGCAAACAAAACAAAAGAAAACTGAAAGTAAAAGTAAAGACGCTCCAAGAAAAACACATAGAATATGAAGCAATAAAAATATAGTGTGTTGAAAGGTGACCTGATTTTTGCCGATGAAGAAGGGGTGCCTCGGGGGCATCCCCAAGCTTTGACGCTTGTGCCTCTTGGATATTTCTTGGGGGGACATCGGCATCCCCAAGCTTGAGCTTTTGTCCATACTTCAGCTCATCTCATCACTCTCCAATCCCTACACTTGAAAACTTACTTTATACCAAACTTCACACAATTCTATTAGCAACGTTAGCATAAACATAATAGTAAATCAACCATTTTTGGTTCAGTTTCAAACTCATAGTCACCACATATAAAGCATATACTACTGTAGCAACTTCCTCAAAAGTTCCGTGATCAAAAGAACTCAAAAAGAAAGCGATAGAGAGGCAAACACAAATATTGCCAAAAATTTGTCAAAACAGAACATCTGTCAAAGGTCGAATTTTTCGAGGGCCTTCTGTTGCTCAAATCGAAAAGTGCAAAACTATTGAAAGTTTGGATATAACCTGGGGCATATGATCAAGAAATTTCAGATCAAAAAAATATTCTGAGAATTTTCACGAATATTTATGGTGAAGCACAGAAATCTATTTCAGGACAGCAACTTCCCCAAATCTTACCTCCCTCAAATTAGAGGTTATTCTTGGCACAACAATGAAATAAAAATGATAAGGAGAGGTCATTACAGTAGTAATAACTTCCAAGACTCAAATAAAAGAAAAATTACTGAAAAGAAAACATTGGGTTATCTCCCAAGAGTGCTTTTCTTTAACGCCTTTGAGCTAGGCGCAGAAAGTGCAAATCAAGTATTATCAAATGAGGCATTAAGATCAATCATAGAAGTATTTTCAACAATGAATTGTATCCAAATGAGTTTTTGAAGATCCCTTATGAACACTCTTTGGTTCACTACTCTCATCAAAAGGGTTTTCAGGACAAATCCAATCAAAATTCTTTTCCAAAGCTTCATGCAATCCTACAAGTTTGCAAGGTATTGGTACTTTGATGTCTTCTTTGGTTGTACCAACAACATTAACAGGTGAGCCAAGCATATTAAAATGCTCAAAAACTTTCCTAGCTTCAATAGCAACATCTCTAAATTCTCTACGCAAAGTCTCTAAAATAAAGTCTTTCTTTTCGGAGTCTTCGATATCATGAAGCTTAAGAAACATTTGTTGCATAAAAGGATTAAGGTTAACAAACCTAGCCTCCAATATGTGAACTAAATAAGTAGCAGCAACTTCATAACTAGGAGCGAGCTCAGCCAAAGATCTATCCTCAACATCTTTATGCATACTAATATGATTAAAGAACTCCTCAATGTTACCTTTCCCAATAATAGAACCACTACCTACTGAGAGGTCCTCCAAAGCATACTTAGGGAACAACATAATGAACTAAAAGTAAAAGTAACGGAATGCAAACTATCAAAGGAACTAATTTTTTTGTATTTTTGATAAAAAGATGCAAGCAAAAATAAAATAAAGCAAAACAAAAACAAAGTAAAAGATTGAGCGTGCGAGACTCCCCTTGCAGAAATCCTCTTTCTCCCCGGCAACGGCGCGAAAAAAATTGCTTGATGGCTTGTAAGTAACAGCCCGTTGGGAACCCCAAGAGGAAGGTATGATGAGCACAGTAGCAAGTCTTCCCTTAGTTGTGAAACCAAGGTTTATCAAACCAGTAGGTGAAAGCCAAATTTCAGAAGGTGATGCTTGCTAGCTTCGCGACAGCTCCGGACAATTTATAAGGCGCCTCGTCCAGGGCTTTGCTTTGCACCAGCAGCAACGTGGAACCTGTATACAACACAACCAAGAACTTTGCTCCCAACTGACGATGAGGTTGTCAATCTCACCGGTTTTTTGTAAACAAAGGATTGAGCGTATCGAGTGGTAAAAGGTAATAGTATGCAAGAAAGTAAATAGTGCGAGTAAAAGTAAAACGGTATAGCAATGTAAAGGAAATTGGACCGGGGTCCATAGTTCCCTAGTGTTGTCTCTCCATAAGATAAATACCAACATGCTGGGTAAACAAATTACAGTTGGGCAATTGATAGAATAAAGATAACGTACCTATGTCATGAGGATCAATATGAGATTCACTCTGGCATTATGACAAAATAAATAGACCGTAATCCAACTGCATCTATGACTAACAATCCACCCTCCGAATGTCGTCCGAGCAAACATTGGGTATTAAGTTGCGAACAACAGATAACTGCATTAAGCAAAGTGCGTAAAGTAAACAAAGCAAATGTCCTTGGACACAAGAATGTTGTTTTCTCCCTAGTGGCAACAGCACATCTACAACCTTAGAGGTTTCTGTCACTCCCCCAGATTACTAGAGGCATGAACCCAACTATCGAGCATAAATACTCCCTCTTGGAGTCACTAGCATCTACTCGGCCAAGATATCTACTAGCAACGGAGAGCATGCAAGATCATAAACAACATAGAGATAACATAAAGATATATATTCAGCACATCAACTTGACATAGTACCAATACTCATCGGATCCCAACAAACACAACATGTAGAATTACATAAAGATGATCTTGATCATGTAGGGTAGCTCACAAGATCTAAACATGAAGCACATGGTGGAGGAGACAACCATCTAGCTACTGCTATGGACTCGTAGTCCAAGGTAGACTACTTACACATCACTCCAGAGGCGACCATGGCGGTGGAGAAGGCCTCCGGCAGGGATTCGCCTCTCCGGCAGGGTGCCGGGAAGAGCTCCTGGATCCTCCCGATCTCGCTTCGACAACGGCGGGGGCTTGCAGCATGTTTTGAGGAAAACCGATCCGTCCTTTAGGTTTTTCCCATCGAGGGGAATTTATAGGCGAAAGGGCAACGTCAGGAGGTGGGCCAGCTGGCCTTACCATGTGGTGGCGCGGCCAGGGGCTGGGCCGCGCCACCCTATGGTGAGCCTGGCCCCTGGCCCCCCTTCGTCTCATCTTTAGTCTTCGCGAAGCTTCGATAAAAATAGGAGGTTCGGCTTTTATTTCATCCAATTCCAAGAATATTTCCTGTGTAACTTTTATGAAACACAAAAATAGCAGAAAACAAGAAACTGGCATTATGGCATCTCGTTAGTAGGTTAGTTCCGGAAAATGCATAAAAACGCCACGAAGTGTAACAAAAGACAAAGCAAATGGTGTATAAATAAGCATGGAGCATCAAAAATTATAGATACGGTTGAGACGTATCATTGTGCCAAGAAGAACCTCTAATTTGAGGGAGGTAAGATTTGGGGAAGTTGCTGTCCTGAAACAGATTTCTGCGCTGCACCATAAAAATTCGTGAAAATTCACAGAATATATTTTTGATCTGAAATTTCTTGAGAATATGCCTCAGGTTATATCCAAACTTTCATTAGTTTTGCACTTTTCGATTTGAGCAACAGAAGGTCCTCGAAAAAATCGACATTTGACAGCTGTTATGTTTTGACAGATTTCTGCCACTATTTGTGTTTGCCTCTCGATCGCTTTCTTTTTGAGTTCTTTTGATCACGGAACTTTTGAGGAAGTTGCTACAGTAGTATATGATTTATATGTGGTGTTTTTTAGTTTGAAAATGAACCAAAAAGGGTTGATTTACTATTATGCTTATGCTAATGTTGCTAATAGAATTGTGTGAAGTTTTGTATGAAGGAAGTTTTCAAGTGTAGGGATTGGAGAGTGATGAGATGAGATGAAGTATGGAAAAAAGCTCAAGCTTGGGGATGCCCATGTCACCCCAAGAAATATCCAAGAGGTACAAGCATCAAAGCTTGGGGATGCCCCTGAGGCACCCCTTCTTCATCGGCAAAAATCAGGTCACCTTTCAACACACTATATTTTTATTGCTTCATATTCTATGCGTTTTTCTTGGAGCGTCTTTACTTTTGCTTTTAGTTTCTTTTGTTTTGTTTGCTGCAATAAATGGTTGGATCCCAACAAATTTCTTTTGGAGGAGATGTACTTTGTTTTTCATTACCAAGAACACTCTAGTTTTCACTCTTATCGTTCAATGAGTGTTCTCTTTTTCTAGAACTGCGTTTAGCTTTTGTTTTTCACATGATTTTTGTTCAGATCTTGTTTTATCTTTGCATCAAGGTGTATTTAGACCACTGGTCTATGTTGGTTTTCATCAAAAGAGTTGTTTTCAAAAAGGTTTTAATGGTGTTGGAAAAGAGAAAAAGTTTCATGCAAAAAAGTGGTATAAAAAGGAGTTTGTTTAGACTGCGGCTTAGACTTTTGCATGCCATGCTTGATGTCGTTTTGATAGTATGATTAGTAGTTTTTGCTGTAGCATGAATTGTCTCAAATGACTAATGCGGCACGGTGTTGATGTAGATCACCGTCTAGTTGGGAACCCCAAGAGAAAGGTATGATGAGTATAGCAGCAAATTTTCCCTTAGTAAGAAACCAAGGTTTATCGAACTAGTAGGAAAACGCCAAACTTGAGAAGGTGATGCTTGCTAGCTTAGTGACACTCCAACAAGGGCGCCGTTAACGATACTTGTTAGCGCGTCTTCAACTAGTAGAAACGCGGAACCTGCACACAACACAACCAAATACTTTGCTGCCAACTTACGATGAGGTTGTCAATCTCACCGGTTTGCTGTAAACAAAGGAATAAGCGTATCGAGTGGAAAATAATAGTAGTATGTGAGAAAGTAAACAGTGCGAGTAATAGTAAAATGGTGTAACAATGTAAGGAAATTGGACCGGGGGCCATAGTTCACTAGTGGTGTCTCTCCATAAAATAAATAACAACATGCTGGGTAAACAAATTACAGTTGGACAATTGATAGAATAAAGATAACGTGCATATATCACGAGGATCACTATGAGATTTACTCTGGGCATTACAACAAAATACATAGACCGCCATCCAACTGCATCTATGACTAATAATCCACTCGCGGAGAATCATCCGAGGACCCCGAAAGTATTAAGTTGCGAACAACAGATAACTGCATTAAGCAAACTGTGTAATGTAAACAAAACGAATGTCCTTGGACACAAGAATGTTGTTTTCTCCCTAGTGGCAACAACACATCTACAACCTTAGAGGTTTCTGTCACTCCCCTAGATTAAATAGAGGCATGAACCCAACTATCGAGCATAAATACCCCCTCTTGGAGTCACTAGAATCTACTTGGCCAAGATAGCTACTGACAACAGAGAGCATGCAAGATCATAACCAACATAGAGATAACATAAGATAATATTCAGCACATCAACTTAACATAACACCAATATTCATCGGATCCCAACAAACATAACATGTAGAATTACAAAAAGAAGATCTCGATCATGTAAGGCAGCTCACGAGATCTAAACATGAAGCACATGGTGGAGAAGACAACCATCTAGCTACTGCTATAGACCCATAGTCCAAGGTAGACTACTCACTCATCGCGCCGGAGGCAAGCATGGCGATGAAGAAGACCTCCGGTGGCAATTCCCCTCTTCAGCAGGCTGTCGGGAAGACCTTCTAGACCCTCCCGATCTCGGGTCGATGGCGGCGGCGGATCGCGATGTGTTTCTAGAAAATTGATCGGGTACTTAGATTTTTACTATTGGGGGGCCTTTATAGGCGAAGGGGCAGCGTCAGAGGTGGACCAGAGCGGTCTCACACATAGGGGGCGCGGCCAGGGGCTGGGCCGCGCCGCCCTACTATGTGGCCGGCCTGTGGCCCCCCTCTGTCTCCTCTTCGGACTTCTGGAAGCTTCGTTAAATAATAGGAGGTTTGGCTTTTGTTTCGTCCAATTCTGAGAATATTTCCTGTGTAACTTTTCTAAAACACAAAAACAGCAGAAAACAGGGAACTGGCACTGTGGCATCTTATTAATAGGTTAGTTCCGGAAAATGCATAAAAATGCCATGAAGTGTAACAAAACACTAAGCAAATGGTGTAAGAACAAGCATGGAGCATCAAAAATTATAGATACATTTGAGACGTATCAGCATCCCCAAGCTTAACTGCTGCTCGTCCTCGAGTAGGTAAGTGATAACAAAAGAATAATTTTTGAGGTGACATGCACCAACACAATCTTGATCATCTATGTAAAGCATTGAGTGCTGGGATCGAAAGAACTTAAAACATGGGCATGAAAGACATAATCTTGATAGAAGAAACTTAGCAACCATGTTATAACATGAAAAAGAACACAAATAAAAGATCATGAAAATGAAACAATGAAAGTTAAACGTGTGTTCAAATCATATGGAAAAACATAGCAAATGGTTTTCAGCTTGTCCTTCATGAGAGAGCAAAACATAAATGCATAGGACACCTTCAAGTTTAAGAGGGCGACTAGATACAAATAACTTAAGAACAAGTGAAACCAAAATCATGAATCAATCAATGATAAACTTTGGGACTACACACATTAAACTCAGAATGACAACTATGCTCTCTTAGACGGTGCATAAAGATAGAAGGTGGAGACTCAACATAAAAGTAAAAGAAAGGCCCTTCGCAGAGAGAAGCAGTGATTAAACATGTGCTAGAGCTTTTCATTTGTAAAATAGAGAGATAAAAATTGGGTTTTGAGAGGTGGTTGTCTTTGTCAACGACTGGCAATGGGGTTCTTACTATCTTCCATATAAAAATGAAGCAAGTTTTTGAGAGAGAGATTGGCACTTTTGTGCTCTTTTATAAAGCTTGGCACTCCTCCCCACCTTTTTACTTTCACAAACCATGGCTAACCGATTCCATCGGGTGCCCACCAACATTCACATACCATGGAGGAGTGCCTTTTTTCTTTTCTTTTTCCTTTTTTTCCTTTTTGGAATAAACAATATGGAAGATAGCAAATCCGACCACTACGTCCCCATGAGCTGAAAACAGTGTCACAAAACGAGAAGTATTTTGAAGGTTTTTTGAAAGGTAGCACATGAAAATTCACTTGGAATGGCTTACAAATACCATGCATAGGAATTTATAGTGGACACATTGGAACAACTTGGTTTTTAGGAGTTGGATGCACGAGTAGAGCTCTGAAGCGGCACAGTGTGTTGATGTAAATCACCATTCAGTTGGGAACCCCCAGAGGAAGGTATGATGAGCACAGCAGCAAGCTTTTCCCTCAGTAAGAAACCAAGGTTTATCGTATCCAGGAAAAAGCCAAACTCAAGAAGGTGATGCTTGCTAGCTTAGTGACACTCCAACAAGGGCGCCGTTAACGATAACGTGTTAGCGCGTCTTCAACTAGTAGACCTATGGAACCTGCACACAACACAACCAAATACTTTGCTCCCAACTTACGATGAGGGTGTCAATCTCACCGGTTTGCTGTAAACAAAGGTATGAGCGTATCGAGTGGAAAACAATAGTAATATGCGAGTAAAGTAAACAGTGCGAGTAAAGTAAATATGTGATAGCAATATAATGGAAATAGGACCGGGGTCCACGGTTCACTAGTGGTGTCTCTCCATAAGATAAAATAACACATGCTGGGTAAACAAATTATAGTTGAGCAATTGATAGAATAACGATAACGTGATATGTCAAGAGGATCACTATGAGATTTACTCTGGGCATTACAACAAGATACATAGACCGCCATCCAACTGCATCTATGACTAATAATCCACTTGCGGGGAATCAATCCGAGAACCCTACAAGTATTAAGTTGCGAACAACAGATAACTGCATTAAGCAAAGTGTGTAATGTAAACAAAGCATATGCCCTTGGACATAAGAATGTTGTTTTCTCCCTAGTGGCAACAACACATCTACAACCTTAGAGGTTTCTGTCACTCCCCCAGATTAAATAGAGGCATGAACCCAACTATCGAGCATAAATACCCCCTCTTGGAGTCACTAGTATCTACTCGGCCAAGATTGCTACTAACAACGAAGAGCATGCAAGATCATAAACAACATAGAGATAGCATAAGATAATATTCAGAACATCAACTCAATCATAACACCAATATTCATCGGATCCCAACAAACACAACATGTAGAATTACATAACGGTAATCTCGATCATGTAAGGCAGCTCACGAGATCTAAACATGAAGCACATGCTGGAGAAGACAACCATCTAGCTACTGCTATGGACCCATAGTCCAAGGTAGACTACTCACTCATCGCGCCGGAGGCTGATACGTCTCAAACGTATCTATAATTTTTGATGCTCCATGCTTTGTTTTACACCATTTGCCTATTGTTTCGTTACACTTAGTGGCATTTTTATACGCTTTCCGGAACTAACCTATTAACGAAGTGCCACAGTGCCAGTTCCCTGTTTTCTGCTGTTTTTGGTTTCAGAAGTGATACACAGGAAATATTCTCTGAATTGGACGAAACAAGTTCCTGAAGTCATATTTCATCGGGGAGCTCCCAAACATCCGAAGACCTGACGGAGGGGGGCCACGAGGCCCCCACACACAGGGGCGGCGCGGCCTGGCCCCTGGCCGCGCCACCCCCGTGTGAGGGCCCGTGGCTCCACCTCTGACAGCCCCCTTTCGCCTACATATACCCCCTGACGAGAAAAACCTAAGGGCCCGATCAGTTTTCCAGAATACATCGCGATCCGCCGCCGCCGTCGACCCGAAGATCGGGAGGGTCCAGAAGCTCTTCCCGGCACCCTGCCGGAGAGGGGAATCGCCACCGGAGGTCTCCTTCATCGCCATGATTGCCTCCGGAGCGATGAGTGAGTAGTCTACCTTGGACTATGGGTCCATAGCAGTAGCTAGATGGTTGTCTTCTCCACCATGTGCTTCATGTTTAGATCTCATGAGCTGCCCTACATGATTGAGATCACCGTTATGTAATTGTATGATGTTGGTTTGTTGGGATCCGATGAATATTGGTGTTTATGATTAAGTTGCTGCACTGAATTTTATCTTATATTATCTCTATGATGTTTATGATCTTGCATGCTCTCCGTTGTTAGTGGCTATCTTGGCCGAGTAGTTGCTAGTGACTCCAAGAGGGGGTATTTATGCTCGATAGTGGGTTCATGCCTCTATTTCACCTGGGGGAGTGACAGAAACCTCTAAGGTGGTAGATGTGCTGTTGCTACTAGGGAGAAAACAACATTCATATGCTCAAGGGCATATGCTTTGTTTACATTACACACTTTGCTTAATGCAATTATCTGTTGTTCGCAACTTAATACTTTCGGGGTGTTCGGATGATATCCCTGGGGGTGGATTATTAGTCATAGATGCAGTTGGATGGCGGTCTATGTATTTTGTTGTAATGCCCAGAGTGAATCTCATAGTGATCTTCTTGACATATCATGTTATCTTTATTCTATCAATTGCCCAACTGTAATTTGTTTACCCAGCATGTTATTTATCTATGGAGAGACACCACTAGTGAACTGTGGACCCCGGTCCTATTTTAATCATATTGCAATCACCTGTTTACTTTTCCCGCACTGTTTACTTTACTAGCATTTTACTACTGTTTTCCACTCGATACACTCATAACCTTTGTTTCAAGCAAACCGGTGAGATTGACAACCTCATCGCAAGTTGGGAACAAAGTATTTGTCTGTGTGTGTGCAGGTTCCACAAACACCTTCAGTCGTCGCTGTCTCTCCTTCTCCTGATCGACATACCTTGGTTTCTTAACTGAGGGAAAACTTGCCGCTGCACTCATCATACCTTCGTCTTGGGGTTCCCAACGGGCTGGTCATCACCACGCACAAGGACTCACTGCTCCCACATCACCACAGTTAGCAGCCTCTTTTCTGGCGCCGTTGCCGGGGAAGGAAGAGAAGACTTCTGCGAGGGGAGTTCTTCGCACACACATACTTTACTTTGTTATTTGTTTTGCTTTACTTTACTTTATTTTACCTGCATTGCTTTATATCAAAAACCCAAAAAAATTAGAATCCTTGGTAGTTGTTATTTTTGTTGGTCTGTTATTGTCTTGCTTTATCATGCTTTCTATCAATGGTTGGTTTCTTTGAAACTAATTCTTTTTGGCAAGGTGGGTTCACGGAAGAGCAGCAAAATTATTATGATGAACACCGCTTGTCACAAAAAGGGAAACACTTATGGGAACAAATCAATAGACTATATATTATTGCTAGAAATATGTGCTCTACTTATAATGTTACTTATTGCTTTGATGAATCTTGTTGCTGTAGGAGGTATAAACACCTTCCTTTTCAATGTGAGTATAATGATGATGTTACCATATCTTCCTATATTAATGGAAATTATGACTTTTATGATGTGGAACAAATTGAAGAATTTATTGCTTGGAAGGGTGCATTTGAACTTGCTTATTTGCTTGAAAGTATTGATGATGCACCTTATAAATATGAGGTTTATGATATACTTACATTTTGCTTTGATAATTACAAGGAAGGAAATGGCTATATTCTTAAATATCTTAATAGATGCTCTCCAACGGAAGAGACTAATGCCATGAAGGAGCCTATGGAAGAAGAAATTGCTAAAACTGGAAGCTCATTGGATGAAAAAGAGGAGGAGAGCGATGACCAAGAGGAGGAAGAATGGAGCTACCCATTTCTACCTCCCAATAAGAGTAACTCTCTAACTAATACCTTATTTGATCGCCCTCCATGCTTAACAAAAGAGGGTGAGTGTGATATTTATGTTGTTGAGTTTGTTCATGATGCTACTGAAAATTATTATGAGAGAGGAAAATATGGTTGTTGGAATTCTCATGTTACTAAAACACCTCTCTCTATATTGAAAGTTCCAAATTTGCTCTTGTTTTATCTACCCATACTTGCTACTATGTGCTTCTTTGATTTATTTTCTTACAAGATTCCTATGCATAGGAAGTGTGTTAGACTTAAATGTGTTTTATATTTGCTCCTTGATGCTCTTTTTGGCTTCCATTCATATTTCTTATGTGAGCATCTTCGCACTTTTCTGCGCCTAGCTCAAAGGCGTTAAAGAAAAGCACTCTTGGGAGATAACCCATTGTTTACTTTTCAGTACTTTTTCTTTTATTTGAGTCTTGGAAGTCATTACTACTGTAATGACCGCTCCTTATCTTGTTTATTTTGTTTTTGTGCCAAGAGAAGCCTCTAATTTGAGTGAGGTAAAGATTTGGGGTTATTGCTGTCCTGAAACTGTTTTCGGTGCTGCACCGTAAAAATTCGTGAAAATTCTCTATATATCTTTTGGACCTGACATTTCTTGTGCTTATGCCCCAGGTTATATCCAAACTTTTCTTAGTTGAACACTTTTTGATTTGAGCAACGGAAAATCCCTCAAAAATTCGTCCATTATCAGTTGTCCAGTTTTGACAGATTTCTGCCAATATTTGTTTTTGCCACTTTATCGCTTTCTTTTGAGTTCTTTTTGATCATGGAACTCTTGTGGAAGTTGCTACAGTAGTATATACTTTATATGTGGTAGTTTTGGGTTGAAACCTGAAGCTAAAAAGAGGTTGAATATATTTTATGCTTACACTAATGTTGCTAATAGAATTGTGTTTAGTTTTGTATGAAGGAAGTTTTCAAGTGTAGGGATTGGAGAATGATGAGATGAGTTGAAGAATGGACAAAAGCTCAAGCTTGGGGATGCCCATGCATCACCCCAAGAAATATCCAAGAAGTACAAGCGTCAAAGCTTGGGGATGCCCCCGAGGCACCCCTTCTTCATCGGCAAAAATCAGGTCACCTTTCAAAACACTATATTTTTATTGCTTCATGCACTATGTGTTTTTCTTGGAGCGTCAGTTGTTTTAGTTTTCTTAGTTTGCTTAGTTTGTTTGTTTGCTGCAATAAATGGTTGGACCCCAACAAATTCCCTTTGGAGGAGATGTACTCAGTTTTATTTGCAAAGAATGCTCTAGTTTTCACTCTTATTAATCGAGCATTCTAGTTTTTCTGCTACTGCTTTTGGTTTTCATTTTCGCCTTGATATGCGTTCAGATCTTGTCATATCTTTTCATCAAGGTGTATTTTTGCCTCTGAACTTTATTGGTTTTCATCCAAAGAGGTTGTTTTAAAAATTTCAAATGGTGTTGGAAAAGAGAAAAAGCTTTGTGCAAAATAGTGGTACAAGAAGGAGCTTGTGTAGACTGCGGCTTAGGCTTTTTCATGTCATGCTTGATGTCTTTTTGATAGTATGCTTAGTGGTTTTGCTATAGCATGACTTGTCTCAAATAACTGAGATTGCTTAATGAGCCTTTGAAAAAAATCATGCGTTGTTTTTATTGTATGGAAGCATTATTTTGGTTTTCTCCTTGATGCTTTATTTGGGTTGACTTGGCGCATGCTCACACATGTTAGACTCTTCCAAAGTCGCCATTAGCCTTCATGATCATTTAGTTTTTGACTTTTGATGCCATCGTATGCTTCTTTTAATGTCGCTTTGTCGCTCTGCATGATTATGGCCATTATTGCTCTCTTAGTTGGTCGCTCCCAGTCTTTTGCTAGCCCTCGCCTTGTACTGAGTATGAGCTCTACTCGTGCATCCAACTCCTAAAAGCCAAAGTTTTCCATTGTGTCCACCATAAATTCCAATGCATGGTATTTGTAAGCCATTCCAAAGTAAAATTTTCGTGTGCTACCTTTCAAAACCTTCAAAATACTTCTCGTTTTGTGACACTGTTTTCAGTTCATGGGGACGTAGTGGTCGGATTTGCTATCTTCCATATTGTTTATTCCAAAAAGAAAAAAAAAGAGAAAAAAAAGAAAAAAGGCACTCCTCCAAAGAATGTGAATGTTGGTGGGCACCCGATGGAATCGGTTAGCCATGGTATGTGAAAGGAAAAGGTGGGGAGGAGTGCCAAGTTTTATAAAAAGAGCACCAAAGTGCCAATCTCTCTCTCAAAAACTTGCTTTATTTTTGTATGGAAGATAGTAAGAACCCCATTGCTAGTCGTTGACAAAGACAACCACCTCTCAAAATCAAGTTTTATCTCTGTTTTACAAATGAAAAGCTCTAGCACATGTTTAAATCACTGCTTCCCTCTGCGAAGGGCCTTTCTTTTACTTTTATGTTGAGTCACCACCTTCTTTCTTTATGCACCATTAAGAGAGCATAGTTGTCATTCTTAGTGTGATATGCATTGTCCCAAGGTTCATTGATTGACTCATATTGATTGGTTTCAGTTGTTCTTAAATTATTTGTATCTAGTCGCCCTCTTAAACTTTGAGGTGTCCTATGCATTTATGTTTTGCTCTCTTTGAAGGACAAGCTGAAAACCATTTGTATGTTTTTCCTTATGATTTGAACACACGTTTGACTTTCATTGTTTCATTATCATGATCTTTTGTTTGTGTTCATTTGCATTTTTACAACATGGTTGCTAAGTTCTTATTGTCATGATTATATCTTTCATGCCCATGTTTAAGTTCTATTGATCCCAGCTCATCAATGCTTACATATATGATCAAGATTGTGTAGGTGCATGTCACCTCAAAAATTATTCTTTTGTTATCACTTACCTACTCGAGGACGAGCAGGAGTTAAGCTTGGGGATGCTTGATACGTCTCAAACATATCTATAATTTTTGATGCTCCATGCTTTGTTTTACACCATTTGCCTATTGTTTCGTTACACTTAGTGGCATTTTTATACGCTTTCCGGAACTAACCTATTAACGAAGTGCCACAGTGCCAGTTCCCTGTTTTCTGCTGTTTTTGGTTTCAGAAGTGATACACAGGAAATATTCTCCGAATTGGACGAAACAAGTTCCTGAAGTCATATTTCATCGGGGAGCTCCCAAACATCCGAAGACCTGACGGAGGGGGGCCACGAGGCCCCCACACACAGGGGCGGCGCGGCCTGGCCCCTGGCCGCGCCACCCCCGTGTGAGGGCCCGTGGCTCCACCTCTGACAGCCCCCTTTCGCCTACATATACCCCCTGACGAGAAAAACCTAAGGGCCCGATCAGTTTTCCAGAATACATCGCGATCCGCCGCCGCCGTCGACCCGAAGATCGGGAGGGTCCAGAAGCTCTTCCCGGCACCCTGCCGGAGAGGGGAATCGCCACCGGAGGTCTCCTTCATCGCCATGATTGCCTCCGGAGCGATGAGTGAGTAGTCTACCTTGGACTATGGGTCCATAGCAGTAGCTAGATGGTTGTCTTCTCCACCATGTGCTTCATGTTTAGATCTCATGAGCTGCCCTACATGATTGAGATCACCGTTATGTAATTGTATGATGTTGGTTTGTTGGGATCCGATGAATATTGGTGTTTATGATTAAGTTGCTGCACTAAATTTTATCTTATATTATCTCTATGATGTTTATGATCTTGCATGCTCTCCGTTGTTAGTGGCTATCTTGGCCGAGTAGTTGCTAGTGACTCCAAGAGGGGGTATTTATGCTCGATAGTGGGTTCATGCCTCTATTTCACCTGGGGGAGTGACAGAAACCTCTAAGGTGGTAGATGTGCTGTTGCTACTAGGGAGAAAACAACATTCATATGCTCAAGGGCATATGCTTTGTTTACATTACACACTTTGCTTAATGCAATTATCTGTTGTTCGCAACTTAATACTTTCGGGGTGTTCAGATGATATCCCTGGGGGTGGATTATTAGTCATAGATGCAGTTGGATGGCGGTCTATGTATTTTGTTGTAATGCCCAGAGTGAATCTCATAGTGATCTTCTTGACATATCACGTTATCTTTATTCTATCAATTGCCCAACTGTAATTTGTTTACCCAGCATATTATTTATCTATGGAGAGACACCACTAGTGAACTGTGGACCCCGGTCCTATTTTAATCATATTGCAATCACCTGTTTACTTTTCCCGCACTGTTTACTTTACTAGCATTTTACTACTGTTTTCCACTCGATACACTCATAACCTTTGTTTCAAGCAAACCGGTGAGATTGACAACCTCATCGCAAGTTGGGAACAAAGTATTTGTCTGTGTGTGTGCAGGTTCCACAAACACCTTCAGTCATCGCTGTCTCTCCTTCTCCTGATCGACATACCTTGGTTTCTTAACTGAGGGAAAACTTGCCGCTGCACTCATCATACCTTCCTCTTGGGGTTCCCAACGGGCTGGTCATCACCACGCACAAGGACTCACTGCTCCCACATCACCACAGTCAGCAGAGGCAAGCATGGCGATGAAGAAGACCTCCGGTGGTGATTCCCCTCTCCGGCAGGGTGCCGGGAAGAGCTTCTGGACCCTCCCGATCTCGGGTCGACGACGGCGGCGGATCGCGATGTGTTTCTGGAAAATTGATCGGGTGTTTAGGTTTTTCCCATCGGAGGGTCTTTATAGGCAAAGGGGCAGCGTCAGAAGTGGACCAGGTGGGGCTCACCATAGGGCGGCGTGGCCAGTCCCTAGGCCGCGCCCCCTGGTGGTGAGACTACCCGCTGGCTCCGTTCAATCTCCTCTTCGGTTCTCTGGAAGCTTCGGTAAATTTCTGGATGTTCGGCTTTTGTTTCGTCCAATTCTGAGAATATTTCCTGTGTAACTTTTCTGAAACACAAAAACAGCAAAAAACAGGGAACTGGCACTGTGGCATCTCGTTAATAGGTTAGTTCTGAAAAATGCATAAAAATGCCACGAAGTGTAATGAAACACTAAGCAAATGGTGTAAAAACAAGCATGGAGCATCAAAAATTATAAATACGTTTGAGACATATCAGCATCCCCAAGCTTAACTCCTGCTCGTCCTCGAGTAGGTAAGTGATAACAAAAGAAATAATTTTCGAGGTGACATGCACCTACACAATCTTGATCATCTATGTAAAGCATTGAGTGCTGGGATCAAAAGAACTTAAAACATGGGCATGAAAGATATAATCTTGATAGAAACAACTTAGCAACCATGTTATAACATGAAAAATAACACAAACGAAAGATCATGAAAATGAAACAATGAAAGTCAAACGTGTGTTCAAATCATATGGAAAAACATACAAATGGTTTTCAGCTTGTCCTTCATGGAATAGCAAAACATAAATGCATAGGACACCTTCAAGTTTAAGAGGGTGACTAGATACAAATAATTTAAGAACAAGTGAAACCAACATCATGAATCAATCAATGAAAACTTTTGGACAATGCACATTATACAAAGAATGACAACTATGCTCTCTTAGACGGTGCATAAAGATAGAAGGTGGAGACTCTACATAAAAGTAAAAGAAAGGCCCTTCGCAGAGGGAAGCAGTGATTAAACATGTGCTAGACTTTTCATTTGTAAAATAGAGAGATAAAAATTAGGTTTTGAGAGGTGGTTGTTTTTGTCAACGACTGGCAATGGGGTTCTTACTATCTTCCATACAAAAATAAAGCAAGTTTTTGAGAGAAAGATTGGCACTTTTTGTGCTCTTTTATAAAGCTTGGCACTCCTTCCCACATTTTTTCCTTTCTCAAACCATGGTTAACCGATTCCATCGGGTGCCCACCAACATTCACATACCATGGAGGAGTGTCTTTCTTTTTTCTCTTTTTTTCTTTTTGGAATAAAGAAATATGGAAGATAGCAAATTCGACCACTACGTCCGCATGAGCTGAAAACAGTGTCACAAAACGAGAAGTGTTTTGAAGGTTTTTTTTGAAAGGTAGCACATGAAAATTTACTTGGAATGGCTTACAAATACCATGCATAGGAATTTATAGTGGACACACTAGCAAACTTGGTTTTTAGGAGTTGGATGCACGAGTAGAGCTCATACTCAGTACAAAATGAGGGCTAGCAAAAGACTGGGAGCGACCAACTAAGAGAGCAATAATGGCCATAATCATGCAAAGCGACAAAGCGACATTAAAAGAAGCATAAGATGGCATCAAAAGTCAAAAACCAAATGATTATAGAGCCTTATGTCGACTTTGTATGAGTCTAACATGTGTGAGTATGCGCCAAGTCAACCCAAATAAAGCATCAAGGAGAAAACCAAAATAATGCTTCCAAATAATTAAAACAACGCATGATTTTTTCAAAGGCTCATTAAGCAATCTCAGTCATTTGAGACAAGTCATGCTACAGCAAAACCACTAAGCATACTATCAAAAAGACATCAAGCATGACATGTAAAAGCCTAGGCCGCAGTCTACACAAGCTCCTTTTTATACCACTTTTTTGCATAAAGCTTTTTCTCTTTTCCAACACCATTCGAACTTTTTTGAAACAACTCTTTTGATGAAAACCAACATGGACCAGAGGTCAAAATACACCTTGATGCAAAGATATAATAATATCTGAACAAAAATCAAGACAAAAAATAAAAGCTAAACGTAGTAGCAGAAAAAGAGAACACTCGTTGAAACGATAAGAGTGAAAAACGGAGTGTTCTTGGCAAATGAAAAGCAAGGCAACTTCTCCAAAAGAATTTTGTTGGGGTCCAACCATTTATTGAAGCAAACAAAACTAAACAAACTGAAAACTAAAACAACTGACGCTCTAAGAAAAATGCATAGTGCATGAAGCAATAAAAATATAGTGTGTTGAAAGGTGACCTGATTTTTGCCGATGAAGAAGGGGTGCCTCGGGGGCATCCCCAAGCTTTGACGCTTGTACCTCTTGGATATTTCTTGGGGTGCATGGGCATCCCCAAGCTTGAGCTTTTGTCCATTCTTCAACTCATCTCATCATTCTCCAATCCCTACACTTGAAAACTTTCTTCATACAAAACTAAACACAATTCTATTAGCAACATTAGTGTAAGCATAGCAATGAATCAACCCTTTTTGCTTCAGGTTTCAACTCAAAACCACCACATATAAAGCATATACTACTGTAGCAACTTCCCCAAAAGTTCCGTGATCAAAAGAACTCAAAAAGAAAGCGATCGAGCGACAAACACAAATATTGGCAGAAATCTGTCAAAACAGAACAGCTGACAAAGGTCGAATTTTTAGAGGGTTTTATGTTGCTCAAATCAAAAAGTGTGCAACTAATTAAAGTTTGGATATAACCTGGGGCATATGCACAAGAAATCGCAGGTCCAAAGGATATTCTGAGAATTTTCACGAATTTTTACGGTGCAGCACCGAAATATGTTTCAGGACAGCAACATCCCCAAATATTACCTCACTCAAATTAGAGGCTTTTCTTGGCACAACAACGAAATAAAAATGATAAGGAGCGGTCATTACAGTAGTAATAACTTCCAAGACTCAAATAAAAGAAAAATAACTGAAAGTAAAACATTGGGTTATCTCCCAAGAGTGCTTTTCTTTAACGCCTTTGAGCTAGGCGCAGAAAGTGTGAATCAAGTAATATCAAGTGATGAAGCATCAAGCTCATAATTTGCTCTAAGAATAGAGTCAAAAAGTAATTTCTTCCTCTTTCTAGGGAAGTGTTCCATACCTTTCTTGAGTGGGAATTGATATTTGATGGTGCCTTCCCTCATATCAATGATGGCACCTACAATTCGAAGAAAGGGTCTTCCCAAAATAATAGGACATGAAACATTGCATTCAACATCCATGACAAGAAAATCAACAGGAACAAGGTTATTGTTAACCATAATAAGAACATCATTAATCCTTCCCAAAGGTTTCTTCTTAGCAACATTAGCAATAGGAACATCATAATAACACTTTTCAAGCGGTGGTAAATCAAGCATATCATAAATTTGTCTAGGCATGATAGAAATACTAGCACCTAGATCACATAAAGCATGGCAATCAAAACCATTAACATGCATATCTATGATGGGTTCCCAACCATCTTCTAACTTCTTGGGTATAGAAGCTTTTTGCTTCAACTTTTCATCCCTAATTTTCATAAGAGCATTGGTAATATGCTTAGTAAAAGCAACATTTAAAGAACTAGCATTGGGACTCAAAGCAAGCTTTTGCAAGAACAAAATAACTTCAGATATATTGCAGCCATCAACATCAAAATCATTAAAGGAAATAGAGCTATCATCTCCCACACTCTGAAAAATTTCAGCACTCTTTTGAGAAAAAGTTTTTGCTGTTTTGGGCTTTTTAACACAAGGAGTGGGAGTTTTCTCTACACCAATCAAAGTAAGAGGATTGCTAGCATTAGGAGCAATATCTTTAGAGGTAGTAATGGTACATACCTTCATCTTTCTAGCCATCTCATCTTCTCTTTCCCACCTGGCATGCAATTCTGCTAGCATCCTAACATTTTCATCAATTCTAACTTGGATAGCATTAGCAGTGGCAAAAGGATCAGGCTTAGCGGACATTCTGTTAATCAGAGAAGATTGCGCATTAGAAAAAGATGAAATATTGGTTTCAGCTTTGGAAACCTTAGCTTGCAACTCAGGAATAGCCATTCTAGCAAAGCTAAAAGCAAACAAGTAAAAAATAACAACTAATAGAAAACTAATTTTTTGTGTGTTTTTTATAGAACGATGCAAGCAAAAATAAAGTAAAGCAAACTTAAAACAAAGTAAAGGATGTGCGTGTGAAACTCCCCTTGCAGAAGTCTTCTTTTTCCCTGACAACGGCGCCAGAAAAGAGTCTTGATGCGGAACGGTGTGTTGATGTAAATCACCATCCAGTTGGGAACCCCAAAAGGAAGGTATGATGAGCACAGCAGCAAGCTTTTCCCTCAGTAAGAAACCAAGGTTTATCGTATCCAGGAAAAAGCCAAACTCAAGAAGGTGATGCTTGCTAGCTTAGTGACACTCCAACAAGGGCACCGTTAACGATAACGTGTTAGCGCGTCTTCAACTAGCAGCAACATGGAACCTGCACACAACACAACCAAATACTTTGCTCCCAACTTACGATGAGGTTGTCAATCTCACCGGTTTGCTATAAACAAAGGTATGAGCATATCGAGTGGAAAACAATAGTAATATGCGAGTAAAGTAAACAGTGCGAGTAAAGTAAATAGGTGAGAGCAATATAATGGAAATAGGACCGGGGTCCACAGTTCACTAGTGGTGTCTCTCCATAAGATAAAATAACACATGCTGGGTAAACAAATTACAGTTGGGCAATTGATAGAATAAAGATAACGTTATATGTCAAGTGGATCACTATGAGATTTACTCTGGGCATTACAACAAGATACATAGACCGCCATCCAACTGCATCTATGACTAATAATCCACTTGCAAGGAATCAGTCCGAGAACCCCACAAGTATTAAGTTGCAAACAACAGATAACTGCATTAAGCAAAGTGTGTAATGTAAACAAAGCATATGCCCTTG
Organism: Dactylis glomerata; assembly: GCA_007115705.1. Taxonomy (NCBI): domain Eukaryota; kingdom Viridiplantae; phylum Streptophyta; class Magnoliopsida; order Poales; family Poaceae; genus Dactylis; species Dactylis glomerata. The sequence goes on along the minus strand of QXEO01000265.1, from coordinate 235,780 downwards.
GACATAAGAATGTTGTTTTCTCCCTAGTGGCAACATCATATCTACAACCTTAGAGGTTTCTGTCACTCCCCCAGATTAAATAGAGGCATGAACCCAACTATCGAGCATAAATACCCCCTCTTGGAGTCACTAGTATCTACTCGGCCAAGATAGCTACTAACAACGGAGAGCATGCAAGATCATAAACAACATAGAGATGACATAAGATAATATTCAGCACATCAACTCAATCATAACACCAATATTCATCGGATCCCAACAAACACAACATGTAAAATTACATAATGGTAATCTCGATCATGTAAGGCAGCTCACGAGATATAAACATGAAGCACATGGTGGAGAAGACAACCATCTAGCTACTGCTATGGACCCATAGACCAAGGCAGACTACTCACTCATCGCGCCGGAGGCAAGCATGGCGATGAAGAAGACCTCCGGTGGCGATTCTCCTCTCCGGCAGGGTGCCGGGAAGAGCTTCTGGATCCTCATGATCTCGGGTCGATGACGGCGGCGGACCACGATGTGTTTCTGGAAAATTGATCGGGTGTTTAGGTTTTTTCCGTTGGGGGGTCTTTATAGGCGAAGGGGCGGCGTCAGAAGTGGACCATGTGGGGCTCACCATAGGGCAGTGCGGCCAGGCCCTGGGCCGCACCCCCTGGTGGTGAGACCACCCCTTGGCTCCGTTCCATCTCCTCTTTGGTTCTCTGGAAGCTTCGGTAAATTTCCCGTGTAACTTTTCTGAAACACAAAAACAGCAGAAAACAGGGAACTGGCACTGTGGCATCTTGTTAATAGGTTAGTTCCGGAAAATGCATAAAAATGCCACGAAGTGTAACGAAACACTAAGCAAATGGTGTAAAAACAAGCATGGAGCATCAAAAATTATAGATATATTTGAGACGTATCAAGCTCATACTCAGTACAAAATGAGGGCTAGCAAAAGACTGGGAGCGACCAACTAAGAGAGCAATAACGGCCATAATCATGCATAGCGACAAAACATCATTAAGAGAAGCATAAGATGGCATCAAAAGTCAAAAAGTAAATGATCATAGACGCTTATGGCGATTTTGTATGAGTCAAACATATGTAAGCATGCGCCAAGTCAACCCAAATAAAGCATCAAGGAGAAAACCAAATTAATGCTTCCAAATAAGAAAAACAACGCATGATTTTTTCAAAGGCTCATTAAGCAATCTCAGTCATTTGAGACAAGTCATGCTACAGCAAAACCACTAAGCATACTATCAAAAGGACATCAAGCACGACATGAAAAAATTCTAAGCCGCAGTCTAAACAAGCTCCTTTTTGTACCACTTTTTGCATAATTTTTTTTTGTCTTTTCCAACACCATTCGAACCTTTTTGAAACAACTCTTTTGATGAAAACCAACATGGAACAGAGGTCAAAATACACCTTGATATAAAGATATAACAAGATCTATACAAAAATCAAGCCGAAAAATGAAAGCTAAATGCAGTTCTAGAAAAAGAGAACACTCGTTGAACGATAAGAGTGAAAAACGGAGTGTTCTTGGCAAATGAAAAGCAAGGAAACTTCTCCAAAAGAAATTTGTTGGGGTCCAACTATTTACTGCAGCACACAAAACTAAAGAATACTGAAAACTAAAGACAAGACGCTCCAAGAAAAATGCATAGTGCATGAAGCAATAAAAATATAGTGTGTTGAAAGGTGACCTGATTTTTGCCAATGAAGAAGGGGTGCCTCGGGGGCATCCCCAAGCTTTGACGCTTATACCTCTTGAATATTTCTTGGGGTGTGTGGGCATCCCCAATCTTGTGCTTTTTTCCATTCTTCAACTCATCTCATCATTCTCCAATCCCTACACTTAAAAACTTCCTTCATATACAACTAAACATAATTCTATTAGCAACATTAGTGTAAGCATAATAATGAATCAACCCATTTTTGCTTCAGATTTCAACTCAAAACCATCACATATAAAGCATATACTACTATGGCAACTTCCCCAAAAGTTCCGTGATCAAAAGAACTCAAAAAGAAAGCAATCGAGAGGCAAACACAAATAGTGGTAGAAATCTGTCAAAACAGAAGAGCTGACAAAGGTCGATTTTTTTTAGGGTTTTCTGTAGCTCAAATCAAAAAGTGTATAACGAATGAAAGTTTGGATATAACCTGGGGCATATGCACAAGAAAAGACAGGTCAAAAAGATATTCAGAGAATTTTCATGAATTTTTACGGTGCAGCACCGAAATCTGTTTCAGGACAGCAACATCCCCAAATTTTACCTCACTCAAATTAGAGATTTCTCTTGGCACAACAACGAAATAAAAAGGATAAGGAGCTGTAGCGCCCTGCCTTATCAAAAGACAGAACTCCTGTGTATCTGTGTCATTCCCTGGATCAGTAGATAGCACCACAGTACAAAATATAGTAATCATTGCAATAGCATCAATAATATAACGTAAATCCAGTTACATAAGTCTTCAACCTTACGAGTACACCGCATAAAGCATAGTTGCAGTGAGCTTCCATCTTCATCAAGTGCCACAGGCAGATATGTTGGAATGTAAGCTCGAGATCCTACTCCTGGTTCCTTAATCGACAATAAAAACCTGCACATTTGAATATGCAGCCCCAGAGGGGTCAGTACAACAACATACTGGCAAATGACACATATTTGGTGGCATTTGTGAAAAGACTACACTACATGACATCTGGCTTGTGGATCTCAAAGGCTAATGTGCATAAAGCCAATTTTATCCTATAATACTTTTCAAAACCTTTCTTATCAAAATTTTAGTTTTTAAGGGTCAAGATAACCCCCATACATTACATACTGGCCGGTATGTAGTTTATGGGCGAAACTCAACAAAGTTGGAACAACCAGACAACCATACCTTTTCAGGGGCATGAGCTTGAGCTCCTCTAAGGTTTCTAGACACATTTTAAAGCATTCAGAAACGATGATGAGATTCTTCCGATCATTCCATGACTAGAGACTCAAATGTCCATTCCGAGGACTTGGCTAATCGATTAGATTTTTAAACACCTTGCAAGGATTGTGCACTTTCACCTTAAGAATTATTTTACCCCGAAGAATAAAATAATACAAGACCTTTCAGAAAAAGCATTCAACCAAACGGATCTAACCGTGCCCCCTATATTATGCTACCACCCTCTGTCAGTACCCATGGTTGAACCCTTAATCATACTCAATCAAGACAGAGCCCATAATGTCATAAGGTTGCACAGGAAGTACATCTAAACATGGAAGCCATATTAATCTCTTGAATCCTGAGTGGCAATCCCGAGCAGTATCCTGAGTACACATCTGTCCAAGCATGTGCCCCAGAACCCACCTACACCGACCTCCTCTTATCAAACCACTCCACCCAGGTAGCTCATTTTAGTTGAAGTTGTTAATTTTATTCACAAAACAACTTTTCATATGATCAAAGCATAGCATCAATATTAATATATTTAGCATCCTACCAGGTGGGGTTCAGGAATAGCTACTCACTACTAGGATCTAGCACTTTGTAAACAGTTGATTATTCCACCTATCATGCATACTATTGAAAACACTAATGCAGTAATAAAAATAGGTAGAAGATATGTGTGTCACTTGCCTTTTTGAAGAATACGATCTTTTCACTTCTCTCAACTAAGCACGTAGCTCTTCATACAAACTATAGCACAAAATAACATAACATAAACATACCATACAAACACAACCAAACAAATCAAACAATTGAAAAGTGTTTGTTTAACAATTTAGATTTATTGATATGTTATGATAGAAAGATTTGGCAAGGGATCATGAATTTGTGAGATATGGATTTGAGAGCTTAGTTGGGAAAGATCAATATGATCTGAGAGGCATGATATAATTGATGAAGTCTTTATGCTTCATTAAAGCATGAATGAGGCTTGGAATATCTCATGTGAATTAAATCACACAAGTGTCAAATAATGCAACAACAATACTATTGAGTAAATGTGACAACATTTACCCTTAAATAGTATATATTACACTTAGGAATTGGGCTAGGATTTATGAAGCATTGTAGTACTCAACTAACTCATTTGCTAATTGAATAGTGCAATACATAGGAACAAGATTAAGTAGGCATAGGGTTGGGTATGAATGATTGACATTTGAGAACATAGCTCAAAGGATTCATTGAACAGTATGAAGTATGATCATGAGCTATGGTAGTAGAATTGAATCAATACCACAATAGCAAGAATAGAATATTTGATTGAGATGAATTCATATTCTACTCAAGTAGCCCAATTGCAATTTGAATATATATGAATTAGACAAATTATGTTTAGATGAACAAGATATGGATCAAGGTGATGTCTAGATGATGTGTGATAGCTAGCTATGAACCTATGGTTTACTAAAGTAGAAGGAAACATTAGTTGAAAAAGAAATAGAATTAATCTATATAGGAAATACTCAAATTCTCTTATTAGAATTTAAATAATTGTGAAGTGGTTCAATAAAATATGGAAGTGATTCTACTGAATAGCCTGTAGTAAAACAAAGCTACTGCAATTGGAACCATTCTAAAAATAAGTTATAGAATTCAAATAATGTTCAAATTAGTGATTTGAATAGATTTGCATGCACAAAGTGTGTGCACGTATCAACTTTGGTATTTCTTGATCCTATGATGTTCTACATGATTAGAGGATTTCAGAGACTACAAATTTGTAATTTTTGGATGGACAGATTAAAAGTTATGAATTAAATAAGCTAACAGAAGAGTTTGATTCAATTTGAAAATAGATTTAAATTAAATACTGAAACTATGAAGTATTATGACACTAATAGATTCTACACATCCTAAGGATTCCAATGGTATATTATTTGCTAAATTTCGAGTTACAGATCCAAAGATATGATTTTTGCAAGATTGCAGATGTTTGAAAGGATTTGAATCTAATTTGATTTAGAACAGACCTGGGCTTGACATGTGGCAACTTCTTATTCGCTGATACCAGTTCATTTGGATCACGCCTGTGGAGCGTTGGATCTTATGTGAATTGGTCGCACGAGATTAACGGATACCCTTTCGGTTAAGTGGATCGATTAGATCCACTGGATCCCGATCGGACGGCTATGATTGAAAGCGGAGGCTTACCGGTTTGGCTAGGGTTAGGGTTACAGTCGCCGGCGAGAAATTCCGGCGAGGGCGGCTCTGGTTCGACGGACGGCGAAGCTCTGGTGATGTTCCGAGGAGGAGAAGTCGACGACGACCTTCCCCACGACGAGAGGAACCCGATGATGACCACGGCGGCCTCGATCTTTTCCAGGGGAGGATGCAGAGGACGGCTGGAGATGCGCGGGGTGACGGGGAGCTTCGGGCGGTCGTTGGGAGCTCGATTTGCTACAGGTTTTGGCGAGCTAAAGGCATGAGGAGGGGCGCCAGAGGAAGTATAAGAAGATAGGAGGGAAGGGGGAGGCTGCTGCTCACCGACGGTGGCGAAATTGGCCGGAGGCGCTTACAGACACCGCGGAGTCTGGTGGCGAATTGTGTCGGCTCGAGGGGGTCTTCGCGAGAGAGAAGAAAGGTGAGGGGAGAGGGGATCCCGGGCCTTTTATAGGCGGCCGATTGCTTACAGTAGGGGCTAGGGTTTTGGAGAGAATCGGACGGAGGAGGAGGTTGCCGTGCAGGAGGAGGAGTCCAGCGCTGGGGGTGGGAGATGACAAGTGGGGTCGGCATGTCAGCGGGAAGAGAGAGGCTCTGACGGCCGGGACCCACGTGTCAGCGGGCTGGAAAAGGGGAGGGCGTACCCCTTCGGGAATTCGTCCGGGATGGGCCTTGGGCCGGATCTGGGAATAGGCCGAATGGCTTCCCCCTGGCCTTTTCTTCCTTTTCTATTTCTTTTTCTTTTTTTATTCTATTTTCTGATTTGGTTCATATCTTTTCAAATTTTGCTTCAAATCAATTCAAACAATTCCTAAGTTCTTCTAAAAACCAACACAATGTTTTAAAACAGTAATGAAACAAGTTTTCAAATTAACTAGAAAGTTTTCGTACAATTTTATGAGCAAAGCAAGAAGGGCTTGTTTGCATGAAATAATAGGCATAGAGCTTGAAAACACTTCTTTGTAAATAGAAGATTGATATTTTATAAAATAATATTTATTGAGATTTTCTCTCAACCATAGTTTTGAAATACCTTCTTTATAAATACTTTTGAAACTCATTCCTTTGCAAGCATAGCTTGCATAAGTTTGAATATAATAGAAAGAAATAGTAATTTTGACATTTTGGTTTTCTCAGAGAAATCCTTCCTAAAATAATATAAAGTTTAAATTAGTTTTCTAATAAAGCTTTTAAATAAACTCAAAAGTTTTTATTCCTTGTGAATTTTCAATCAACACAAGCAAAATAAGAGCAAAAATTTTCCCCCAAAATTTGATAAAATCTTGGGATGTTACAGACTACCACCCTTAAAAGAAATCTCGTCCCCGAGATTGGAGAGGCTAGAAAGAAAGTAGGTAGTGGGTTACCTAGGTGGCTACCACCCTTAAAAGAAACTTTTGTAGGTAGTCTAGTCTCTTGGGTTCATCCAAAAACATCTTGGTATTGACTTGGCACTGGGTCATCTTTTTACTTGGCACTGGGTCTTCTTTTGAACCCATAGTTAGTCTTCTTCTTTATTTCCGATAGGTGGGTGTCTATTCACAAACTTGGGCACCAACCTTCATTAAGGTTGCTTGGTTGATACCTTGCTCCATTGTAGAGCTTCTATCCAATGGGGTAGTTGTTGAACTTCTTTGGACACTGAGGTGTCACTCTTTGGGTCAATCAGAATACTAAGCTGATATGTCCCTCTTTAGGTCAATCAGAAGACCAAGCTGAGAGGGTATCTTCTCATCATCTCAACTTCCTTATTATCATCCTTAGGGGTTCTTCATCTTATGGTTGCTTCCTTATGATACCATTCTGCCCTTCAATTTTCCATGATACCATTTTGTTCTATCTCACTTTAGTAACCTTCCATGATAGTAGGATTTCTTCCTTAGGAATACCATTTTCTTCTAGTATCCTTCCTGGTTGTTGTACATCTTCCATTGCGAGTCTGCTTCAACAGTAAGCTTGGGGTTCACCCTTACCGTATTCCTACATTTTGGCAGCACTTGCCTACTATAAGGGGTTTAGTATTCTATCCTCCTAAGGTTTGAAACAAAACTCGTGGCAACATTCCTTAATTGCAGATCCTTAAGTTTGCCATTTAAGGGGAATTTAAATTCCTTTCCATTGCTCTGTTTGCTCTTTCCATTGCTCTGTTTGCTCTTTCCATTGCTCTGTTTGTCCTTTCAACCTTCCTTGCATGAGGTGGTTGAATAGTATTACTTCCACATTAGCTACACCTTGGGGTGTCTTCTTATTGTTTGCGTGGTATCCTTCATCCATCCTAGCTTACTGAAGTCTTGGGGTATCATCCTTTGTGCACCCTCTTCGAACTGTTCTAGTCCCTTGTACTCGAAACACTACCTCTTGTTGTTGTACTCTGTATCCTTATCTCCAACTGAGGGTTATTGTAGTTGTTCTGTCATTGGAAATATTTCGGTTTGGGTTTTAGGGCAAGTTTAGGTCTTAGCATAGATAAGAATTAGATGGAAGAGATCTAAAGAAAATTCCTACCCAAACATAACAGATCAAATCAATTTTATCTTACAAGCAATATCTAACAAACATTCATCATATCAAGCAAACTAGTTCTAAAACTCACGGAAGGGTATGATCATCCACAAGTCGGTATGACCATAAACGTTTATTACATATTGTCGATTATTAAAATTCCTAAATGGAGGTCCAACTAAAACTTCTTGATTCTCTTTTATGTAGATCCACTGTTCTGGTCCAGCTGCTACTGTAGATTGGCAATCTGCTCATCCTTGGTCTTAATGAGGTCTCCTTGAACACTAAGTTCGGATACCAACTGTTCCATGTCACCTTGAAGTTGGTTTATGGTTTCCTTCAATGTAGTAGTATCCTCCTTTTCTTCTTTGAGGTCCTGCTGAGTATTATGAAGTCTCCACTTGAGTCTTTCTCCAAGTTCCTTTATTGCTGACTAACCAGCACATCTTGCGGAGTCAAGGAATGATGTATGCATCTCTGAGTTGGTAAACATCCAAAGTCCAGTCTTCTTGTGGTCATCTTCTTTATTCCTGTATATAGATGAAGTTGTACCCACCAATATTCTTGACCTTCATCAATCACGGAAAATCCTTTATAAACTGCTTCTCCTAGCAGTCCCATGAGGTTCTTCGGGGCTTTGGGAAATTCAGTCTCACACTTCAGAGTCATGGTCATCACTGGTCCTTAACTAGGTGACACTGAATAGTCATGATTATCACTGGTCTTTTCATGATGGATTCGGTGAGGTTAGGCATCTAAAAGTAGAAAGAAGAGTTGTGTAAAACAATTGAATGTGATAAGACTTTACGAGAGAGATTCAGACTGGGAGTAGATAAATTTTGTTTTATGAAATCTGAAGAGAAGATTTTTTTGTAGAGGAAAGAATTCCTAGGGCTTCCTAGTCTATTCCAAACCTAGGGTCTCGATCCTACAGGCAACACTATGCTCTGATACCATTCTGTAGCACCCTGCCTTATCAAAAGACAGAACTCCTATGTATCTGTGCCATTCCCTGGATCAGTAGATAGCACCACAGTACAAAATATAGTAATCATTGCAATAGCATCAATAATATAACGTAAATCCAGTTACATAGGTCTTCAACCTTACGAGTACACAGCATAAAGCATAGTTGCAGTGAGCTTCCATCTTCATCAAGTGCCACAGGCAGACATGTTGGAATGTAAGCTCGAGATCCTACTCCTGGTTCCTTAATCGACAATAAAAACCTGCACATTTGAATATGCAGCCCCAGAGGGGTCAGTACAACAACGTACTGGCAAATGACACATATTTGGTGGCATTTGTGAAAAGACTACACTACATGACATCTGGCTTGTGGATCTCAAAGGCTAATTTGCATAAAGCCAATTTTATCCTATAATAATTTTCAAAACCTTTCTTATCAAAATTTTAGTTTTTAATACATTACATACTGGCCGGTATGTAGTTTCTGGGCGAAACTCAACAAAGTTGGAACAACCAGACAACCATACCTTTTCAGGGGCATGAGCCTGAGCTCCTCTAAGGTTTCTAGACAAATTTTAAAGCATTCAGAAACGATGATGAGATTCTTCCGATCATTCCATGACTAGAGACTCAAATGTCCATTTCGAGGACTCGGCTAATCGATTAGATTTTTAAACACCTTGCAAGGATTGTGCACTTTCACCTTAAGAATTATTTTACCCCAAAGAATAAAATAATACAAGACCTTTTAGAAAAAGCATTCAACCAAACGGATCTGACAGTGCCCCCTATATTATGCTACCACCTTCTATTAGTACCCATGGTTGAACCCTTAATCATACTCTATCAAGACAGAGCCCATAATGTCATAAGGTTGCACTGGAAGTACATCTAAACATGGAAGCCATATTAATCTCTTGAATCCTGAGTGGCAATCCCGAGCAGTATCCTGAGTACACATCTGTCCAAGCATGTGCCCTAGAACCCACCTACACCGACCTCCTCTTATCAAACCACTCCACCCAGGTAGCTCATTTTAGTTGAAGTTGTTAATTTTATTCACAAAACAACTTTTCATATGATCAAAGCATAGCATCAATATTAATATATTTAGCATCCTACGAGGTGGGGTTCAGGGATAGCTACTCACTACTAGGATCTAGCACTTTGTAAACAGTTGATTATTCCACCTATCATGCATACTACTGAAAACACTAATGCAGTAATAAAAATAGGTAGAAGATATGTGTGTCACTTGCCTTTTTGAAGAATACGATCTTTTCACTTCTCTCAACTAAGCACGTAGCTCTTCGTACAAACTATAGCACAAAATAACATAACATAAACATACCATACAAACACAACCAAACAAATCAAACAATTAAAAAGTGTTTGTTTAACAATTTAGATTTATTGATATGTTATGATAGAAAGATTTGGCAAGGGATCATGAATTTGTGAGATATGGATTTGAGAGCTTAGTTGGGAAAGATCAATATGATCTGAGAGGCATGATATAATTGATGAAGTCTTTATGCTTCATTAAAGCATGAATGAGGCTTGGAATATCTCATGTGAATTAAATCACACAAGTGTCAAATAGTGTAACAACAATACTATTGAGTAAATGTGACAACATTTACCATTAAATAGTATATATTACACTTAGGAATTGGGCTAGGATTTATGAAGCATGGTAGTACTCAACTAACTCATTTGCTAATTGAATAGTTCAATACATAGGAACAAGATTAAGTAGGCATAGGGTTGGGTATGAATGATTGACATTTGAGAACATAGCTCAAAGGATTCATTGAACATTATGAAGTATGATCATGAGCTATGGTAGTAGAATTGAATCAATACCACAATAGAAAGAATAGAATATTTGATTGAGATGAATTCATATTCTACTCAAGTAGCCCAATTGCAATTTGAATTTATATGAATTAGACAAATTATGTTTAGATGAACAAGATATGGATCAAGGTGATGTCTAGATGATGTGTGATAGCTAGCTATGAACCTATGGTTTACTAAAGTAGAAGGAAACATTAGTTGAAAAAGAAATAGAATTAATCTATATAGGAAATACTCAAATTCTCTTATTAGAATTTAAATAATTGTGAAGTGGTTCAATAAAATATGAAGTGATTCTACTGAATAGCCTGTAGTAAAACAAAGCTACTGCAATTGGAACCATTCTAAAAATAAGTTATAGAATTCAAATTATGTTCAAATTAGTGATTTGAATAGATTTGCATGCACAAAGTGTGTGCACGTATCAACTTTGGTATTTCTTGATCCTATGATGTTCTACATGATTAGAGGATTCCAGAGACTACAAATTTGTAATTTTTGGATGGACAGAATAAAAGTTATGAATTAAATAAGCTAATAGAAGAGTTTGATTCAATTTGAAAATAGATTCAAATTAAATACTGAAACTATGAAGGATTATGACACTAATACATTCTACACATCCTAAGGATTCCAATGGTATATTATTTGCTAAATTTCGAGTTACAGATCAAAAGATATGATTTTTGCAAGATTGTAGATGTTTGAAAGGATTTGAATCTAATTTGATTTAGAACAGACCTGGGCTTGACACGTGGCAACTTCTTATTCGCTGATACCAGTTTGTTTGGATCACACCTATGGAGCGTTGGATCTTATGTGAATTCGACGCACGAGATTAACGGACACCCTTTCGGTTAAGTGGATCGATTAGATCAACTGGATCCCGATCGGACGGCTATGATTGAAAGCGGAGGCTTACCGGTTCGGCTAGGGTTAGGGTTACAGTCGCCGGCGAGTAATTCCGGCGAGGGCGGCTCTGGTTCAACGGACGGCGAAGCTCTGGTGATGTTCCGAGGAGGAGAAGTCGACGATGACCTTCCCCACGACGAGAGGAACCCGATGGTGACCACGGCGGCCTCGATCTTTTCCAGGGGAGGATGCAGAGGACGGCTGGAGATGCGCGGGGTGACGGAGAGCTTCGGGTGGTCATCGGGAGCTCGATTTGCTGCAGGTTTTGGCGAGCTAAAGGCATGAGGAGGGGCGCCAGAGGAAGTAGAAGAAGATAGGAGGGAAGGGGGAGGCAGCTGCTCACCGACGGTGGCGAAATTGGCCGGAGGCGCTTGCAGACACCGCGGAGTCCGGCGACGAAGTGCGTCGGCTCGAGGGGGTCTTCGCGAGAGAGAAGAAAGGTGAGGGGAGAGGGGATCCCGGGCCTTTTATAGGCGGCCGATTGCTTGCAGTAGGGGCTAGGGTTTAGGAGAGAATCGGACGGAGGAGGAGGTTGCCGTGCAGGAGGAGGAGTCCGGCGCTGGGGGTGGGGGATAACAAGTGGGGTCAGCGTGTCAGCGGGAAGAGAGAGGCTCTGACAGCCAGGACCCACATGTCAGCGGGCTGGAAAAGGGGAGGGCGTACCCCTTCAGGAATTCATCCGGGATGGGCCTTGGGCTGGATCTGGGAATAGGCCGAATGGCTTCCCCTAGCCTTTTCTTCCTTTTCTATTTCTTTTTGTTTTTCTTTATTCTATTTTCTGATTTGTTTCATATCTTTTCAAATTTTGCTTCAAATCAATTCAAACAAATTCCTAAGTTCTTCTAAAAACCAACACAATGTTTTAAAACAGTAATGAAACAAGTTTTCAAATTAACTAGAAAGTTTTAGTACAATTTTATGAGCAAAGCAAGAAGGGCTTGTTTGCATGAAATAATAGGCATAGAGCTTGAAAACACTTCTTTGTAAATAGAAGATTGATATTTTATAAAATAATATTTATTGAGATTTTCTCTCAACCATAGTTTTGAAATACCTTCTTTATAAATACTTTTGAAACTCATTCCTTTGCAAGCATAGCTTGCATAAGTTTGAATATAATAGAAAGAAATAGTAATTTTGACATTTTGGTTTTCTCAGAGAAGTCCTTCCTAAAATAATAGAAAGTTTAAATTAGTTTTCTAATAAAGCTTTTAAATAAACTCAAAAGTTTTTATTCCTTGTGAATTTTCAATCAACACAAGCAAAATAAGAGCAAAAATTTCCCCCCAAAATTTGATAAAATCTTGGGATGTTACAGGAGTGGTTATTACAGTAGTAATAACTTCCAATACTCAAATAAAAGAAAAAGTACTAAAAATAAAACAATGGGTTATCTCCGAAGAGTGCTTTTGTCTAACGCCTTTGAGCTAGGCGCAGAAAGTGCAAATCAAGTATTTTCGAAAGAGGCATTAAGATCAACTGCAGAGGTCTTTTCAATTAGGCATTGTATTGCATCCACATAAGTTTTTGAAGACCCCTTGTGATCACGCTTTGGTTCACTCAAATCACTAAAAAGATTTTTAGGACAGATCCAATCAAAATTGTTTTCAAAAGCCTCATGCAATCCCAAGAGTTTGCTAGGTATTGGTACTTGGGTTTCTTCATGGTTTGTACCAACAACTTCTACATGCGAACCAAGCATATTAAAGCGCTTAAAAACTTTCCTAGCTTCAATGGCAACATCTCTAAATTCTCTACGCAAAGTCTCCAAGATAAAATCTTTCTTTTCGGAGTCTTCAATATCATGAAGCTTAAGAAACATGTGTTGCATAAAAGGATTAAGGCTAGCAAACCTAGCTTCCAACATGTGAACTAAATAATCAGAAGCAACTTCATAACTAAGAGCAAGCTCAGCCAAAGATTTATCCTCAACATCTTTATGCATGCTAATATGATTAAAGAACTCCCCAATGTTACTTTTCCCAATAATAGAACCACTACCTACTGAGAGGTCCTACAAAACATACTTAGGGAACAACATAATGAACTAAGAGTAATAAAGTAACAACTATAAAGGAAACTAAATTTTTTTTGAATTTTTGATAAAAACGATGCAAGTAAAAATAAAGTAAAGCAAAACTAAAACAAAGTAAAGGATGTGCGTGCGAAACTCCCCTTGCAGAAGTCTTCTTTTTCCCCGGCAACGGCGCCAGAAAATTATGATTGATGCGGCATGGTGTTGATGTAGATCACCGTCCAGTTGGGAACCCCAAGAGGAAGGTATGATGAGTACAACAGCAAATTTTCCCTCAGTAAGAAACCAAGGTTTATCGAACCCGTAGGAAAAAGCCAAACTTGATAAGGTGATGCTTGCTAGCTTAGTGACACTCCAACAAGGGCACCGTTAACGATACTTGTTAGCGCGTCTTCAACTAGTAGCAACGCGGAACCTGCACACAACACAATCAAATACTTTGCTCACAACTTACGATGAGGTTATCAATCTCACCGGTTTGCTGTAAACAAAGGAATGAGCGTATCGAGTGGAAAACAGTAGTAGTATGCGAGAAAATAAACAGTGCGAGTAATAGTAAAATGGTGTAACAATGTAAGGAAATTGGACCGGGGTCCACAGTTCACTAGTGGTGTCTCTCCATAAAATAAATAACAACATGCTAGGTAAACAAATTACAGTTGGGCAATTGATAGAATAAAGATAACGTGCATATGTCACGAGGATCACTATGAGATTTACTCTGGGCATTACAACAAAATACATAGACCGCCATCCAACTACATCTATGACTAATAATCCACTCACGGGGAATCATCTGAGGACCCCGAAAGTATTAAGTTGCGAACAACAGATAAATGCATTAAGCAAAGTGTGTAATGTAAATAAAACGAATGTCCTTGGACACGAGAATGTTGTTTTCTCCCTAGTGGCAACAGCACATCTACAACCTTAGAGGTTTTTGTCACTCCCCCGGATTAAATAGAGGCATGAACCCAACTATCGAGCATAAATACCCCCTCTTGGAGTCACTAGTATCTACTTGGCCAAGATAGCTACTAATAACGGAGAGCATGAAAGATCATAAACAACATAGAGATAACATAAGATAATATTCAGCACATCAAATTAACATAACACCAATATTCATCGGATCCCGCCAAACACAACATGTAGAATTACACAAAGATGATTTCGATCATGTAAGGCAGCTCACGAGATCTAAACATGAAGCACATGGTGGAGAAGACAACCATCTAGCTACTGCTATAGGACCCATAGTCCAAGGTAGACTACTCACTCATCATGCCGGAGGCAAGCATGGCAATGAAGAAGACCTCCGGTGGTGATTCCCCTCTCCGGCAGGGTGTCGGGAAGAGCTTCTGGACCCTCCCGATCTCGGGTCAACGACGGCGACGGATCGCGATGTGTTTCTGGAAAATTGATCGGGTACTTAGGTTTTTCCCGTCGGGGGGTCTTTATAGGCGAAGGGGCATCATCAGAGGTGGACCAGGGCGGTCTCACACATAGGGGGCGTGGCCAGGGGCTGGGCCACGCCGCTCTACTATGTGGCCGGCCCGTGGCCCCCCTCCGTCTCCTCTTCAGACTTCTGGAAGCTTCGTTAAATAATAGGAGGTTCGGCTTTTGTTTCGTCCAATTTTGAGAATATTTCCTGTGTAACTTTTCTCAAACACAAAAATAGCAGAAAACAGGGAACTGGCACTGTGGCATCTTGTTAATAGGTTAGTTCCAGAAAATGCATAAAAATGCCACGAAGTGGAACAAAACACTAAGCAAATGGTGTAAGAACAAGCAAGGAGCATCAAACATTATAGATACGTTTGAGACGTATCAATGACTGAGATTGCTTAATGAGCCGTTGAAAAAAATCATGCGTTGTTTTTATTATATGGAAGTATTTATTTGGTTTTCTCCTTGATACTTTATTTGGGTTGACTTGGCGCATGCTTACAACATGTTTGACTCTTACAAAGTCGCCATAAGCCTCTATGATCATTTGGTTTTTGACTTGTGATGCCATTTTATGCTTCTTTTAATGATGTTTTGTCGCTATGCATGATTATGGCCGTTATTGCTCTCTTAGTTGGTCGCTCCCCAGTCTTTTGCAAGCCCTCATTTTGTACTGAGTATGAGCTCTACTCGTGCATCTAACTCCCAAAAGCCAAGTTATTCCTATGTGTCCACCATACATACCTATTAGCAATTTGCTATTCCAAGTACATTTTACTTACTTTTATCGATCCTTCAAATGAAACTCTTTTTAGTGTTATGAGAAAATTAGTCAGTAAAGCTCTCATGAACCTGACGGCACACTTTACTTTTCTTGCTTTTAAAATTTTGACATTGTGGCTCTCTTATGTTGATGTTATGCTTGCAAGTTGTAAGTTGGAAATTAGCCCAACCATGCCGTCATGGGGTAAGCTTTCAACATTGCACTTTCTCTCATTCGAGTTGATATCGTGATCTTTTGTTTATGGATACTCGCGATGCGAAATAAGTTAGGAATCTTGCGGGATCATGGAGTTTGTATATGTGTTAGAGAAACGCCCGGGCCGCTAATCTAAGCCATGCATCATTCATGGCGGAAATTTACAACATGCCCATAGTGGACATTCAATGACGCATCTCACAATAAAAAGCTATACCAATGGTAAATAAAAGAGATGTCGAGGTGTTCATTGTCTGTTTGTCCTGTCATTTTGATATGGGCTTATTCCATGTCATCGGGCAAGGAGGTACCCCGTTGGCGGTTCTCGATGATACATGTATACTTACAATGGCAAGAGCTTGCTTGGGACCTAAAGTTGAGTTGCATGATGTTTGGGTATTCGTACTTCACGGGACACGAGGTTTTCAACTTATGATTTATTAAGCATATGCTTATAATTGTACTCGCATTAACTTTAACCATTCAAGATGCCTATGATGGGGGCAATGAGAGCTCAAAGCTAGTAAGTACCATAATTTTTGAAGGTTTATAAAACTTGCAATCCCTGCTTCCCTCTGCGAAGGGCCTTTCTTTTACTTTTATGTTGAGTCTCCACCTTCTACCTTTATGCACCGTCTAAGAGATCATAGTTGCCATTCTGAGTTTAATATGCATAGTCCCAAAGTTTATCATTGATTGATTCATGATTATGGTATTGCTTGTTCTTAAATTATTTGTATCTAGTCGCCCTCTTAAACTTGAAGGTGTCCCATGCATTTATATTTTGCTATTCCATGAAGGACAAGCTGAAAACCACTTGATATGTTTTTCCTTATGATTTGAACACACACTTGACTTTCATTGTTTCATTATTCATGATCTTTTGTTTGTGTTTCTTTTCATGTTATAACATGGTTGCTAAGTTTTTATTATCAAGATTATATCTCTTATGCCCATGTTTTAAGTTCTTTGATCCCAGAACTCAATGCTTTACATAGATGATCAAGATTGTGATGGTGCATGTCACCTAAAAAATTATTCTTTTGTTATCACTTACCTACTCGAGGACGAGCAGGAGTTAAGCTTGGGGATGCTTGATATGTCTCAAACGTATCTATAATTTTTGATTCTCCATGCTTGTTTATACACCATTTGCTTTGTGTTTTATTACATTTTGTGGCGTTTTTATGCATTTTCCGAAAATAATCTATTAACGAGATGCCACAGTGCCAGTTCCCAGTTTTCTGCTATTTTTGTGTTTCAGAAAAGCTACACAGGAAATATTCTCGGAATTGAACGAAACAAAAGCCGAACCTCCTATTTTTACCGAAGCTTCGCGAAGACCGAAGATGAGACGGAGGGGGGCCAGGGGCCAGGCTCACCATAGGGTGGCGCGGCCCAGCCCCTGGCCGCGCCACCACATGGTGAGGCCAGCTGGACCACCTTCTGACGTTGCCCTTTCGCCTATAAATTCCCCTCGACGGGAAAAATCTAAAGGGCAGATCGCTTTTCCTCGAAACATACTGCAAGCCGCCGCCATCGTCGAAGCGAGATCGGGAGGATCCAGGAGCTCTTCCCGACACCCTACCGGAGAGGGGAATCCCTGTCGGAGTCCTTCTCCACCACCATGGTCGCCTCCGGTGTGATGTGTGAGTAGTCTACCTTGGACTACGGGTCCATAGCAGTAGCTAGATGGTTGTCTCCTCCACCATGTGCTTCATGTTTAGATCTTGTGAGCTGCCCTACATGATCAAGATCATCTTTATGTAATTCCACAAGTTGTGTTTGTTGGGATCCGATGAGTATTGGTACTATGTCAAGTTGATGTGCTGAATATATATCTTTATGTTATCTCTATGTTGTTTATGATCTTGCATGCTCTCCGTTGCTAGTAGATATCTTGGCCGAGTAGATGTTAGTGACTCCAAGAGGGAGTATTTATGCTCGATAGTTTGGTTCATGTCTCTAGTAATCTAGGGGAGTGACAGAAACCTCTAAGGTTGTAGATGTGCTGTTGCCACTAGGGAGAAAACAACATTCTTGTGTCCAAGGACATTTGCTTTGTTTACTTTACGCACTTTGCTTAATGCAGTTATCCATTGTTCGCAACTTAATACCCAATGTTTGCTCGGACGACATTCGAAGAGTGGATTATTAGTCATAGATGCAGTTGGATTACGGTCTATGTATTTTGTCGTAATGCCCAGAGTGAATCTTATAGTGATCCTCATGACTTATGTATGTTAACTTTATTCTATCAATTGCCCAACTGTAATTTGTTTACCCAGCATATTGTTATTTATCTTATGGTGAGACACCACTAGTGAACTATGGACCCCGATCCAATTTCCTTTACATTGCTATACTGTTTTACTTTTACTCGCACTATTTACTTTCTTGCATACTATTACCCTTTTACCACTCGATACGCTCAATCCTTTGTTTACAGCAAACCGGTGAGATTGACAACCTCATCGTAAGTTGGGAGCAAAGTTCTTGGTTGTGTTGTGTGCAGGTTCCACATTGCTGCTAGGTGAAGAAGCTCCTACGTCAACAGCGCACCAGCATTTTCTGGCGCCCTTGTCCGGAGTGTCGCGAAGCTAGCAAGCATCATCTTCTGAAGTTTGGCTTTCTCCTACTGGTTCGATAAACCTTGGTTTCACAACTGAGGGAAGACTTGCTGCTATGCTCATCATACCTTCCTCTTGGGGTTCCCAACGGGCTGTTACTTACAAGCCATCAGTCTTCTTCATCCTCATCAACGTCAGCAATGGAGACCCATGAATTACGCCACCCCGTCACAGAAGAGGCAGGTGGTGCCGCCGGGACAAGCATGTTACCAGCAGCAGCAACAACATCAAGCATATGACAGGCAATCGGCGACGAAGCTGGCAACGTCTAGGGCAATGGAGCCTGATTCGGAGGCATCTCAAAAATCATCTCCTCCCCACCAGGTTTCGCAGCCGAACTCCCTGATGGAATCGACACTGAAAACCAAGGCTGCAAGTTGGAGGCATCGCTGGCAAACGCGACAGTGTCGAAGAATGGCGGGCCAGGAGCTGCGGCCGACGCAATCTTGGGAAGGGCCTTCCACGATGACTGCAGGTCGAAGGCGACGCTGGTAGGCGCAACGGAGTCTAGGTCGAGCAAGACCGCAGCTGGCGCGTCAGGAGAGCTCTCAGGCGGGGTCCTGCCCCGAGCTAGCGGACGCCATGGTGAGGAGAGCGGCTACTACAAATTGAACATAGTCATTAACTAAGATATGTACTCCCTCCTATCCATCTTGTTGTCGCTTGAATTTAAACCATTTAAATGGAATGTTTAGTTTTGAGGTTGTCGAGTGTTACCATTAGAGATTGAAAGCCGCCGCATGACAATTCTTAGCATGGCGCGGGCTAAGACGCCTACCAGTTTTGAACCCTCGGCTATAGTGTAAACAAATCTACATCAAACATATATGGCCCTACAACGTCGCGAGGAAGGATTCGGAGAGGGACTGACATTGAATGTTTTTGGCAAACTCTTGCGATGATATGTGTGAAGAGGTAAGAAATTGTTTGTGCCTCAGCACCAACTTTGGCAGCAGCGGCCAATATTGATGTTGACACGTCACTTGCGTAGTTGGGAGGACCAACCGTCCCCTTGTGTGGGCGAGAGGACTGTCATCAGAGATTGCGTAACTCACTATGGCTTGGAGATTTTTGGAAGAGAAGGATACATGGCTGAAAAAGATGAGACAAAATGTTACAGAGTTATTGTATAAACGTGCATTGCACGTACACGCTTACTAATATGCTGAAAGGCTAAAACACTTCAGCCGTGAATGCCTAGTTCTGTACAACTAAACCTCATAGATAGTACTTTCGTATGTGTGGAGACATCCTCGTGGCTAGAAGGGATCCACCTAGCAGCGGGGAACCCTCGTGCCAGAGTCGTGAGTCTTCCGCAATCTTCTCGATGGGCCTTCATGATCAAATCCCATTATCGCATTTGCATGATCTTAGGTGATCGTGTACGACAATTTTTTTTGTTTTACATGCATTAGGCCCCAATACAGACGGGTCCATGCTGGTCCTAAAAAAGGTATGGTGATTGCCGAGTAAATAGCATCGGTGATCATTGAACTTGTACCATGGGTACACTTAAGTCACTGAATTTGCAAAGTAGACAAACCCATCGCTCAACTTGTATTCCATATGCACACGAGGTCACAAACCGGTTAGCATGATGGTTTTCTTTAATACCAAAACCAGTCAGACTCAAACGTCCTCGGCAATCAAGATGTGACATGTGGCATTTAATTTTTGCAAAAAGGCCCCTATATTTTTCGAGCACATATTACCTTGATATTTGCTTACGCATTTTTTATGACACGTGTGACCTTGATACTTTGTTACATATCGGTCCCACACGTCAGCAGGAGGCGAAAGAATTAAAAACTCATCACTTGCCTGGTTTGGGATTCGAACTTCAGATACGGAGCCAAAATACTCCCAAGCACAACCAACGATGCTAACGTATTGAGTAAATTACATGGTTAGGCATTAAACTTGTCCGTAAAATTCAGTTCAATCATTGTATTCATGAAAACGAGAATTACGATCATTGAAGACGTCGAGCTGTGTCACGTACGGCCACCGCAGACGCTGGCGGTACGTACCCCGACGCGTGGCGATGTGGGGCCCATCTGGCAGTGAGAACGGTTCGGACCGGAGGGATATCTTGCAGAATAGCCCCTGGAGGACATTTATAGGAATGTCTTATCTCTTCTTCTCCCTTGTCTGTTCTGTCGATCATTTCGAGGGCAGAGAGGGAGGGAGCGGAAGAGGCGCTCGCTGTGGTCGTCGCCGTCGAGGTGGGACGGCGGTGGAGTGCTGTCGGAGACGCGACACGGCTGGAGAGTGGAACCGCGGCGGGTCTGCGTCGCTGGTTAGGACGCGGCGGCGATGCCTCCTGTGCGCCGCCCGGAAGGGGATGCGCCGCCGGACTACGGTAATCCACCAGTAGCTTGTAAAATCGAAGCTTGTTTGTTCTTATGTTTGAGTAGATTCGTCGTGGGAGTCCTCTGTGTTGCCTAATTTCGGAGGCAAAGCAGAGTTTTCTTGGAATCTTTCTAGTTACTCGTCTTCAGGGTTTGGTAGGGTTTTACGGTTAGTAAAGTTGAAGTTTTTGGCCAAGAATCTTCTGAAAAAGGTTGTTATTGCAGTGTATGATCGTGATCTGTAGGTAGTAATTCTAGGGTTTGATGCGTAGTCTAGGCAGTGGGCTGTGGTCTCTGAAATTAGTGAACTGCTTGTGTGTTCAGATTTTGGATGACAGTTTCAGAGAATATTTGACAGTAATAAGTTCATGTGTTCTTCATGCAGGCACAAGCAGAGATTTTTTCTCTGTTTGCTTTCACCATGGTGGATACTTTGTTGGTACTGATAGCAACAGGTCATATGTGGACGGGGCAGTAATTTGGTTTGATCACTGTGATGTTGCAAAGTGGACAGCAGATTTGGTGGAAGACCTAGTTGAGGAGATGGGCTATGAAACCTGTGGCAGGATTAGGTTTTACTATCAGCTTCCAATTCTTTCAGTTGAACAGAGGAACAGTTTGAGGGAAATTTGCACTGACACTGATACTGAAGCAATGGTTTTGTTTGTTTCACTTGGGCATCTGTTTCTGAACATTTATCTTGACCATGAGGATAGCTATCGAAAGAAAGACTGGGATGATGTTGTGGATTTTCCAGTAGCTGAATTGCCAGATGTTCTGAGCCCTATGAAGCCTGGATTGAACAAAGACACAGAGCAGAGGAATGTGGAGGTAGAAGACCAACCTGAACCTATTATGATGGTTCCACCAGAGCCTATAGAAGAGGAAATTCCAGGTGGTAGCACAACAAGGAGGAAAACTAGTAGGGTCAGGGCAATGGAAGCTGCAGCCCTGTCTGATTCAGACCAAGAAAATGATGCTGATTCAGATTACAATGAGTCAGTGATAGTGGACAGTGACTATGACATTAGTGAAGGGGATGATGATCTTGACCATGAGGACAGTGAAGTGGTTGAAGATGTGAAGGGAAAAGAGCAAATGAAGTGTACTGACCATGTGCAGACAAAGGAGCCTACCAAGGAGAGTAGCACCAAGATTGCTAAGGAAGATTGTGCTTTAGATGAAGAAATTTCAGAAGATGATGATCTTTGGGAACCTGACTCAGATGATGACAATCTCAAATTGAGGTTTAAGACATTCAGAGAAGAGGATCTGAAGAATCCATCTTTCCATGCTGGCCAGATTTTTGACAATGTACATCTGTTGAGGAGAGCTGTAAGGGAGTACAGCTGCCAGAATAGGAGGGACTTGTCATTTTCAGTTAATGATCAGAAAAGAATTTGTGTGAAATGCAAGGCAGGTTGCTCTTGGTATCTGTGGGCATCAAAGGATAACAGAACTGAAGCTTTCTAGATTAAGAGATACACTGCAAAGCACACTTGCCGTAAGGTATGGACCTTGAATGCATTCACTTCCAACTTCCTTGCAAAGAAGTATGTGGAGAGCTTCAGAGCAGATGAAGGCATGAGCATAAAGAATTTTTCTAGAATTATTCAGAAGGAGTGGAATATGAAACCAAGCAGAAGCAAGCTATGGAGAGCAAGGAGGTTAGCAATGTTAGAGATTTATGGTGATGAGATAGGCCAGTACAAACAGATGTGGGACTATGCTAATGAGCTGAGAACAAGTAACCCTGGCAGCACCTTTTACCTTGCATTGGATGAACAGTCAAGGTTCAAAAAATGCTATGTAAGTTTGGATGCTAGCAAGAGGGGTTTCCTTGAGGGTTGCAGACCAGTTTTATTCATTGATGGATGCCACATCAAAACAAGATACAGAGGCCAACTTCTTACACCTGTGGGCATTGACCCCAATGACTGCATATTCCCAATAGCCTTTGCAGTTGTGGAGGTGGAAGACACTGAGGCCTGGAGATGGTTCCTAGAAACTCTAAAGCAAGACCTAGGCATAGAGAACACATACCCATGGACAGTGATGTCTGACAAACAAAAGGTCAGTACACTTCCATTGCTTATATTGCATATTGTTATGTATTTTGATCATTACTTCCATTGCTTATATTGCATACTGTTATGTATGTTGTGTAGGGTCTGATCAGAGCTGTGCAAGAGTGTTTTCCAAACTCTGAGCACAGATTTTGTGTTAGGCACCTCTGGCAGAATTTTCAGAACACATTCAGAGGTGATGTGTTAAAAAACCAATTGTGGAAGATAGCAAGGAGCAGTACTATTGCCAAATGGGAGGCTAATATGGAAGAGATGAATCTACTCAATCCAGAAGCTCATGCTTGGTTGGAAGAGCTCCCACCAAACACTTGGGTCAGAGCATTTCAAAGTGACCTGCCTAAATGTGATGTGTTGCTGAATAACATTTCAGAGGTGTTTAACAAGTAAGTGTTGGTCATGTTGTCCTGTTCTTAATTCAGTTCCTTGCATATGCTAGTTCTTAACTGAAAACCACATCCTTTAGGTACATCTTGGAAGCCAGAGAGTTGCCTTTGCTTTCCATGATAGAAAGGATAAAGCACCAACTGATGACAAGGCACTATACCAAGCTCAAGGAAGCTGAGAAGATGACAGGTCCTGTTTGCCCTAAAATCAAGAAGAAGGTAGAGAAGAATATAGAGCTTGCAGCAAATATTTTTGCAGATGGAGCTGGTGAAGGCATCTTTGCAATTGATGATGGAGGAACTGGAATTATCATTGACCTAGTGCAGAAATCATGCACTTGCAGAAGGTGGGACCTGAGTGGCATTCCTTGCCCTCATGCTTGTGCTGCACTAAGGGGAGAGGAAAGGGATCCCTTGACAATGGTTGATCACTGTTATTCTATTGAAATGTTCAAGAAAGCCTATGGAAATATCATCATGCCTTGCAGAGACAAGACTGAATGGCCGAAGCTTAATGGAACAATGATTCATCCACCTCACTATGTCAAAAAAGTGGGGAGACCAACCAAGAGTAGAAGGAAACAGCCATATGAAGTTGATCATAGAGGTGGGGGCAAAAAGATGACAAGACATGGAGTTATCATCCACTGTGGGTACTGTGGTGAAGCAGGTCATAACAAAGCTGGTTGTAAGTACAAGAAAGCTGGCTTGCCACCACCAAATTCTGAGCAACATGTTGAGCAGAATATTGACCAGAATGTTGACCAACATGTCCAAGAAGAACAACCAGAAGAACCAGTTATAACTCAGGTTTGTTCTATGAAGACTACTGCATAATGTTCTTATTTCTTGGTCATCACTTCTTGATTTTGACACACTTCACATCACAGGACACAACACCACCACAAGGAGGCCAGGATACTGCACCACCACCACAAGAAGGCCAGGATACTTCACCACCACAAGGAGGCCAGGATACTGCACCACCACCACAAGGAGGCCAGAATGCTACTGCACCAGCCTATGGCCATACTATGCTTGATTCACTATTGCAACAGGTAATCACATACACTATTGTACCTTCAGCATATACACTAAACTACATCACCACTTGTTTGACACATGTACACTAAATTCCATTGTACAGAGGCAGCCAGCTAGGCCTAGAGCTCCTATGCCACTCCCAAGCTCAAACTTCATCAGTGCAGCTCAAAGGCTTTTGAGTCAGCCAGGCCAACCAGGACATTCCACTATAAGGCAGGGAGAAATGGCACATAGGCTGGACCAAATGAAGCAGTCTAGAGCTCATGACCTGGAGATTAGAAGAACTGAAATCCTAGAAGCCAGATATGAGGCCCAGTTGAAAAGACAAGATGAAGCTGACAAGAGAAAGCTTGAGATGGAACAGAGAAAGGCTATGGAGGCTGAAAAAAGAAGAACTGAAGCTGCAGAGAAAAGAAAACTCAAACAGGAAGAACTAGCCATCAAGAGACAAGCAGCTGCAGAAACTAGGAAGATAATTCAAGAGGTTAAGCAAGAATTAGCTGCAGAGAAGAAACAGCAGGTAGAGGAGAAGAAGAAACAGGAGCTAGCCATGAAGAAGCTAGCAGCAGAGGAGAAGAAGAAGCAAGCTGCAGAAGAGAGGAAGATAGCACAAGAGAAGAAGAAGCAAGCTGCAGAAGAAAGGAAGATGGCAGAAGAGAAGAAGAAGAAAGAAGCTGAAGAGAAGAAGAAGCAAGATGCAGAAGAGAGGAAGATAGCAGAAGAGAAGAAGAAGAAAGATGCTGAAGAGAGGAAGAAGCAAGATGCAGAAGAGAAGAGGAAGCAGGAAAGGGGTGCAAAAAGACCCAAGAAAAAGGTTAACATGCTAGATGAACTCAGAGGTCCTAGTTGTTGATCTTCTGGCAATGTCTAGACTATGTAATTTATTTTTATATCTGAACCTGGGCATGTAATAGCTACTATCTAGACTATGTTTCATGTCTGAACCTGGGCATTTATGTCACTGGCATCTATTTTGGCAATACCTTGAACCTGGAGATTATTTGGCACAATATTATGTCACTGGCATCTATTTTGGCAATATTATGTCCTGGCAAATATATATTCTGGCACAATAGATGTTCTGGCACAATATATGAACCTGGAGATCATTCAGCACAAACTTCATTCATGCATTTCAAAAGTCACAGCCATCAAACATTGTTGCATTACAAAAGTCACAGCCATCACTACATCACTACATTACAAAAGTCACTGCATTTCCATTCAAATGACAGTACAAGCTGCTAACTTGTTCCATACAGGTACTACATTACTTACTAAAGAACTTACTACATTAACCTACAGCCAAAACCTTGAGCATTGCTCAGTTCTTCAGGATGAACAACACACAGAGCACAGCAAGCAAACAGAGCAGGGCCACTCCTAACTTGAAGAGCAGAACTATCTGTCTTCCTAGCACAAGTAGTTCACCAACATCCCTGCTCAACAGGTTGTCATCAGTTGCAGTCTTGCTGCTGGTTACTTTTCCCCACTCCTCTGCTAGCTTCTTCTTCCCCAACGCCAGCTCCAGCTCTTCCCTCCTTTCCTCAGCCCATAAGTGTGCTTCCACAGCTGCATCCCCTCTCAGAACATTCTGATCGCACAAGTACAAGACATACTCAAGCTCCCAGTGCCAAAAATTACATGTCACCTGACAATGGCAGATGGACAATGTCACTGAAATCTGGATTTCACTGGCAGCAAAGAGAGAATCAAGAGAAAAGCAACAGATTTACACTTACAGAGTGGTACTTGCACTTGTAGAATGTCCACCCTGGGTGCTCATGCATGCCGGACACATACATTTTGCTCATCCGCCCACAATCTGGGCAGGGCACCAAAGGAATGGCCGGACCGGGTTCCGGCGCCCCCCGGCGGCGAACATGCACACTGCACCTTGAGGAGCTGCTCATAGACATGGCGACGAAGTCCGGCTACCTCCGGCGACCTCCGGCGACCTCCGGCGACCTTCTGCGGCGAACTCCAGCGACCTCGGCGGCTCCGCCCACCGACGAACAGAGAAAAGGGGAATGAAATTAGGGATTTGATGCGGGAATTCTACGGGGAGGGGATTTATATACTAGTGTTAATCGCCTATCTAATATATATCCAGAATACAGGGGCTACTATGCAAAAAATGCTTGCCGGTTTTAGGCACGCTCGCAGACAGGTGGGCCATAGTCCTCCACGTATGATAATACGTACCACCAGCATCTGCGGTGGCCGTACGTGACACAGCTCGACGTCTTCAATGATCGTAATTCTCGTTTTCATGAATACAATGATTGAACTGAATTTTACGGACAAGTTTAATGCCTAACCATGTAATTTACTCTAACATATTTATTTGTCCAACTGGGATAGAACATCTAGAAGAAACATTCTAGGGGAAATCTGAGCCAATCCACGACACGAAAATCCTGACCGTTCATTCGTGCGACGTGGCCTCCTGCTAGCCGTCCGTTTTCCTGATTGAGCAATCTGCGCCGTCCGATCGGCATTTTGGCCCTATTCACGTCGTCCGAACCGTCCATTCTTAGACAGCTCTCAAACCCTAGCGTATTCCACTGATTTGTGGGCCTGCTTCGAACAGGGCCTGACCGTCAGTGACCCAGGCTACGTGGGGGTCGGGTGGTGTGTGCAACGGATCGGACGACGCGGTGGTTCCCCCGTGGTTCTACTCGCCCGCCAGGGGCAAAATAGACTTTTCGTGTCCCCATTCGTCCTTCTCCTTCCAAGTTGTACGTCCGTGGCGACCGGCGACGCGCCGCCGGGTACGCTGGCTACAGCGACCGCATCGCCATGGGTAGCGAGGCCCCTTTAGCGTCTCTTCCCGCACACCCCAAAGGACCAAACCCTATCCTCTCATGTTCCCCTCCTCTCTTTCCTTCGTCTCTCTCCAGTGGTGTGGCGGCGCACGCATGAATGAAGCAGGCGGTGGAGGGGAGAGAGGAGCAGATGGTGGTCTTTGTCCATGGAGAGAGAGGGGTAGGGGCTATAGAATCCCTCACTTTTCTCCTCCTCCTCCCTGTGTCGTTCCCACATCTCCTCCTCAACCTCAAACCCTAGCCGCCGCCATGCTGGTCCTTCTCTTCTTCCTCCAAATCTTGGAGGCCAGCGATGGAGGAGCGACCAAGCAGCCAAGCCGGAACCACAATGGCCTCCTCGTCGATCTGGAACCTGATCCAGCGTGCAGCAGCGGTGCTCTCCTCCCGCCTCCTCTACCCCGACCATGAGCGCGGTGATCCTCACCGACCTTGAGGCAGCGGCAGCGGCCTTTGCCCCTACGACGAGCGCGACGGCCTGCTCCTCCCCGACCACGACTGCATCGCGCTGCTCCCCCAACCACGACCACACCCTTTTGTTCCAGGTAAAGCTCTCTGTTTTCCTTCCTTCCTCCCTTCTTTTTCTTGGTTTTTCAGCAGCCATGGTTGAAGGTAGGAGTAGCAGCTGCTGGATTTTTGGAAGCAGTTGTACTGGAAGTCCTTTGATTTGGCAAGATGCAGTTTAATATGCATAAGTAGCAACGGCCGGATGCAGATGCATAGGTAGCAACAGCTAGGAGAGCAGCAGCAAGCACGCAACTTTGTTTTGGCCATTGGAACGAATGTTCTTTCTGTCAAAGATCTCATATTAGACAACATTGAGTTCATTTTTTGATGGTTACAAAATTATCTGCAAAATATGTTCATAAATTAGTTTTGTAATTAACAAGGATGCATATTTCATCAACAAGGTAAAATTTCTCTATCTTGAATATACTGCATTTTATCTCTTTTGTTGAACTGATTGCTGAAATTACATTTCTGTTGCCCTTTGTAAAGAGGACCTCGCGGTGTCCGTGCCAGCGTCCTCGGTGGCGGCAGTGGCCATGACGTGCCACGTAGACCGGTCAGGTGGATGTCGCCAGCATCCAGGCGCAGCAGCGTCGGACAGAGTAGGGCTGCGTCGGGAGCTGTGCCGGCATCCGGGTGCGGCACCATTGACCAGGGCAGGACTGCGTCTGGAGGAGGCAGAGGTGCAGTAGAGGCAGCACTTTGCAGCCATACGAGGTCGTTTTTGCATGATGGGTGGTGCTCACCTGCCAGCTCGGCACCACGTGCTGCTACTGGTGTGAGCCAGTGGAAGAGGAGCTAGAGAGGGAAAAGTGGTGAAGAAGAGATGTGACATACCCGCAGCTACCGCCTTCCCCAACAGCGTAAACTTACAGGCTACAATAGCAAGGTGAGCCCCCCACACGACATTCTATTCCTCACATCTTTGCAGCAACAAGTGATTGTACATGATTCTATCCTCTTCACAGTTTGGTCCCCTATAATTTTACTATGTTGATTGTTATTCTTGTTCTGACCAGAAGGAAGTTGTGACAAAAACATGTTGAATTTGTCATGTCAATATATTCATGTGTATTGTGCTAAACCAGGTCAAAGGTATTCCCTGGGAAGCAAATGGTGGTGTCATGATCAGCTTCGACAAACAGAGGTATAACAATACCATTTCTACTTTGAATTATAGCTGTGTTCCACAAAGTTCATTTGCTTGTTTTTGAGTTGGTATTACTATGTGTTTGCTCCACTGATTGTTGACATGTACTCTATGTTAATTGTGCATGCCTCTGAACAGATAGGAAAGAAGAAAGCATATACATAAGCGACCAAAAATGAGAGCACCGGTTGAAGATCGGAGATGGCAGACCATGGTTAGCAGTTCATGATAGATCATAGCTAAAAATCTGTTGTTCTGTGTAGTATGCCACATCTTTAAATCCGAAAATAATCAGGCTTCTTGATATGGTTACAGGGATATTTACAACAACAAGAATCTTTGGAATTAAGCTAATTTCTGAAAATTGTTGTTACAGCAAGATTTGATTCAGAATTATTTCATGTGCGCGATCAACAACACAACTCCCTCAAGGTAATATCAGCTTGAAGTTGAGCTCTTCTATTTGCTTTCTTCTATGCCAAGTGAAGATTCATCTCCCATTCACCAACGTTCTATTTTATGTAATTATTTATTCCATTGAACCACGACATCGGACATCCTCACTGTGGATATTTAGCTTATTTTTCCTTTTAACTGTGGTTTCTTACCTCTAAACATTCAGTTTGCACTAACACAAACCTCGGGCCATTTAATGAAGAAATATTTCTGCTATTTTAATACTTAGTGTTTTAGTATGTAATACTTAGTTTTTGAGTATGTACGATCAGCTGTACCAACGCATCCAATTTGCTTGCTTCTTGAGATAGAAGTCTTCAGGATTTTACAGTTGGGTATACACCCAGTTATATCACTCTATGGAAACTAGAAACAGGAAGCTAAAATGAAGTTGGAGGAATTAGTCACACAATGTATGTGGTTGCTGATTCCCTCATATTATTGTCCAGACTAGAAGTAGGCCTCTTTAGTTTTGTTTGCTGGTTTAGATTTTTTTCGTATCTTCCCAGTTCTGTTCAGAGCATTATGCCATGTCTTCCTCTATATAGCTGATACTGTTGTGTCTAATAAATGTCCATTTCTCCTAACCAGTGAGATTTCTAACACATAGACTTTTGAGCTATAGTTTAGGTTAGTCTTACTTCATAATATCCCTCCTCTTTGTGATTGTTGGTTGCAGGAACTCCTCTGCATCATTATTTTATTATTATAACAAGCTTATGCATACCATCTGTAACCTATTATCAACATTTGGTCAGCCATAACATCCGTTTATATCTACTTGCCCGGCGTTTATTTAGAATTTTTTGTCGAACATTTAATTTTCCTGGAGCTTCAGTTCTCGATATCATTTCTCATGCTTCTGTGCAAATTGATTCATGTTGATTCAGTTCAATGCCATTACTGCAGGAAATTGTTCCTTTTCAAATTATATTTTGATTCTTTGTGGTGGCTCGGTTGGTTGGATCGCTAATGGGTGGCAGAGGGTCGATGTGCTGAGGAGGAATGGAGGATGAACATGAGCCTCTGTGTGCGGATTGCCAGCTATCTGTGCTTGCATGTCATAAGTTTGAATTCATCTTCTTAACCCCCCTATCTGTATTACAGTCAATTCACATTGAATCTCATTGCGGATCCATTGTACTGTCACATAAAAAGTATCCATGTTGTCAAAACAATTGAGCATAGTTTACATACATAGATACGGTCTTTCTTTCTTTATATCAGAAATACTACCAGCTAGAACTGACCCCTCTCTCTCAAATGCATATACAGAAAGAGGAGATTGCAAATATGCTTATGTTGTACCCCATCTCATCAAAAGGAAATCATATATGATTTTTCAGTTTTGCTTACTATTAATTTTAGCTATTCAAAAGAAAATGTTCTAGATTAGGTAGTTTCTTACCTCCTTTTTTAATGCTTTTTAATTGCTTTTTCTTATGGGACTCCCTATATCTAATATAATATTTCATATTAGTACCATAGAAAAGAGGAAAGGAAGCTTTATACTTAGTATTACGTGTCATGGCTGTTTCTCTTTCTGTTTATATCTTTTCATACTTAGCAAATTGATCAGAGAAATCAAACGATTTTCATGGTACTATTAAAAAATGCAACTCTGTTGAATTACTATTATCTTCTTATGCTCTTATTTTTTAGCAACCGGTTATATTTTAATATAGAAAACAAAGAAAAGATAATAATGATCTGTATATAGCTGGCTGTTATGGGCTATATTTACTTACAAGTTCTTTTCTTGTGCAGATGATAACCTGTTGGGAAATGTACCGAAAGTGAGCTGGCAAGGTATTGCCGAGCTTGCGAAGACATCGGTAACATAATTGAATCATCCCATGAGGCAGTTGTGTACACAGGTACTTTGAAGGATGGTTGTGGTGCACTACTAGACTAAAAATGTCGAGCTTTAGTTCCAGAAGGACGTAAGTTACTCTCCAACTTAAATACTACTAGATACTAAGATCGTGCAGTACATTTTACACAACTCATTGATCACATATCTTAATATTGTTTATCCTTCAGGTGCTAGAATTACCCTTAAAGCTACAGCCTAGCTAGCCAGTTCTTATGCTATGTACTTATGTGTAATATAATTCTATTCTTTAGTGAGCATAACTCTTATGATAATATCCCTTTTGTGCTCCTGATATTATGTACTATACAATTATGTATAGACCTTCTACTTCCTGCTGTAATATAGTATTTTGCTTTTTAATTTATTTTTCATGTTGTTTCTTTATATTTTTTGGGCTGCTGTTATGCTTGCTTCCTTTATTTTACTGCCTTACACTATTGCTGGGACGGTATGTTCTATGACTCATTGTTGCTTGGCCACACGTTAGGCTTTAGCCCATGGAAAAGGAGATCGTTGAGAGTCATGTGTAGAATGCGTGTGACGGTTTTTCAGCGCCTTCTTGAGATAGTCAACCATAGAACACATATATTTTACTTGCCAAGCTGATGATATTTCCAATTCTATTTCATTATACGGATTGGATGAAATGACGTGCTCTGTTTCTTTGAAGCAAAATTAGTCCAGAATACAGTATGGACTGACCATGGCTTGCAAGAGAAAAAGAAAGATTAATTGGAGTGTGGAATTTGCATAGCAAATACCATTAGAGCAACATAACATGGCCATATATGTGTTAAGAAAAAAATGAGAGAGAAAGGAAATATCATTAATAATGTGATAGAAAGAACCACTATGGGTTCCATAGTTAGAATTGCAAAAAAAATATTCAGTTTTGTTCTACTCTTTTAATTTCCACTTGCATGTGCACGCAGACATACTTTTTATTGTTTGTCCATGCTAGAGCTTCTAGATTTATTTGGTTGATTTAACCAATGCATTAATAAGCAACGATGTTTTGTCAAGAAGTGGATGGCCATAAACCTATGATACATCTCAGTTTTATATTTACATATGGTTACTCCTATTTTGATCATGGCTACCACAAGCTCTGAATATCTGATTTACTGATGTTCAAACTAAAGCTCGGGCTGACATTCTTTAGATGCACCCAGTTCAATATCTTCATTCAGTCCAAGCCTGGGCGCTGCTATACTGCTTCGCTCCTGCCTCTCAGACAACTTAATGGCATGACATTGTGTGTGATCTGCATCTGAAGCTTCTCCTCTCTGTACCTCA
Source organism: Dactylis glomerata (assembly GCA_007115705.1). NCBI lineage: Eukaryota > Viridiplantae > Streptophyta > Magnoliopsida > Poales > Poaceae > Dactylis > Dactylis glomerata. The sequence continues at coordinate 203,315 of QXEO01000265.1, read as the reverse complement.
TTTGGCACACTGGAATATTTGCATGGAGTAGCCTGTGCTACTGCAGGACATCCTACTAAGCCAACAAAAATGTTTTTGAAAAGCTTTCTATAGTTACTCATCTCTGTCCTATGCCAAAAATTACCCTTCTTATTTAATAGTCATTTTGCTGCATTGGAATTCTTGTGATTTCCATATTGATATTTTAACGTTTCTGTCTTAAAAAGCATAGTTTATGTTCGATGTTTTTTCTCTGTTATGGGTGAAAATATCAGATTTTTCTTGTTGTTTTATCTATATTTGTGCAGGTGCTATACAAACCAAGTTGACTGCCCACGGAAATACCAACTGGGTGTTGCGATATCCAACAAGTGTTTTCACTGCAATCTGCTATAAAATTAAGATTTGTTACTGGGAGAATGCATCGCTTTTTGTGGTAATGTGCTTACAAAGTCTTTGAATTTATGGGTGTTACTTGCTGTTTGTTTGCTTCTAAGAGCCCGTGATTTCTACTGGTTATGTAAACAAGCCTGTGCTTTCTACTGGTTATGTATGCTCTGTTAGGATACTATAGGAAGCCTGTTTCTTGTACTCAGAGTGATGTTAGGTGAGAAAACTGATATGGTTTGGTGTTCAGACGATTTATACTGTTTTAGCTGCCCATTCACCACTCATGTGGTCACAGATTTTTTGTTAGCTATGTATTCATCTTCCTATATGGTTCTGATGATTTGTTGTGTCGGTTTGGCTTTACTGATTCCATTAAGTTTAGAAGCACTCCTGCGTAATAATTCGTAGTATGCTTTACTCTAGACTAGATGGAGCATTGCAACCTTTATGTTATGCAGCCTCGTGTGTGCCACTGGACTATTTGTGTGCGGGAGTCTCGACTGTGGAATTATCGTGGTGGTCAGCATGGTCGCGTCTTAGTGATTCACATGGTCTTCATCGATAAGCAGGTAGCACTTTTTTCAGCTCTTAAATTACTCTACAACAGCTATTGGACCGTTTACATAACATGTATCTTCTCTGACTGGGAAATAGTTCCAATATACATTCTTAAGACTTACCTCGACGTCTTGCACAAGGATCTCATTTGCATGTTGACCAACTTTTTTAGCGACGCCTCAGGCCATACAGTCATTACACCATTGATGATTATGTTTACTCAGCTCACCACTTTCCATGCACTATAATATGTGAGAAAACAACTTCCGCAAGTGGATTTACAACCTAACACCATCTGTTGAATTGCCTCCACCAAATGGTACCTCTACATATTTTTGGTACTGACACTTTAAATGAACTACTTTCGCATTGCTAAAAGATAAACCTAATTTAGTTAGATGATCATTCTCTATGTACTGACAGATGTTCTTGGGGTTATAATTGGTGTCTCCTGTTATGTCCTACAATTTACCTAGAATAAGTGGACAAATAAACAAAATACATTTTCTTCTTTCTAACTCTAAGTATATCTTTTAGTTGCGCTGTCGGGTTACTCTTGTAAGATCTATATGCTTATAACTTATGTTGTGTATTTTCTTTATCTTGAGAGTGAAAATAAAACTATGATCACATTATGGGGAGAGGCTCCTACTCGCTTTGATGGCCAAGCTATATGCCACCTAGAACTAGAAAAATCAATCATCACGATTTTTGTTGGAACTATAGGCTACTGCCAAGATGGTTATCATCCAGGAACATCACCAGACATCAATGACTATAGAAGTATTGTTTGGACCAAATATAAGGGGCCTCCTTTGGTTTTTATCATGTATGCAGAATTAACATCCTGTTAAATCACAAGAGATCAAGAAGAAGGAGAAATCTAGCATTTTCAAGTGATGGAGTGCTATAATACATCAAAGGTGCTGGATTAGAAGTAGAAGATTAGTAGTGTTCACAAATTTCTCTTAAAGCCCTAGCCACTACCGTGTGTGAACTTTGTGATGCCTACTACTTATCACTTATTCTAATGTAATGTATTGTACATCCTATAATGTGCTACTTATGAATTATATATCAAATGCTATCAGAATGAAATATACACTCATGTATGTTAATCTTCTTTTTTGTTTGCTTGAAACTACAATTCTTTTTGTACATGTCAGGTCCTTTTATTTTGATCAAGAACTTTTACAACAATATGAAAGCTATTCCTATAACATCTGATGCTACTATTTTATAATATCATTAAACTATATTTTGTTATTTCCTTTTATCCATTACGTTTTTTATACTTGCTTGCTCGCCGTTAGGCGGGCAAGCGCGCGGCAAGCCGCGCTATCCTACCTTCTAGGTATGCAGTTAGCTATATTTAATTGAAGTACACTCTATGGATTACTTCTCAGATTTCGTTTCATTGCCATACAAACCAAGTTTTTAGCTTACCATTCTGTTACCTTGCTCACCATTATCTGAAGTACATTTTCTGATCTAATTGTTCATATGTAGGTCTCAGTGCCTTGTGCCATGATCACAATCAGTCACAAACATGTTCTGAAAAAGGCTGCAAAAAAACTTGGCATACTGATTCATGAGTTCAAATTTACATACTTTGGTAACGAAGATGTAGTGGCATCAGTTATTATAGATGTCCCGCCGCATAGAGGTAACCCTTGCACAAAAACTCAGGAGTTTTGTGGACAGTGGAGTAAGTTCAGTACCGAGGCTAAGGAGTCAGCATGTCTAGCTGCCTAATCATATCTAAAAGACTCTGGTCTCATAATAGTCAATGACACCAACTATGCTGACCTCAAAAAATGCAAACGTAAACTTGAAGAAGAACAGTTTTGGTCTTCGGTTTTGTATGAGCGTGCATTTGCCCTGAAAGAGCAATTGGCAGCAAAAGGATCGTTCCATGTTCCACATACTCAGCCAAACACAGGCAGCAGTGTTCCTGCTGATTCAATTGGTCTACAGACAGTGCTTACTTCACAGGGCTTAGCGGTGAGTTTGAAAATTTCAGTTCACTTTTAATACTCATATATTCTTGCTATTGCTTGACATTAAGTTTTCTGTGCATATATTAGAGATCCACGAAGGAAGATAACAGTTCAACACCCCCACCCAAAAGTACACCAGCCTCTACAAGGTTAAATTCCTTACCTCTCTTACTGAAAACATGATTATAGACTAACCCATATATGGGTTGTATGATATTACTGTGCTGTTTGTATTATTTCTTAACCCAATATATTTCTTCTGAAGCATCATGCCGAAAACGCAAGGCGAAACACAGGCAACTTCCCATGTCCGTAGGCCACTTTTTCGTATGGAGTAATTAGTGTGCTTCGCTATGCAAGGTGGTACCACCATTATGCGTTTACTTGACCCAAAGTTTATGCTTTGACATCGTACAAATATAAATATTTGAGTTCTCTTTGCAGCCGGCACGCTGCCATTACAACCGAACAGAACACTGGCATTATCACCGGGCAAAGGTGGATACTAAATCATCCACAAGTCCTCATCTGCAGAAGTTAGAATGAACTATGCGTGTTTCCAATTACCTATGTGTAATTAGATACAATCTATCCTGGGAACCAAATGGCCATTGTAATATATATATTACTCTTCGTATGAATCAAGTGCTGTATAAGAGCATTTAGCCATACTATGTTCGGTTCCTATTATTTGTATCATATAGCTGTTTCCTTTGCTGCCTATGACCTATAAATCACTGCTCTTTTTATTATTTTCTATCTGATGATGTTAGCACTTTCTTCACACTCTACCTCATTACCCTTATTATCAATATTTATTGTATTATGAATCTTTTTTTGGTTCTATCGTTTATAAATTGCGATTTTTATGCTTGCTTGCTCGCCGTTAGGCGGGCAAGCGCGCGGCAAGCCGCGCTATCCTACCTGTTATTATACAAACAGCTGTGCAGGCATGCAGCCACCAAAGCAAATCGCGCGCAGCCACCAAAGCTACCGTTTTGATTTTCTTCATTAATTATCTGATTATTAAATCTACTAGGACTTGCTTACAGGTAGCGTTTTGATTTTCTTCATTAATTATCTGATTATTAAATCTACTAGGACTTGCTTACAGGTAGAGGTAAGTCAAAGTCTTGGCTAAGGAAAGTATACTACGTGTACTAAAATGGAATAATACTACTCTATCTGACTCATATTACTTTTTGTTAATACGGATGTATCTACCACTAAAATATATCTAAATACATCTATATTAGCGAATAGTATTATGGGTCGGAGGAAGTAGTACCTCTCCGCGACGCTATTATATACTCCCTCCGTTTCAATGAGGAAGACGTATAATTTTTTTTTCAGTTTTTCTTCAAAGAAGAAGGCGCGGGTACGTATTAGCCTGTGACTCCCGAATTTAGCCCTGACAAAGTTAACACCTATCGCTAGATTTAAGGAGAGGCACTCAATGAGCGAGAGCGCATGCAGCTATGGGAGGGAATTGAGGAGTCATGCGCTGTTACGTGAGGAGTTAAGGAGAGATTTAATAGGAAGAGATAAACAGTTAATTAGGGGTATATTTGGAAACGAACGTTCATGCATGATTCTTCTTAATTCCTGCGCCAAAGTTTTTACGCCCTCTCCATATGGAAATGAGTATGACACTAAGACTACTCATAGTGGGAGTAATATTGCTAGTAAGGCTAGCCATAGTGCTAGTATCATAGTAAGTACCATACAACTTAGGCCCACCAAAATGCTTATGTGGCAGTTAATTAAGGAAGAGAGAGAAGTTTAGAGTAACATAGGTGGATATCGTATCATAGCGCGCATTACGAGAAAATTTTATACCAAATAGATCTTGTACATCAATTTTGCATTGAGATTCTACATATCAATAAATGTTATTAGATTATGATACTACATTATGATACCATACATTATAAAGATAGTATCATATAGTAGTATCATATGCATGATACTACTATATGATACTACCCACTATGGCTAGCCTAATATCACACACTTCAATGTATTTTGATGACATGGCATGCTATTAAATGACGAAAGAGAGAGTTGTGGTAACATATTATGTTACTGTAACATCATACATTCCAATACACAATGAGTCTATAACATAATAAATAAGGACTTGCATGACACCACACATATGTTATTCCCACTATAAAAGTAGTAACATAGACTAGTAACATCTGCATGACACTATCTGCATGACACTAGTCTATGTTACTCCCCACCATGATCAGCCTAAGAAATGTTTGAACTGTGGTGACCCCGCACGCGAGTCTTGCTGCTCGCACCTCCTAGGTCCTTAGTTCCAATTCCCATCGCAGCACTTAAAGTTTTAAATTGTTCTTCCTCTAACTGACATGTGGTACTGCAGTAAGAAAGCATCAAGGCCACGGCCACACATGTAAAAATATGTACGGGGGTTTTCACAAAAAATACAATGCCACATGTCAGATTTTGATTGGTCAGAACTTTTGTGTGCCCCAGCTTGACTGGTTTTGGTAAAAAACTGTCGAGTTAACCGGTTTGTGACCACGTGTGCACGTAGAATACAAGTTGAGTAACGGGTTGGTCTGCTTTGCTAGTTCAGTGACCTAAGTGCACCCACGTTACAAATTCAGTGACCACCAACGCTATTTACTCGTGATTGCCAACACAATGGCATAGAAGAGAACACCCATGACACATACACCGTCAGTGTATCCTCCTCCTCCTTTTCATCCTTGCACCCTTTCGCATGGCCACCGCCCGCCTCCTGTGCCGCATGACTAAAGCAACACATGCAACCCGTAGTTCTTGTACGACCGGTGCATCGACACGATGCGTAATGGGGGCATTGATGTTTCACCGATCGTCGCCCACGGAGGAGATCAGATCACCATGTATGCCAGCCTCGCCGCACACCAGACCTTAGATTCGTATGATGACACCCTTGATACTTTTAGTATGCAGCTCCAACAAAACAAGTCTCTTTCCGGCTCGGAGAGTGACGCCTACCAGGGTTGCATGGACGACTATGATGCAGCGTCAAACTCCCTCGCGGCTATTGACAACTGCATTTTTGAAAATCTCGACAACCAGTACCAAAACGGGATGACAAGCCTGGAGAGCTGTAGGGATGATGACCCACGAGTATAGGGAATCGCAACAGTCTTCGAGGGAAGTAAAACCCAAATTTATTGATTTGATACAAGGGGAGCCAAAGAATATTTAAAAGCCTTAACAGATGAGTTGTCAATTCAGCTACACCTGAAAACAGACTTGCTCACAACGGTTTATCAGTAGCAACAGTTTTATAGTGGTGATAGTAGCAAAACAGTAACAGCAATAGTAAAATAAAAGCAGTAATAGTAGCAATAGTAAACAATAGAATAAAATACTGTAGGCATAGGGATGGATGTACGGGCGTTGTATGGATAAGATAATGCATGAAATCAGCGAGACATGGGCATTGCAGATAAATAATGATAAAGCATCCTAGTACTAACAATCATAGACATGTGTTCCGTATATAGTCGTACGTGCTCGCAATGAGAAACTTGCACGACATCTTTTGTCCTACCAGCCTGTTGCAGCAGAGCCTCAAGGGAAACTACTGGTAATTAAGGTACTCCTTTTAATAAAGTACTAGAGCAAAGCATTAACACTCGGTGAACACATGTGATCCTCACATCATAGCCATCCCCTCCGGTAATCCCAATTTCTGTCACTTTGGGACCTCGGGTTCCGGACAACAATATGTGTAAACAACTTGCAGGTAAGATCATAAATAACAAGTATCATCATAAAACAATAACAAGTTCAGATCTGAGATCATGGCACCCGGGCCCAAAGTGACAAGCATTAAGCACAACAAGTTGCAACAATGTCATAAGCACTAACAGTAGATACTAGACACTATGCCCTAACAATCTCATAGCAAATTACATGAACAATCTCATTCAATCCCTACCATCCCCTTCGCCTACAGCGGGAATTACTCACACATAGATGGGGGAGTCATGGATGGTTGATGTAGAGACGTCGGTGATGATGGTGATGAAGATCTCCTCCAAATCCCCATTCCGGCAGGGTGCTAGAACGGAGTTTCTGGTGGTGGCGGCGCAGCGGAAGTCTATCTGGGAAAAATGCCGAACCCCCGCTCCTTTCAGGTCAGAGGGTATATGTAGGCGGAAGGAGGGGTCGAGGCAATGGCCGAGGCGGTCACACAACAGGTGGGCGCAGCCAGGCCTGGGCCGCGCCCCCTGGTTGTGTGCCCAGGCCATAGCTAGCACAGAAGGAAATAGCAAACAAAGCAAAATATTTTTGGGTTTTCGATTTTTGAAACAAGAACAGAAGGAAATAGCAAACAAAGCAAAATATTTTTGGATTTTTCAAATATCAAACCGAAAATAGCAAGTAAAGCAAACCAAAGCTAGCAAATAAAAGGCAAACAAAGAGAAACAACGGAAATATTTTTGGTCTTTTTGTGTTTTGGAAAGTGGAAATAAGAACAAGAACAATAGAGAAAAGAAAGCGAAACATGGATATACAAAGTACCGACAAAATATGATATGCAGATGAGTGAACCGTCAGCGTACCTCCCCCCAAGCTTAGGCTTTTGGCCTAAGTGGAGATCAATCCCAACTTGGCCAACTCGGCCATGAAGTGGCGCCTCCAAAGTGTGACGAAGAAGTACCTTCGTTCTAGTACGAGCTCGAGGACGCCCCGGTGTGGTATGCGGCGTAGTGATTGGCCGATGCCTCCTCTTCCTCCTGGTCCACTGCGCCGTGCTGAACGTGGAAGCCAAGCAACCTAAGTTGCTCGTCCAACTCCTCCTTCGAGCGCGACCATGGCCTCCTGTGAATAGTGAACAAACTGGACTGCGGCAAGGGAATTTCCCTTTCCTCCCCATCAGTAAATAATATTCTATAAACTAATTTCCCTGCACACGAGTTAGCAGTAACAAAGTGATGGAGCTTCATGGCAGCAAGATCGAGCCTCTGTGGAGTCAACAATATATCATGAGGAGCAATAGAAAGTCCTAGAGCAGCAATAATGCGCGCAACAACAATGCCTCCATAAATAGGTCCCCTAGCGGCTAGGCGACGAGCAATAAGAGCACCGAGGTTATACTTCTTGCTAACATCAAGAGCGGTAGCTAGAAAAGCTAAATGATAGTTAGAGATATTGCTAGTGTTCCCCCTACCAAGAATGCTAGTGGCAAGATAGTAAGTAAAATATCTAATAGCTGGGAGCTGAATGTTTCTTATCTTGCCGCGCTGCGTTGTGCGGTCATCATTGTTAGTCACTCCTTGGTAGAGCTCCAGCAAATCAGTGGGCTGTTGAAGCATCTTCTTTGCTGTCCCAAACATGGGAATACCTAAAATATCACAAAACTTCTCTAAAGACATGGTGATAGACTTATCATGAATCTTAAATGCAATGGAAGGCTTGAAATGAGAGTTAGTGAATTTAAAGCTTTCAACGAAAATCTTTGTGAGAATAGCATATTGATTACTCTTATCTGTCATGTATGTAGTCAATCCAACCATGTTAATAAGGAGTAAGAAATCCTCAAGAATCCCTGCATCACTCAAAAAGTTAGCACAAGGGAAGGTGGATGGATGCGCATCTCCATCGTCTCCCTCAATGTTTGGTGACATAAGATCTTCATTATAGGATATCCTATATTGAGCAGTAGATCTTGAAGGCCTTGATGACCTTGGTGCTTCTCTTTCAAAGACTTCTCCATAGGTGTAGTTGTCCATTTCCTTTTTCTGAAATTTTCAACAAACCTCATAAAAAGTGATTTTGAGACAAACAAATGTAGGGAACTACTATAGGAAGTTACTAGAGGTCTAACATGCATCAAAATAACATTTCTAAGCAATAGAACAAGCATGCAAACTCATTTCACCTGCAGCCTATAGAGCTAAAATACTCAAGAAATACTCCACTAAACAAAATTCTACTTGGACAATCGGAGGAGTCACATATCGGAGAACAAATGCTCCAAATCTCAGCAACAATGATGGGCTGAGCAAGGAGATCGAAAAATCGAGATGGAGAGCAGCAAGAACACGAGTTTGAGCTGGGGTGTCATGATTTTTCGGGAGAGAGAAAGAGCTGGGGAGGAAGAGATAAGTGAGAGGCCAGCCCCCCTCACAATAGGTGGGCGCGGCCAGGCTTGGGCCGCGCCCCCTGGTTGTGAGGTGGCATGGTGGGTCCCCCTGAGGTCTCCCAGGTGCCTCTCTGCCCCATTTTTGACATAAAATTTTAAAAAGATTTTTCTGGAATTTTTCGAGAAACTTTATTTTCGAGGATTTTTCAGAAAAATGATAAGAGAATAAAACTCGGGCAAACGACGGTGGAGCGATAGAAAGCAAATCAAAACCAAGTATGCAGTAGCCTAAGACATTATAATATGAAACTAAACAGAGGGAACAAAAATGGTGAAAGTAAAAATGAGTGAGGTTGAGTAAATGCGATGAAAACGAAGTTTCATTCATATAAAACCACTTTGTTAACAAGGTTGATCAAGTCTTGTTACCAAACTAACTTTATATGAGGCAAAACTTTGCATTTCACTATATGCTTATGTTACCTCGACCTTGATAGGCATAGTCCCAATCATAACAATTTTATATTCTTCCTTGGGCTTTCGCTCTGAACAAATAATTTGACCAACTCGAATGGTCTCAACATTCTTGATTGAATTTAGAGCATTATTTCTATCAATCTTCTTGGGAAAATAGACCGTATACTCTTTGTCATTGACATTAAAAGTTACTTTTCCTTGATTGCAATTAGTAACCACACCTGCAGTGTTTAGAAAAGGTCTCCCAAGAATAATAGACATATTATCATCTTCAGGCACTTCTAACACAACAAAGTCAGTTAATATCAAACAACTGTTAGCAACTTGAACAGGATCATTTTCACATATACCAATAGGAATAGTAGTAGACTTATTAGCCATTTGCAGAGATATATCAGTTGATACCAATTTTTCTAGATCAAGTCTCTTATAAAGAGAAAAAGGCATGACACTAACTCTAGCTCCCAAATTACATAAAGCAGTTCTGACATAGTTATTTTTAATGGAGCAAGGAATAGTTGGTATACCTGGATCTCCAAGCTTCTCTGGAACTTTACCATCAAAAGAATAATTAGCAAGGGAGATCTATTTTCGTGCCCTCAGGTCGTTCGTTGTACTCAGTTTTCCCCAGCTCCTTAGTTTTTCCTCAGTTTTGTCCAAGCCCTTGTCTGAAACCGTCACCAGAGCTGGAACGGCCGGTTGCCCGACAGTTGAACACCTTTGACCATTAACTTCTGACTAGTGGGGCCACGTAGAGCCCGCAAAGACACGTCAGAGCATCCATCTTTGTTTGACCGTAAGCATCGCCGTATCCCTGACCAAAACGCGGACGAGTGGGGCTTCGGTATATCGAATGACAAGTGGGGCCATGACGCTGATACAAGGGGCAATACACGGGTGGGATTACATTTTTAAACGGAGCTCTAAAGCGATGGCACGGAGGAGGTGGCCTGCGGGGTGCCGAGATGAGATCGACGTCCACAAAGAACTGCATGAGGCGAGACCAGACGCATTAGATAGATATGAACTAGACGCGTTTAACCATGCAAAGAAGAGAAGAAATGGTCGAGGATATCGACGACGACCTCAACACTTTGACTGACGGTGTCAGACATGAACGCGAGCAATGTAGAGAAAACTAGTGTCTCTCCTTTCTGGCGTGTATAGATAGGTGCTAGGGGAGTGTGGTGGCGAAGGGAAAGACCTCGCGGTGGTCTGTGGCGTCCAGCATAGCGGGGCGGCGTGGCCGTGCCCACAGCGGCGTGCATGTTCGGCATTGGCATCAGCATGTACGTTCGTCATTGGCCTCGGCGGTATCTCTGGTGTGTCAGTGATCGAATGAGGGGACGGGATTGAGGGTGCATCCCGACGGTGACCTAGCAGTGGCGGCGAGCATGCATACCCGTTCTGACCATGCCGATATCGGCATCAGCATCGTTTGGAGGCTGTGGTGCTCGAATCATAGTGGAAATTGTGATTCCCTATTATTTTTACATGCATAATATATAGAAAATAGCTAGATCTATAAATCGATGCATATGAAGCTACATATATATTCTTGGTCATAATCCCCTTAGATGCATGGCTTCACGTCGTCGTCGCTTTCATCGTCAGTATCTTCGTCGTCCGTGTAGTAGTACTTCCCGCACGTTGTTCCGTCAAACACCTTCACTGTGAGCACATAATCGCCTTCATATTTGAAGTGTAGGAAGCAGCCAAAATCCACACCGTGCGCGATGGCGAAATTCTCCCAGCCCTTGTCGAGGTACATCCGGCCTTGTCCGTCAAATAGGACCTCCACGGTCCAGAAACGAGGACCGCAGTCAACTGCTCGCAGATACACCTTTGCGGGCTCCTGGCCGTCAAGATAGTCCGCAAACTTTTGTGGGAGTGCCTGCAAAGAAATTAAAGGTTTTTTAGAACATGCACATAATTGATCACATGCATCATATATGTGGGAACGCGTACGTACCTTCTTGGCCAAAGGGTCTTCATAGATGGTGATGAAGAACTCCTCTATGATCAATGGCAGTGTTGACGGTGGTGGTGGCAATGATGATGATCCACCACCCCGGCCGCGCCTTCCCCTTCCCCTTCCCCTTCCCCTTCCGGTCGGCGTCCGAGACGTGGAAGCCATGGCAATGGATCAAGTGTATGTGAACGAAGAAGAGAGAGGCAGAAACGAAGAAGAGAGAAGCAGAACCTATTGACATGAGGGATGGCCGTTGTGGGGGTTTATAAGGGAGAGATGACCGTTGTGGGCTTTACACCATAAATTAAGGTAGAGATGACCGTTGTGGGGTTTACACAATAAATTAAGGAGGAGATGACCGTTGTGGGGGTGGTTTATATCTCAACAAAAAAAGTAATGCCTAAAAGAAATGGAAATTCGTGAAAGTTCATCATTTTACCATGAAAAGTAAAGCCTACAAGAAATGGAAATTCGTGATAGTTTATCATTTCAGCGTGAAAAGTAATGCCTACAAGAAATGGAAATTCGTGATAGTTTATCATTTTACCGTGAAAAGTAATGCGTAAAAGAAATGGAAATTCGTGATAGTTCATCATTGTACCGTGAAAAGTAAAGCCTACAAGCAATGGAAATTCGTGATAGTTTATCATTTCAACGTGAAAAGTAATGCCTACAAGAAATGGAAATTCGTGATAGTTTATCATTTTACCGTGAAAAGTAATGCCTAAAAGAAATGGAAATTCGTGATAGTTCATCATTTTACCGTGAAAAGTAAAGCCTACAAGAAATGGAAATTCGTGATAGTTTATCATTTTACCGTGAAAAGTAATGCCTACAAGAAATTCGTGATTACCCAACTTGTTGAATCCGATGGCAAACTCATCATTTAGCATACATAGAGGGGTAGTAGTTTGCCACCGACAGATAGAGAGAGGGTGGCACGATCCTGCCCGTTGGATCATAGGATCGACGGTAGGTGGGCACGATCCGTGTGACAACAGCTCGACCAATCAGGCCAAGTTTGGGCTTCTGTGAGAAGGGAGAGGGTAAAACTGAGTAGTATCAAGGATACAAGGGCAAGTAAATAGTAAACAGGCTAAGGAATTCAAATAAGAGATTTAGAAAAAGAAAAACACATGTTTTGTACAATGAAACCCATGTTGGCCTACCTCATAGTATTAGCAATTCAAATATACATGAGTGTAAAAATTATGGCCTCATTCAGACAAACTATGTTTTGGGTATAGATGTTTTGAGAAGGGGTTTGAGTGGAAAGCCATGAACTTTCATAGCTACTAGTGATTTCAGAAGTGGCCATTTGTGTGAAAACTTGATTTATATATATTTGTTATGATTTTATTTTGCGCATGAGTTGGAGGCACTATGATTTTATTTTTTTGATTTTTTTTGCGCATGAAATGACTCAATTAGATGGCTTAATCCCATCTGTTGACTCTCTGTTGACCAGCCACTTGAGGGTAAAACTGAGTATATTGCACTAGGCAGTATTAGTACTCGAGGGGAAAACTGAGTACAGATATTTTTTCAGTGTAAGATTCGAGGGTAGAACTGAGTACACGTAACGGTGCTTACGTGTAGTCCCACGGACGCGTGTCGCGGTGAGCAGCGGTTAGCCGCGCGGTGCGCGTGTTGAGACCAAAACGTCAACCGCTGAGACGAACCGTCACTTTGCCAGTACAGAGCCCCTCTCCCTCCCTCTGCACACAGTCTCATCATAACTCACGCACGCAACCACGCCTCTCACGTCCCATCACCTTCTCAAAAAAACCCCAGCCGCCCTACGCGCGCTCCCCTGCCGGCGATGGAGAAGAAGAATGCGCCGGCGGCCGTCGCCCCCGAGCCCGTCGCCTCCGAGCCCATCGCCTCCGAGCCCGTCGCATCCGAGGGCGGCGCATCCAAGCGCGGCGCCTCCGTGAACTGGGCCTCTCTTAAGGGTGACGGACCACTTCACAAGATCGGCGACTGCTTACTGGCGAACGAGGAGTACGTGGACACCTACGCTGCTTTGAGGCAAGTTTGTACAAATTGGCGCTCAGATCTACCTGAGCCCGACGTGCACCTGCACGAATGGATCGTGGTAGAACACGCCCTTCCACGCGCCGCTGAGTTCTCCTTCCTCAACCTCCGCACATCCCGCTACGTCACCATCGATCTAACGGAAGTTCATGCAAGGTTCAAATTCCTCCATATCTATAGAGTTAATCTATTTTTATTTTCAATCGTAAACATCTTAGTGCTGAATGTTATCTTGATCAACTCCATTTTAGATACTACTTCGTCGGCTTTTACCGTGGCGTCATCGTGCTTGCCCAGAGGAACTAGCCGCACAAGATACGGCTTCTGAACCCACTCACAAAGACATTGAACGCTACGTTTGAGGCGCAGATGCCATCTATGATTGTGGAGTCAGTCGCTGTAATGAAGTCCCCGACTATGGTCTTCATTTGCACAGGTTACCCCAATGAAATTGCTTGGGTCGATGAGAGCTCTCCTACTAAGGATATAGATGTAGAAGATTGGGGAGAAGGAAGATTTTCGATCGAGGAAGATTCTCTGCGTTGCCTTACCCCGTTCAATGGTGAATTGTATGCAATAGCTGTGAACAATTTTGATGTCGGAACATTAGTGTGCACCAACAATGTCCAGTTGGAGAAGTGCGCGAGCACTATCAACATAGAGACACTATTTTCATTTCCAGAACTTGGAACTGACAAGTTCTACCTTGTGGAGTCTGATGGTGATCTGCTGCTTGTGTTGTTCGGCGGCAGCCCTGGCAACAGGCATTTGTGTCGGTGTTCTGGATACCGGGGTATCCCGGTCCACCTGCTCCTGGGCCCCAGTCATCGGCCCATCTTCAGCCCAGGGGAGAATCAACGACCCAAGCTACGGAGAAGCCCCTCATGAGGAGGCGCCTCGTGAGGAGAACGACGACAGAAACTGCTAAGGACCAGAAGACCTCCTCACGAGCCCCTGCTGGTGAGGAGAGGAAGTACGCCCATGTCAGCTCAGCACGTTTGCGTGCAGAGCAAGAAGACAACGGGCAGAAGACCGCGTACCTCCCACGCTACCCCCGACAAGGAGGAGACCAACTTTCTCTGTGCCTGCCGAAAGCGGCACAGTGGTAGTTGGCCACCCCCCCTAAAAATAGCGTGGACGGTGCAGGGCGCCAGAGGAGGACGTCAGCCTCCTCCACCCACTCCCGTGGACCGGCGCCACTACCCTACGAAGACCAAGTCTACAGAAGAGTGTAGTCTACAGCTGTCCTCCCTCCTTGGCCGTGTGTGGCAACCCCTTCCCCAAGAAGATAAGGGGAAGGAGGACCTTGGCGCTATAAAGGGAGGGAGAGGCCACCCCTTAGAGGGGATCGGATCTTCATCTTCTTCAGGCTGCTAGCTGGGCACGCAGGTTCTTCAACCTCTGGCCAGCTAGAGCTTTGTAACCAAGGCCTTGTACTCCTCGCGAGGTGTCGCGTTGCAATACAAGAAGGCAGGAAGTAGGGGTTTTACCTCACCACGAGGGCCCTGAACCTGGGTAAAGCTCGGTCTCCCTCTCTGCAGTGCGTTGCGCGTTCGACAATCGAGGCTTCCGTCACCGTGTTTCGTTGCGATCCAAGATCTCACACGTTCAGCCCCCTGCGTTCGAATCCTTGGGTCCGTCGCGTGGTACCCCATGTTCTTGCGACACGAAATCCATCGACATTTGGCGCGCCAGGTAGGGGGCTGTGGTGTGTTTTCTTCTAGATCTGCTTCGACATGGCCGACGCCAACGCAAGGCTCGAGCGTCTTCGCCGTCGCAACGCTGTTCGGGGGCAAACCGAGCCCATCTTCCGTCGTCATGAAGCTTCAGCCGAGGAGGAAGAGGAGGAAGATCTGGAGTCATCCTACCTCCCGTCCGGGCGAACGGAGCCTTCGCTCTCCTTCACCGCCACCGCCACTTCTCGCGCTCGTTCTGGGAGTCAGCTGTCTCCTGTGCAGGCACTCGCCATGGCGCAGGAGCTGCTGCGCTATCAACCCACCGACGACGGGCGTGAGGGGTGGCGCGCTCGAATCGCCGAGCTCGTCGCCATCGCCAACGAAGACCCGGCCCAGGGAGGAGCCCAGGGCGCGGGGAACCCAGATCCGGCGGCGGGGCATCGCGCCCTGGGCGCCGGAGATGGGAGGGCCAACAAGGCCAAGAAGGTGGTTTCCCGCGCCGCGTCTTCGCCGCGCGGGGAGCCCAGCTGCCAAATCATCCAACGCGCTCCGGAAGACGCACGCGTCTCCCTCGAGCGCCGCCGCGAAAACCATGACCGCGCCATCGACGACATCGGTGAAGCTGGCAAGAACGTCAGGACCCCCGGCGTCCCTATCTACAACCCCGGGTGTCTTGCCCTCACTCGCCAGCAGCGCTACGTGGTCTGGCCTGACAAGTTCAAGCTGGACATCGCCACGCGCTATGACGGGACCACAAACCCTGTCGAATTCCTCCAACTCTACGTCGTCGCCGTCCAGGCTGCGCGTGGAGATCAGCGCGCCATGGCCAATTGGTTCCCCATGGCCCTCAAGGACGCTCCGCGAACTTGGCTCATGAATCTTCCTCACGAATCCGTGACTTCGTGGAAGGATTTATGTCGTCAATTCGTTGCCAACTTCATGCCCACGTACGAGCGCCCCGCCACCAAGAACGATCTTAAGGTGGTGCGTCAGTACAAGGGCGAGACGCTTCGTCAGTACATCCAGCGCTTCAGTCAGATGAGGAACAAGATCCCCAGGATCTCCAACGAGGAGGTCATCTCCGCGTTCTCCACGGGCGTCTCCGACGTCAAGATGCGGGAGAAGCTGTCCGTGAATGATGAGCTGACTTCCGTCGTCAGGCTCTTCGAGATCGCCGACCGCTGCGCCAAGGCTGAGGAGGGGAGGCTCTTTGTGCACAATCTGCCAGAGGCGCCTCCCCCAAAGCCGAAGTCCAAGGACCCCAAGCGAAAGGAGGCTGCTATCCTCGCGGCGGAGCCAGATTATAAGCAACACCGCGGGGACCGCTCCGATCGCGATAAAGGTCGACGTCACCGCTACTGCATTATCCACAAGAAGGACACCACAATACCGAGGATTGTTGGATTGTCCGGAAGTTTCATGAGGAAAACAGCGTCGCCAAGCGTCGCGGGGGCGGCCGCAGCAACGGCAAGAGTGGATCCCGGGGCGATCGCCGCGACGACGACCGCGAGGAAGGTCGCCGCCGTGGGGGTCTGTCTCGAGCCGATCTCGAGCCGCTGCCGCTGCCCCCACCGGCAAACGATCATCGGGAGGAGGACCAGGGGGGCTATCAAGAGCCGCGAGACTTCGCCGCTTGCCTCCTGGGTGGAGCTCAGGCTCCTCTGTCAAATCGACACTTCAAGCAGTTGTCGCGAGAAATCGCGGCGGCGCAGCCCAGCGTCGGCAATCGCCTAATGAAGTGGTCGACGTGCAAGATTGGCTTCGACGAGGAGGATCATCCGGCTTCCACAAGGGGCGTGGGCACAATCCCCCTCTTGTGCACGCCAACCATCAACAACGTCGCCGTCAACCGCACTCTCATCGACGGAGGGGTGGGCCTCAACATCATCTCAGTCGAGATCTTCGAAAAGATGCAGGTGCCGTACCACCGGCTCATGCCAACTCGGCCATTCTTCGGGGTAACCGAGGGGTCTACAATGCCAATTGGGCAGGTAAGCCTACCCGTCACCTTCGGCACCCGGGACAACTACAGGATAGAAAGCCTCGACTTCGACGTCGCCTACATCGCCCTGCCATACAATGCCATCCTCGGCTACCCAGCCTTGGCTAGGTTCATGGCAGCAACGCACCATGGCTTCAACGTCCTTAAGATTCCGGGCGCCAAGGGCACGATCACCGTGCGCTGCAACGAGAAGGATGCTCTCCGATCAGTTGAGCATGTCTACCGCGAGGCCGCCACCATGTTCCCCACCGACGAAGATCTACTAGAACACTCCGGCGACCTCACGAGGAAGAGGCAGCTCGTATCCCAAGAGCGGGCTACCGCGAAGAAGGCCTCTCTCGAGCCCCACCCTCTGGGTTCGACAGGGAAGAAGTTCACCGCCTCTGCATCGCCTACTCCAAGCGAGGACCTGGTCCATCCAATGCTGGACATGAGCATTGGGGAAGCTGCGGTACCCTCAGGCAGGAGGCCCCAGTTTACCCAGGAGCGCTCGGCAACCAAGAAGGTCCCGCTTCAGGCTGGGGGCTGCGACAACTTCGTTACCATCGGGGCAGGGCTTTCCCCCAAATAGGAAAGCGCGCTCGTCACCTTCCTGCAGGCAAATTCTGACATGTTCGCTTGGACTCCGTCAGATATGCCCGGCGTTCCCAGGGAGGTGATTGAGCACCACCTAGCCGTGTGCCCTCAGGCACACCCCGTGAAGCAGAAGACCAGGAAGCAAGCACAAGAGAAGCAAGACTTCATCGTCAAGGAAATAGAGAAGCTGAAGAAGGCCAAGTTAATACGCGAGGTGGCCCACCCCACCTGGATTGCTAATCCGGTGGTCGTCCCAAAGGCTAACGGCAGTGGGCGCCTCTGCGTGGACTTCACAAGTCTCAACAAGGCCTGTCCCAAGGATCCTTATCCTCTCCCGAGGATAGATCAAATCGTCGACTCTACCGCCGGCTGCGACCTCCTTTGCTTCTTGGATGCTTTCTCCGGCTATCATCAGATCAAGATGGCAAAGGAGGACGAGGAGAAAACCACCTTCATCACGCCTTGTGGGGTGTACTGCTATGTCTGCATGCCCTTCGGCCTGAAGAACGCAGGAGCCACCTTCCAAAGGCTCATGCGCAAGGCCTTGGGGGCTCAGATGGGAAGGAACGCGGAGGCCTACGTCGACGACATCGTCGTCAAGACTCGCGAGGGTCACACCTTCATCGAAGATCTGGAGGTAACGTTCGTCAACCTGAGGAAGGTAAACATCAAGCTCAACCCCGCCAAGTGCGCCTTCGGCGTACCGTCGGGAAAACTGTTGGGGTTCCTCGTGTCCAATCGCGGGATAGAGGCGAACCCCGACAAGGTCAAGGCCATCGAAGAAATGCGTCCACCGCGCAATCTCAAGGAGATGCAACGCCTTGCGGGGTGCATGGCAGCCCTGGGGCGCTTCATCGCGAGGAGTGGGGAGAAAGCCTTGCCCTTCTTCAAGCTTATGAAGCACGCCGGGAAGTTCGAGTGGACTCCGGAAGCCGACAAGGCCTTCGCTGAGTTGAAAAGGTACCTCACGAGCCCACCGATCATGGTTGCCCCAACCCCCCGCGAGCCTTTGCTACTCTACATCGCGGCAACTCCAAGGACTGCAAGCGCTGTTCTCGTCACGGAGCGAGACGCCAAGGTGATCGCCAAGGAGGAGGTCACTCCTCCAAGCTCGGGGGCTCCTCGCGAGGAAGAGGCTGCTTCATCTCCGACCCTCGAGAGGAGCCACCCGCGGAATCTTTGTCGACCGAGCCGCTCTCTCAGAGCAACGCTCAAAAGCCTCCTGAGGAGGAGCCTTCCGAGGGTGTCGTCAAGGTGCAAAAGCATGTGTACTTCGTCAGCACGGTACTGCGCGACGCGTGGGAACGCTACACTATGCAGCAAAAGTTGCTCTACACCTTGCTCATCGCCTCGCGGAAGCTACGCCACTACTTCTAGGGTCACCCGATTAAGGTGGTAACCGATCGGCCCCTGGAAACCATCCTACACAACCCCAATGTCACCGGGCGGGTGGCTGAGTGGGCCGTGGAGCTTCAGCCTTTCGAGATCTCCTTCGAAACTACAAAGGTAATCAAGAGCAAGGCTTTGGCCGAGTTCACTGCAGAATGGACTGATCCGTTCGTCGACGAGCCTCCAGAGGTGGAGTCAACTCTCCCTGGAGAGGAGGCCCCAGGCCTCTGGGTCATGCACTTCGACGGCGCCTTCAACCTTCCCGGCGCGGGAGCTGGTGCTATCCTAACCTCTCCCTCTGGAGACAAGCTTTTCTACGCTGTGCAGCTCTGCTTCAAGCCTGAGAACAAGGTCTCCAACAACATCGCGGAGTACAAAGGACTACTTGCTGGCCTAAGGGCAGCAAACGCTTTGGGCATCAAGCGCCTCATCGTCAAGGAAGATTCACAGCTGGTTGTGAACTTCTCGAATAAGAGCTACACTCCAAGGGATGAGCACATGGCGGCTTATCTCGAGGAGCATCGAAAGATGGAAAAATGCTTCCAAGGCTTGGAGCTGAAGCACATCCCGAGGGGAGAAAATGTGGAAGCCGACGAGATCGCCAAGCGCGCCTCTCATCGCCTGGCGCAGCCTGCCGGCGTCTTTGAGGAGCGTCTCTTCAAACCGACCGCTTTTCCGTTAACATCCGAATCACCTCCTCCTTCTGCTTTGCCGCCACCGCCGGAGCAGGGGGCTCCGGATTGCGGGCCTCCTTCGGGTGACCGCATCCTTCTGGCATTGGCGCGGCAGGAGGGAGTGGATTGGATCATCGAGCTCAAGGCCTACCTCACCAGCAGCAGGCTTCCTGAGGATGAGGAGGAGGCCGAGAGGATTGTGCGGCAAGCTTCGGGCTACTGCGTCAAGGACGGTGACTTGTACCGGCGTCGCCCAAATGGCGTCGCTCTGAAGTGCATATCTACTCACCAAGGCCAAGAACTTCTAAGGGACATCCATGCCGGCGAGTGTGGCCATCATGCTTCTGCTGCAACTCTAGCCGGAAAGGCATATCGAAGTGGCTTCTACTGGCCTTCGGCGCTCGGAGATGCGGCGGAGATGGTCAAGAGGTGCGAGGCGTGCCAATTCCACGCCAAGCAGATACATCAGCCGGCGCAAGAGCTGCGAACCATCCCACTCACTTGGCCCTTTGCCGTTTGGGGGCTGGACATCCTCGGTCCATTCCCCAGAGCGCAAGGGGGCTATCGCTACCTCTACGTCGCCATCAACAAGTTCACCAAGTGGGTGGAGGTGGAACCGGTGTGCACAATCCCGGCGAGGTCCGCAGTCAAGTTCATCCGTGGGCTGGTCTGTCGCTTTGGAGTGCCTAACTGCATCATCACCGACAACGGCAGCCAGTTCACCAGCGGACTGTTCCGGGAATACTGCGCATTGACCGGCGTCAAGGTCTGTTTCGCCTCCGTCGCCTACCCCAGGAGCAATGGTCAAGCCGAGCGTGCCAACGCTGAAGTACTCAAAGGACTCAAGACGAAAAGCTTCAACGCCAAGCTCGAAGCCTGCGGAAAAAAATGGTTAGACAACCTCCAATCCATCTTGTGGTCCATCAGGACTACCGCCACCAAACCCACTGGAGAAACCCCTTTCTTCCTGGTCTATGGGGCGGAGGCTGTTCTTCCCACCGACATCAAGTTCGGGTCGCCAAGAGTGCTCGCCTTCGACGAAATTCGCCAAGAGGACCTCATCAAGGATCGCCTCCTCCTGCTCGAAGAAGCTCGATGCCAAGCCGCGCTCCGCGCCGCGAGGTACCAGCAAGGACTACGCCGCTACCATAGCCGCCATGTTCGAGCAAGAACTCTGGAGGTCGGCGACCTAGTGCTGAGGAGAATACTCTCTCGCGAGGGCCTGCACAAGCTGTCTCCAATGTGGGAAGGACCCTTCAAGGTGACGCACATCGCCAGGCCAGGCTCGGCGCGGCTGGAAACCGCAGAAGGCGTGCCGGTGGGGAACCCGTGGAACATAGCTCATCTGCGAAAGTTCTACCCTTAGGTTCCTCACGAGGAGAAAAAGACCGTTTTCACGGCACTTGTATCAGCTCAATCTGCTCTTAAGCACTGATATTAAGTTATCGCTCAATGTAGCGCCTCTGCTTCGGCATGACATCAAAATGGCATGAAGTCCATTTATTTTCTGTTGTACTCCACGCGGAAGGGGGCTAGGCACGGTGTCTATGCTGGGGCCTTCGCCCGGAAAATAGCAAGCCCGAAAAACCCAAAGGGAGCGAGCTCTGGTCGGGGGCGACGGCCCCGTTAACGATCACCTCTGGATGCCCATGGTGCTTAGTTCCTCGCGAAGTACATCGGAAAATAAAAAATCTTTGAGGATAGTCCAAGGTGTGCCCAAGGCACCCGTTAAGGACCTACCCCTCGTGAGCAACCCTCACGAGGGAGCAAAGACGCGTCGATGCACCAGCATCCGCAGGAAGATTCCCTCTGCCGAGGAAGGCCTAACGTGGCAGGATTATTGAAGACTAAGGCCGCTCCGATCATCTTGCGAAGGAGACGCAGATCCGGAGGTCCGCGCCAGGCCCTTCACCTCATGAGCAATCCTTGTGAGGTGTCGATGGTCTCTGGGCTCTCTTAAGCGTCGATGTTTTCACGTCCGTGAGGGTCCAGCTTCCCTCAACGACGAGGAAGGCCCCGTGAATCGCCACGCGCGGCAATTTGCTCTTAGCTACTGGCACAGATAGTGCCGCGCTCCTCCACGACGGAGAAGGTCCCTGTGCCGGTCACAGGGGCATCTTATTCGCCTTCTTTTTTCGTTTGTTTTACCGACTTGTTTTTCCGTTTTCGGGGATTTGGGGTTTTTTCTTTTCCAACCCTTTCTTCAACTTCTTGTCTCAGGAATCGTCTAGTGTGTCATCAACGCCGACCCCATCTTGAGCTCTCAGGCGGAGGGAGGCTTCCCGTCGATGCCAACAGCTCACAAGGGCTCTCGAGCAAGCGAATGACCAGGACAATGAAGAACAGCAAGGCGGCTAACAAGCGGATTTCATTAAAAGTACCCCCAGAGGGGGAAGGAGCAAGGCACGGCGGGGCATTCCCCGCCGGCAAGGACTACACGACAAAAGAGGGGAGGAGACTAGCTCCCCTCCCCAGAAGACTACCGCGCCGGGACCTCCTCTTCACTGCGCCGCGAGCGGGGGGAAGGTGCGGTGGACGCCAGCGGCGGTAAAGACCCTCACCGAGGCCTCCAGCATCCCCAGCTTGAAGCGGAAGACGAGGTGGTCCCCGACGCGGAGTCGGTGGCCGAGGGCGAATGCCCTCCAGCGGCCGGCGAGGACGGCGTTGCCGCCGTCCCCGAGGAGGATGTCCACAGGCCAGAAGAGGTCTGGCCTGCTCTGCTCCCCCAGGGCAATCTCCCCGGCGGCCGGGCCGTGGGTGTGAATCACCCTCAGGACGGCGTCGGGCAGCCGGAGGGAGTTGAAGCCCGGGGCGTCGACGACGACGAGGAGCTCCAAGAAGCGGGACCCCGGGGCGAGGAGGGGTCCCAGCATCGCCGCCGCCAGGTGGCGCGGAGTGGCAACCACTCCATTCACCGGCGGGGCCGGAAGATCTACAGCAGGGGGAGGGGGGCCCAGGGCGGCCTCCATCTCCCAGAGGGCCCGATCGATGCTCCCCAAGGCGCTGGGAGCAGGCGCCGCCGCCAGCGGCGACAGTGAGTTCAGGGCGCCTCCACGCGCGGAACCCCTGAGGATCAGGGCGCCGGAGGCCCCCGAGGCGGCGCGGCTCGCCTCGCCCTGCCTCGGCGCGCCAATGCGGAGGGGGCCGCCGGCGCCGGGCGTCCGTTGGGCTGGGATCTTCGCCTTCTTCCCACTGCCCAGGGGACGGCCACGGCGCTTCGCCCCAGAGCTCGATCCAGCGGCGGCGGAGGAGTTGGAGGGATCCATGAGCTCAGGGGAGTGGAAGCAGGAGTGGCACTGGAGGAAGCAGGTGAAGTGTCGGAGGTCTCGAGAAGGACCTATTTAAGGGGGGCGTCTGGCGTCGATGCGTCAAATCCCTGCGCAGGAATCGAAGCGTTGGCGCGGCGTTCTGCAGTCAAGCGACGCATCATTACGATGGGTTGACGCCTCGGGGACCGTAGCGTCGCCCGCCGTTTCGTCTCGCCAGCTGCGGCCGCGCCACGCGTCCGAAGTCTCTGCTTCTTCACATGGTCCTCTGACCGCACGGTTGACGCGTGCCGTTGGAGGGCCCAGCAGCTTCGGGGGCCACCGACCCTTCGTTTCCTCAAGAGGGCGCATCGTGGGCCGGGCTCCCGGGGGCTACTGTCGGTGTTCTGGATACCGGGGTATCCTGGTCCACCTGCTCCTGGGCCCCGTCATCAGCCCATCTTCAGCCCAGGGGAGAATCAACGACCCAAGCTACGGAGAAGCCCCTCACGAGGAGGCGCCTCGTGAGGAGAACGACGACAGAAACTGCTAAGGACCAGAAGACCTCCTCACGAGCCCCTGCTAGTGAGGAGAGGAAGTACACCCACGTCAGCTCAGCACATTTGCGTGCAGAGCAAGAAGACAACGGGCAGAAGACCGCGTACCTCCCACGCTACCCCCGACAAGGAGGAGACCAACTTTCTCTGTGCCTGCCCAAAGCGGCACAGTGGTAGTTGGCCACCCCCCTAAAAATAGCGTGGACGGTGCAGGGCGCCAGAGGAGGACGTCAGCCTCCTCCACCCAGTCCTGTGGACCGGCGCCACTACCCTACGAAGACCAAGTCTACAGAAGAGTGTAGTCTACAGCTGTCCTCCCTCCTTGGCCGTGTGTGGCAACCCCTTCCCCAAGAAGATAAGGGGAAGGAGGACCTTGGCGCTATAAAGGGAGGGAGAGGCCACCCCTTAGAGGGGATCGGATCTTCATCTTCTTCAGGCTGCTAGCTGGGCACGCAGGTTCTTCAACCTCTGGCCAGCTAGAGCTTTGTAACCAAGGCCTTGTACTCCTCGCGAGGTGTCGCGTTACAATACAAGAAGGCAGGAAGTAGGGGTTTTACCTCACCACGAGGGCCCTGAACCTGGGTAAAGCTCGGTCTCCCTCTCTGCAGTGCGTTGCGCGTTCGACAATCGAGGCTTCCGTCACCGTGTTTCATTGCGATCCAAGATCTCACACGTTCAGCCCCCTGCGTTCGAATCCTTGGGTCCGTCGCGTGGTACCCCGTGTTCTTGCGACACGAAATCCATCGACAATTTGGAGGAAGGTCAACCATTGGTGTACCGTGTGGACACTGAGAGCCGCTCTCTCCATGCCGTCAACATTGGCAATCGTGCCTTCTTCGTCAGTTATAAACGGTGTATCTCCGTCGACACCAGAGTGCACCCGACAGTTCGACCTGGCTGCATCTACTACGAGGGTGGTTATATCAGACAGTACTTTGATGATAGAAAGGCCTGGGATGAGTGGCCACGACTTGTGGATAGATTAGATTCCGACGGTATGAAAATAGAACAAAGGCCATACCGTTTGGAGGATCTATTGGCTGCACACTGCAGACGGAAGGAGTTCAGTCAATATTTTTTTCGTCTCATGGAATATAGCGACTCCGAAATATATGATGAAGAATGAAGAACCTTCATGTTGGGCATACATTGCGTCTTATATTATTTTCAGCTTAGTTTGTTGTGAATATTAACATCGTTATTGGCTTCTTTTGGCTGCTGTATGCATTTTATGTATTATACTATACTAGCTTCTAGATTAGCTTCTAGATTTGTTACCATATTGGGCAAAAAACGAGGGCCAAAAGGCAGCAATCATTGAAGAAAGACAGAAATAGAAGCTTCTCTAGATTTGATACTAATTTGGTGAAAAGAGAGAGAACTGTTTACAGAGAGAGAGGGGAAAAAGGCGCTCTGAAAAGGCGCTCTGAAAAGTCAATGCCAATTTGGCCCGAGAGAGACAGAACCAAGCTCTCACGTACAACCAAACGCGGTCTCGTTCTGTCCCACGCGGTCCCTTTCTACCAGCCCCACGCGACGTGGCCCCACACGACGCGGCCCCACACGTCAGCACGGAAACGGTCAACTTAACGGGAATCCTCACGTCCAAGCTCCTTGAGGGTTTCAGACAACGGCTTGGGGAAAACTGAGGAAAAACTAAGGAGCTGAGGAAAACTGAGTACAACTAACGACCTGAGGGCACGAAAATAGAAATCCCAATTAGCAAGTAAAGTGAAAATTTCCTCATTAGGAATCTTTCTTTTGTTAGTAATAATATCTTTCATATACTTTGTATAAGGTGGCATTCTAATAGCATTAGTCAAAGGAATTTGCAGAAATAAACGTCTCATCCATTCACAAAACCTGTTGTAGTGTTCTTCTTCCTTGGATTTATGTTTCTTACCAGGAAAAGGCATTGGTTTCTGCACCAAAGGTTCTCTCTCATTACCATGCTTGTTGGCAATGAAGTCTTCCTTAGCGTACTTTGCATTCTTGGCAAGCTTTTCTGGTTCCTCTTCAACTTCTTCTTTATCGGAAGCATTACCTGGTTCAGTTTCAACATCAAAAACAGAAACACTATTAGAATCTTTACCTGCTTCAGAAGATTTTGCAACTATTTTATGCTTCTTCTTCTTCTTCTTGGAAGGAATATCATCTCTTGAAGTGCGTTGAGAATCTTGCTCGATCCTCTTAGGATGTCCTTCAGGATATAAGGGGTCTTGAGTAGTAGCACCTCCTCTTGTGCGTATTTCATACGCTTATTTTTCTCTTGCGGCATTAACTAGCAAGTATTTTTGCACCTTGGTAAGCTGATCAATTTGAGTCTGAACCATTTGAAAATGTTTAACAAGTATCTTCACATCATTGGAGGTTCTTTCCACAATATCCTGCAACTTGTTAATAGCTCTAGAATTTTCCAACAAATGATTCTACACCCTTATATTAAAATTATCTTGCTTAACAATAAAATTATCTAATTCATCTAAGCATTGATCAGGCGGTTTAGAGTAAGGAATATCTCTATCATCAAAGCGTTGGAGAGAGTGTACCTCAATAGTAGATGGGTGAGGGATTGGCTTACATAATTCTTCTATAGGAGGTAAATTCTTCACATCTTCGGATTTAATACCTTTCTCCTTAAGAGATTTCTTGGCTTCCCTCATAATCTCATCATTTAATTCAATTATTCCTCTCTTCTTTGGTGCTGGCTCTCGAGTTGGCGTTGGTGTTGGCTCAGCCATAGTCCAATCATCATGATTCCGGCTTATTTTAACCATTAGTTCTTCAGCTTCAGCCGGAGTTCTTTCCCTGAAAACACAACCAGCACAACTATCCAGATATGTCTTAGATTCATCAGTTAGTCCATTATAGAATATATCAAGGAGTTCATTTTTAGGCAATGGCTCTTTAGGCAATGCTCTAATTAAAGAGCAAAACCTTGCCCAACACTCAGGCAATACCTCTCCTTTTCCCTGTTCAAAGTCAAAGATTTTCTGCACAGCAGCATGTTGAGCACTAGCAGGAAAATATTTCTGAAAGAAAGCATTAACCAAAGCAATAGGACTATTAAGAGATCCAGGAGACAAATTATTAAACCAAGTTTTAGCTGCACCTTTCAACAAAAAGGGAAAATCTTAGCAACAAAGTAAGTGCGCAGCTTAATATCATCAGAAAACAAATTACTCAAAGTAGAAAGCTCATTCATATGGGCCATAGCACTTTCACCTTCAGTACCACAAAAAGGGTCTTTCTCAACAATAGATATGAAAGATAAATCTAAAGAGAAATCATAATCCTTATCTCTAATATTTATGGGAGAAGCAGCAAACTTAGCATCAGGAGATAATTTATATCTAACAGCACATCTTGCTAGAAGTTCCTTAATAACATTAGCATCATGAGTAGCATGAGCTTCGGCAATAAAATCATCGTCAAGCTCAATATAAGCGTCATCAAGACCATCACTAGGGCATTCCCTAGACTCGGGTGAACTAACAGGAGTAACAGTAGTGTTCCCCAATTGCTTTGTCCTAGCAATTGTAGCATATAAAAAGGAACCTAACGAACCACTCTCATCAAGCACAGTGGAAGCATCATCTAAATTATCAGTGGCATTTTCAAACTCAGCAGAAGAAGTAGCAGTAGCGTGTGCATGTGGTGGTGTAAGTAACTTACTCATAACAGATGGCGAATCAAGAGCAACAAAGGTGTTCAGAGTCATACCTCTTCTTGTAGTGGATGGCAATATAGGAACTTTTCCATCACGAGGTTTACCCATGATGAATGAATTGCAGAGAACAATATGAATTCCAAGTGAACTTACAAATAAAGCTATGCTCCCCGGCAACAGCGCCAAAAAATAGTCTTGATGACCCACAAGTATAGGGGATCGCAATAGTCTTCGAGGGAAGTAAAACCCAAATTTATTGATTCAACACAAGGGGAGCCAAAGAATATTTGTAAGCCTTAACAAATGAGTTGTCAATTCAGCTGCACCTGGAAACAGACTTGCTCATAGCGGTTTATCAGTAGAAACAGTTTTATAGTGGTGATAGTAGCAAAACAGTAACAACAATAGTAAAATAAAAGCGGTAATAGTAGCAATAGTAAACAGTAGGATAAAATACTGTAGGCATAGGGATGGATGTGCGGGCGTTGCATGGATAAGATAATTCATGAAATCAGTGAGACATGGGCATTGCAGATAAATAATGATAAAGCATCCTAGTACTAACAATCATAGGCATGTGTTCCGTATATAGTCGTACGTACTCGCAATGAGAAACTTGCACAACATCTTTTGTCCTACCAGCCTATTGCAGCAGGGCCTCAAGGGAAACTACTGGTAATTAAGGTACTCCTTTTAATAAAGTACCAGAGCAAAGCATTAACACTCGGTGAACACATATGATCCTCACATCATAGCCACCCCCTCCGGCTATCCCAATTTCTATCACTTTGGGGCCTCGGGTTCCGGACAACAATATGTGTAAACAACTTGCAGGTAAGATCATAAATAACAAGTATCATCATAAAACAATAACAAGTTCAGATCTGAGATCATAGCACTTGGGCCCAAAGTGACAAGCATTAAGCATAACAAGTTGAAACAATGTCATAAGCACTAACAAAAGATACTAGGCACTCTGCCCTAACAATCTCATAGCAAATTACATGAACAATCTCATCCAATCCCTACCATCCCCTTCTCCTACAGCGGGAATTACTCACACATGGATGGGGGAGTCATGGGTTGTTGATATAGAGACGTCGGTGATGATGGTGATGAAGATCTCCTCCAAATCCCTGTCCCGGTAGGGTGCCAGAATGGAGTTTCTGGTTCCGAATCGCGGTTTCTGGTGGTGGCAGCGCAGCGGAAGTCTATCTGGGAAAAACGCCGAACCCCCGCTCCTTTCAGGTTAGAGGGTATATGTAGGCGGAAGGAGGGGTCGAGGTGATGGCCGAGGCGGTCACACAACAGGTGGGCGCGGCCAGGCCTGGGCCGCGCCCCCTGGTTGTGTGCCCAGGCCACTGCCTCTCTTTGTCTCTCCTTCTGGATCCGTGGGTCTTCTGGCAAAATAGGATTTTTGCAATATTTTCTGGGATTTTTCCTGAAAGTTGGATTTCTGCACAAAAACGAGACACCAAAGCAATTCTACTGAAAACAGCGTTAGTCCGTGTTAGTTGCATTCAAAACACACAAATTAGAGGAGAAACAACAGCAAAAGTGTTCGGGAAAGTAGATACGTTTTGGACGTATCAAGGGACCGCATGTTGGTTCCGTGGATGGATAAAATCGACAAAATTGACCTTTGACCGAAACTTCAGCACAAAATAAACCTATTCTAAAACTATTTCAAAATCTAACCCTTTTTGTGAAGCCTGTCACGGTGGCGCTACCCTACATGGTGTTGAGCCTTTCTCAGTGGAGCTACCCCTTTGCCAACGTGGCAGGGATGGACCCCACGTGTCATAGGTACAAGAGGGTAGCTCCACTGCGCATGGCTTCACAAAGCATATGGTAGCTCCATTCACAGTGGCGCTACCCTTTTAATGGGCCGGCCCATTAGTGCGTCATGCGGTGGCTGCTTTGGGTGGGACTTTTTAGTCCCACCTCGGAAGCTGAGGAAAAATCGCACCAACATATATACCCTGGTCTGAGAGGGCTGCTGAGCTCCTCTCAGATCCGGTGCATACGTGTCTGTGTGCGTTCGCTGCTCTGTCATCCCGTGGGCCTGGATCACGCTGGCAATACTGTCCCCACCGACGGGTGGGGTCGTGGACCCCGATAGGCCTCAGTTGACCCTCGAGTGGGCATTTTTTTTATTTTTTTTCTTTAGGTAGCGCCATTGAAAATGGCTTCACACCATGTAGGGTAGCGCCGCTATCATTTGAGCTACCCTTTGAAGCAAACGAGGCCCCAAAAACAACTAAGTCCTGGAGGGTAGCTCCAATATCAAAGGAGCTACCCTACATGGTGTGAAACCATTGTCAATGGCGCTACCTAAAGAAAAATAAAATAAAAAACCCACTCAAGGGTCAACTGGACCCACCGAGGTCCACGACCCCACCTGTAAGTGGGGACAGTATTGCCAGTGGGCCCAGGCCCCAAGCCCACATGGCAACGAACACACACACACGCATGCACCGGATCTGAGAGGAGCTCAGCAGCCCTCTCAGACCGTGGTATATATGTTGGCGCGATTTTTCCTCAGCTTCCGAGGTGGGACTAAAAAGTCCCACCCAAAGCAGCCACCGCATGACACACTAATGGGCCAGCCCATTAAAAGGGTAGCACCACTGTAAATGGAGTTACCATATGCTTTGTGAAGCCACGCGCATTGGAGCTACCCTCTTGAATCTATGACATGTGGGGTCCGTCCCTGCCACATTGGCGAAGGGATAGCTCCATTGAGAAAGGCTCCACACCATATAGGGTAGCGCCATCGTGACAGGCTTCACAAAAAAGGTTAGATTTTGCAATAGTTTTAAAATAGATTTATTTTATGATGTACTTTCAGTTAGAGGTCAAATTTGTTGATGGATGAAAGTGACGCCGTTGTACTCCAAGGTTGTGCATGACCGAAACAAGGTTATCATGGCCTGCATGCTTGGTAGACTGCTAGATGTGCGTAAGTTGTAGACACAAGAGCAAACAATAAAAACGGGGATTTGCTACATGGTTTTTATTTTTGTAGTCTATAAAGCAGCACAACAACAGTTACGACACTCTGTAGGAATATACTGATGCAGTGCATCTCATGGACAAAACCACAGAAGAAAGGTGACAACCGATGGTATGGGCACTGCTAATGGCCAGAAGAAGAAACCATCCAAACCGTGCAGGAACGGTGCCACCACGTGCACCGCCCGCTCATCACTGCATCTATACCAATATAAAAAGGCACAGAGGGGGGCAGATCCAAAAGATCCAGTGCGTCAAAACTGTAACGAATGGTTCATGTTGACACCGTGTTTAGCGGTAAAACACTGTCCGACGCTCCAAACACCCCGCTAATCGTGTCGCTAATTCAATTCAATCTCCTCCCCTTTTTTCTCCCCCAAACGCCGACACGGCATGCCCCTGCGTCGCCCTGCACAACGCGAGGTCTGTTGGAATTTTGGCCCTTTTATGGCCCAGCCTATAAATAGTAAATCCAATAGTTCCTAAATCCTAGAGGCCCATGTGGCCCATTCATGCATGACAAGGGGTGGGACAAATGTTTAGTCCCACCTTGCTAGTTTAGAAGGAGTTGGACCAACATATAAGGTGAGCTCTCCCCCTTGTGGTAAGAGTGTGTAAGAAGAAGGCTCTCTCACGCGCGCTCCTCCTCCTCCTCCGCCGCCCGCCTCGCCACGTCTCGCCTCGTCACGACGCGCGCGCGCCATGGTTTGCGGAATGTGCCTCGGTGCCGAGCCTTTCTTTTTATCACGCGTGACTGGACTACGGAACTGAACGGTCATGTGGAAGCTGAAACGATTTGCCTGAGTGGAAAATGAATACGAGACTATTCGGTTCGTCTTCTGGCTGTTCGTTTCACCTCCCGCGTTGCCTGTTAGACTCCCTCTGTGGCTATAAAAGAGAGGTCGCTCATCTCTGCGAATACACAACACATAGCCTCCACTGCCTCCTCGTTCCTGAGCCTCGACCATCTTCCCCATCCCGTCTTACGGCGTGCAGCGCGAGCCGGGACAGTAGGCCTCTGGAACCCTGTCTCTTGCGATCTAGTACGGGAGAGAGGCGATAAGGTTTTTGGGGAGCGCTCTGTGCGACTACTGAAGGTTTCTTCATCATGGACGCCCATGAGGACGATGTCTTCCCCAACGAGGACTTCTTCCCCGACATCAACAACCTCTTCGGTGACATGTCTCTCACCGACGACAACACCAACGGCGGTTCTGCATCCGCACTGGCTCCAACACCATATGTCTTCCTAATCTTCGCCTTTGTGCTTCAGTTTCTCAGACTAGCAATCATTTTAGATATGCTTTGTTCATACCGTTCACTTGTAAACATGGTTAGTTTGATTTCCATGTTTTCTGCCATAGTTTGTTCATTGTTTTCATGGATTATATCCTCTTATAAATTGCTGATTTTTTCAACAGTCCAAAAACCTTATGCTTTTCATAGGCAATTTTTCCCTGTTGGCTATGCCGCGTCTCTGAAGCCCCCGGTCTTCGAGGGCGTCAACTACAAGAGATGGCGTGCAAGAACCATCATATGGCTCACCACCATGAGATGCTTTGATGGATCTAAGGGCAAGCCTCAGAGAGAGCTTACTCCTATTGAGGAGAAAGCTTTTGAGGAAGCCGACAACCTCATGAGAGGTGTTGTTATCAGTGTTCTTGGCGAGAACATTGTTGACTTGTACCTGTCCCTCACTACGGGCAAGGACATGTGGGATGCGCTCGAGGCCAAGTTTGGGGTCTCGGACGCAGGCAGTGAATTGTATGTGATGGAGCAATTCTTTGACTACAAGATGACTGATGAGTGCGGCATTATTGAGCAGGCTCATGAGATATAGTCCATTGCTAAAGAACTCGAGCAGTTCACGTGTGTGTTATCGGATCAGTTCATTGCCGGAGGCATCATTGCCAAGCTTCCTCCCTCGTGGAGGAATTTTGCTACTTCTTTGAAGCACAAGAGACAGGAGTTTTCTATCATTGATCTTATTGGGTCTCTTGATGTGGTAGAGAAGGCGAGAGCAAAAGACACACGTCCTCGAGGTGCCGAGGGAGGTTCTAGTGCCAATGTGGTACAGAACAAAAACTTTCAATCTCACAAGTCCAAGAACAAGAACAAATTTGATGGCAAAGGAAAGTTTGATGGGAAGAACAAACCATCACAGTCTACCAACTTCAAGAAGAAGACCGATAAGAGGAAAGGAGCATGCCATGTATGTGGTGAACCTGGACACTGGGCACCTAGTTTCCCAAACCACTTTGACAAGCGTCATGGGAAGAGCGGCAAGACCGCAAATGTTGTCATTGGCGATGCTAAGATGAAGGACTCTGGGTATGGTATACTTCCTACTATCCTTTCAGTTTGTCAGTCTCCTAATTGGTGGATTGACACCGGCGCTAATGTTCACGTTTGTTCTGATATTTCCATGTTTTCCTTTTATCAGGTCTCAGGGACTTCCACCGTGTTGATGGGAAACGACTCTCATGCTACTGTTTGTGGTGTTGGTACAGTCGATCTGAAGTTCACTTCGGGAAAGACCGTGCGGCCGAAGAACATGCATCATGTTCCCTCAATCAATAAGAATCTTGTTAGCGGATCTCTTCTATGTCGGGATGGCTACAAGATAGTTTTTGAGTCCAATAAATTTGTAATATCCAAGTTTGGAAACTTTGTTGGTAAAGGCTATGAGTGCGGGGGCTTGTTCCGCCTATCTTTGTCAGAAGTTTGTAATAAAGTTGTTAACCATGTTTGCAACAATAGTTTGTCAAATGTTTGGCATTCACGACTTTGTCACGTTAATTTTGGTTGTATGACGCGGCTAGCTAAAATGAATTGAATCCTTGAATTCACTGCTGTGAAAGGCTCCAAGTGCCAAGTGTGTGTGCAAGCTAAGCAACCTCGCAAGTCTCATACGACTGCGGAGGCAAGAGATTTGGCACCGCTAGGGATTATACATTCAGATCTTTGTAAGATGAATGGTGTTTTGACAAAAGGTGGAAAGAGATACTTCATGACTCTGATTGATGACTCCACTAGATACTGCTATGTGTATCTTCTGAAATCGAAAGATGAGGCTCTGAACTTCTTTAAAATCTATAAAGCTAAAGCAGAAAACCAACTTGATCGAAAGATCAAACATCTTAGGTCTGATCGTGGTGGAGAGTATTTTTCCAATGAGTTTGATTCTTTTTGTGTGGAACATGGTATAATCCATGTGAGGATGCTTCCCTACTCACCTCAGTCAAACGGGGTGGTCGAAAGAAAGAACTGCACTCTAACTGATTTGGTTAACGCCATGTTAGATATGTCGGGTCTTTCTCAGGCATGGTGGGGGGAAGCTATATTGACAGCTTGTCATGTCCTAAACCGAGTTCCCACAAAGAACAAAGAAATTACTCCATTCGAGGAATGGGTGAAGAAAAGGTTAAAACTCTCTTACTTACGGACTTGGGGTTGTTTGGCCAAAGTCAATGTGCCAATTCCCAAGAAGCGCAAGCTTGGACCAAAGACTGTAGATTGTGTTTTCCTAGGTTATGCTTTCCATAGCATTGGGTACAGATTCCTGATAGTAAAATCTAAGGTACCCGATATGCTTGTTGGTACGATCATGGAGTCGAATGATGCGACTTTCTTTGAGGATATCTTTCCTATGAAAGATATGCCTAACTCATCGAATCAGGAGATGCCTAGTTCATCTAGACAGGAATTAGTTAAAATTCCTAAACCCACCATTCCAATAGAACACTTTGAAAATCCTGTGGAGAATGTTGATGAAACTCCTAAAAGGAGCAAAAGACAGAGGACTGCAAAGTCCTTTGGTGATGATTTTATCGTGTATCTTGTGGATGACACTCCTAGTTCCATTTCAGAGGCCTATGCATCTTCAGATGCTGACTACTGGAAGAAAGCTGTCCGTAGTGAGATGGATTCCATCTTGGCTAATGGAACTTGGGAGATTGTCAATCGTCCTTACGGGTGTAAACCTGTAGGGTGTAAATGGGTGTTCAAGAAGAAGCTTAGACCCGATGGTACCATTGAAAAGTACAAGGCGCACCTTGTTGCTAAGGGTTATACCCAGAAAGAAGGCAAAGACTTCTTCGATACTTACTCACCTATGGCCAGATTGACCACCATTCAAGTAGTACTTTCCTTGGCTGCCTCACATGGTCTTCTCGTTCATCAAATGGATGTTAAGATGGCTTTCCTAAATGGAGAGTTAAATGAGGAAATCTATATGGATCATTCGGATGGATTTGTGGTAGATGGTCAAGAAGGAAAGGTGTGCAAGTTGCTGAAGTCTTTGTATGGTCTTAAGCAAGCACCTAAGCAGTGGCATGAAAAGTTTGAGAGAACTTTAACTGCTGTAGGCTTTGTTGTAAACGAGGGTAATAAATGTGTGTACTATCGCCATGGTGGGGGCGAGGGAGTCATCCTATGTCTGTATGTTGATGATATCCTGATATTTGGAACCAATCTTGAAGTCATCAAGGAGGTCAAAGACTTTCTATCTCGATGTTTTGAGATGAAAGATCTAGGAGTGGCTGATGTGATCTTGAACATCAAGCTACTGAAAGATGATGATGGTGGGATAACACTGCTTCAATCTCACTATGTGGAAAAGATCCTGAGTCGTTTTGGGTATAGCGACTACAAATCTTCTCCTACACCATATGATCCTAGCATGTTGGTTCGAAAGAATCAGGGAGATCCTAAGGATGCTAAGGATCAGCTGAGATACTCTCAGATTATTGGCTCTCTTATGTATTTAGCCAGCGCTACGAGGCCTGATATCTCCTTTGCTGTAAGCAAATTGAGTCGATTTGTGTCAAATCCTGGAGATGTTCATTGGCAGGCCCTTGAAAGGGTTTTGCGCTATTTGAAAGGCACTGCGGGCTATGGAATTCACTACTCTGGGTACCCAAGGGTACTTGAAGGGTATAGTGACTCAAATTGGATTTTTGATGCTGATGAGACAAAGGCCACGAGTGGTTATGTGTTTACACTTGGTGGTGGCGCCGTTTCTTGGAAGTCTTGCAAGTAGACCATCTTAACGAGGTCAACTATGGAAGCAGAACTCACAACATTAAACACAGCCACTGTTGAAGCAGAGTGGCTTCGTGAGCTCTTGATGGACTTGCCTGTGGTTGAAAAATCAATACCCGTAATTCCTATGAACTGTGATAATCAAACTGTGATCATCAAAGTATACAGTTCTAAGGATAACATGAAGTCATCAAGGCATGTGAAGAGGAGATTAAAATCTTTCAGAAAAATGAGAAACTCCAGAGTTATTGCGTTGGATTATATCCACACATCTAAGAGCTTGGCAGATCCCTTCACAAAGGGTCTATTACGAAACATGATAGATTATGCATCGAAGGAGATGGGTATGAGACCCACAATATGAGTTGTCCACAGTGGTAACCCACTCTATGTGATCGGAGATCCTGTGAATTAGAACTGGGAGACAAGCTATTGGTCAATTGAGAGGAGAGTATCCCTATTTTGTATAATACCACTCCGTGAAGATGCAGTACTCTCCTAATCTGCAAGGCAGGCTAATATTATCTTAATGTGTTCTAAGTGGCTTACTTAAGCAGAGATGTTGTCCTGCAGAACATCTTTTGAAGAACACATCTATGTGATTCTAACTGTTAAACGTCGCAGTCGAGTTGGGTGCTCTTTAATAAACTCATGAAAGGCCTTAGAGTATGAAGTATAAGCTCCAAACCGCGGGGAAGTTCCACGGCAGCCTAGTATCGGTCATGACTTTGTGTGAAACTAGATTCGCAGAAAACTTGTAGTTCAAGGCCTAGTCCACTGTTCAAGTAGAAGTCCAGCGTAGCATAAAGATCTAGGTGGAAGGTCAACTTAACAGTCTCCACTGTAGCACCGGTATATAAACAATGTTTTGGAACCTAAGGCAACATTATGTGCCTCTAGGATCTGGTGGGGGATTGTTGGAATTTTAGCCCTTTTATGGCCCAGCCTATAAATAGTAAATCCAATAATTCCTAAATCCTAGAGGCCCATGTGGCCCATTCATGCATGACAAGGGGTGGGACAAATATTTAGTCCCACCTTGCTAGTTTAGAAGGAGTTGGACCAACATATAAGGTGAGCTCTCCCCCTTGTGGTAAGAGTGTGTGAGAAGAAGGCTCTCTCACGCGCGCTCTTCCTCCTCCGCCGCCCGCCTCGCCACGCCTCGCCTCATCACGACGCGCGCGCTGCGGTTTGCGGAATGTGCCTCGGTGCCGAGTCTTTCTTTTTGTCACGCATGACTGGACTACAGAACTGAACGGTCACGTGGAAACTGAAACGATTTGCCTGAGTGGAAAATGAATACGAGACTGTTCGGTTCGTCTTCTGGCTGTTCGTTTCGCCTCCCGCGTTGCCTGTTCGCCTCCCTCTGTGGCTATAAAAGAGAGGTCGCTCCTCTCTGTGAATACACAACACACAGCCTCCACTGCCTCCTCGTTCTTGAGCACTGCGCTGCCTCGACCGTCTTCCCCATCCCGTCTTGCGGCGTGCACAGCGAGCTAGGACAGTAGGCCTCCGGAACCCCGTCTCTTGCGATCCTGTACGGGAGAGAGGTGATAAGGTTTTTGGGGAGCGCTCTGCGCGACTACTGAAGGTTTCTTCATCACGGACGCCCACGAGGACAACGTCTTCCCCAACGAGGACTTCTTCCCCGACATCGACAACCTCTTTGGCGACATGTCTCTCACCAACGACAACACCAACGGCGGTTCTGCATCCGCACCGGCTCCAACACCGTATGTCTTCCTGATCTTCGCCTTTGTGCTTTAGTTTCTCGGACTAGCAATTAGTTTAGATATGCTTTGTTCATACCGTTCACTTGTAAACATGGTTAGTTTGATTTCCATGTTTTCTGCCATATTTTGTTCACTGTTTTCATGGATTAAATCCTCTTGTAAACTGCTGATTTTTCCAACAAGGTCGCCCTCCCCCACGCCTTCAACACTGCATGCCACCAAGCTGCACGCTGCTACCTCCGCCTCCGCTGCGCTGCACCTTGCCGCACTAGCGTGCCCATGCCGCCGCCGCTGCACCGCCTGAGTGCCCTCCAGATACACCCGTTGTTCCAGGAAGAGCCGTCTCCGACTCGATGTCGTCCGAGCGCTGCCGTTTGGACAAACACCCCCATGTCTGAGGCCGGCAGGTCCAAAGGATAGGTCTCGCGGACCGCAGATCCTCCGAGCGCCACCGACCTGCAACAAGGATTGACACGCCATCGCACCTCCTCAACACTGTCCTTTGTCATCCACCCCTGGCGCCGCTCACACCCCCGTTCTTCTGCTCCAGGCCTTCCATCTTAAACAGAACATGATCCGTAAAATTTCTAATCGGTGCCGTTTTTGGATTAGCCTGCATAAGTTGTTGGATTCGTGAAGTGCCAAGGTTGGCATTGGTGCTTGGTCAGCCATAGTGTCTTTGTGGATGAACCAAGTTCCTGGTTCAAATGGATTGACAATTCTTAACATTGTCAAGATTCCCTCAAATAGAATCAAGCTCAGTACATGGGAATAAAATAATGAAAAGATAACTACAAGTTCAGAATTCCAAAAATTATATATATTTGGCTGTACCAGATTTAACTGAACTGAAGTGCTCAAACTATGTTCAGGTGTACTTGTTGCTGGAGGAGTAGGGTTTGCTTCGATTGGATGATCATTATTTGGTATTTTGGTAGTGGTTAAGTATATATAGGATGTGCACCTGTTGTTTGTCTGGGAATAATTTTTCTGTTCATGCATGGTGCATCCTTTTGACTTACATATGATGTGTTCAGCCTGTTCAAAAAAATAAATAAGATGTGTTCAGCAATGTCATTGGTGGCTCATGTGAAGTTGTTGTTTTTTATGTGGCAACCATGGAGATATATGCAGGAAGCCGTGAGCACTTACCTATTCATTACTGTTGGCCTTTTCAGTTTGTTGAGCTTACCGACAATCAGGCCGGGGAACTCTTAATTGAAAGCAATCTCTCTAACTTCTACTAAAAGGGAGGCTTATCATTCAGGTTAGTTATTGTGAGACTGTAATACATGTAATGAGTTCTTTAGGTCATGCATTGCAGTAAGATATGCTGCTACTGTGTAAGCAGCTAAGCATTGCCATATCAAGTAGATATAAATTCATGGTGTAATGCAGCTATGCCTAATAATTTTGGTACAACTGGCCTCGCAGATTTAAGAGTGGGTATTGGAGAAAGAATGGGGTGACACTACCGAAATGTGCAAGGGGACTTTGAATCATATCAGTTGTGCTCTAGGCACCCAATCATAACAACATGAATAAGTTCTTCAGCAGGGTTTCATTCATATTTACGTTGGTGTATTCTCTATATCCATGGTTATTTTGGCAATGAGAAGGTTCTAGGCTTCATTGATATATGGGATGGCACCTCTGGAGACCGAATTGTCTGACACTCTCGTTCTTTATGAAGTTGTGTATGTCTTGCAGTGTACTCCTGTATATAGTACACACGCTTAAGTGTCCCATTATTGTAAATAAATACTTGTAGCAGTGTCTAAACCAAATCCAGGAGTTGAGCTAAGTCAGTTGTACCTTTCAATTTATAAATGTTCAAGTAATATATACTTCCTAATGATCCACATTAACCTGCTATCATGCTCCTCTTATCAAACACGTTCTCTTCATACCTTTGTCCTGACCAAAGTAAGTACACATGTGATGTCTTCACAGGATCTTTCTTCAATTGAAAAATGAGTTGGTTATTTGCTTCATTGTTGTTTCATGGATGACAAAACTTAAAAATGGGGTTGCCATTTTCCTTACGTATTTGTGCTACTGTTATGTACACCAACGAGCTTTGTTAACGCATATATATATTAGGTATATGTGTTTTGCCTGGAATTAATATGTTGTGCAGCCCGTGGTGCATAGAAGTGTGTTGCTTGGATTGCTGCATCTGCCTTTGACTTCACACAAAAGGATGTTGCGTAGACATCAGGTAGTTCTATGCCTTTGATTTTCTCATGCACCAATAAATCCTATGAAAAACATTGTTTTGGTGTTTTATGTCCTCTCTTTTTTAAAGTAATAAAATTCAGTTATACTTTTAATTTATTTGTTTTGTGTTTGTCAATATTATGTTAGTCATCACGTGCATTGCACGTGCACAATTACTAGTCACTACCGGAAAAAGATGGGCTGCCGTGCATCCTATCTATGTCGTGCGTTACCGCACGGCAAAGATAGCTTTGCCGTGCAGTCAAGCAAACACGCATGGCAAAGAACGAAAGCACGGCAAAATCGACGAAACACGCACGGCAATGAAGCACGCACGGCAAAGACCTCACAAAACCCACGGCAAAGATCCAACGCATGGCAACAAGGGAAGGCAGCCCACGGCAAAGAAAAGTAGCACGGCAAAGGTGCCCAGCCTTGCCGTGCATACACTCTATGCCTTGCATGCTAGCACAGCGCATGGCAAAGGGAGCCTTTGCTGTGCGTCTTGATGTTGTGCACGGCAAAGGGAGCCTTTGCCGTGCGGTCATTCCTTTGCCGTGCGCAATATAGGTTTTTCATTTTTTTTTCATTTCCATTTTATTCTTTTTAATACTTATGTTTATTTTTCAATTAGTTTTATATTTTGCTGACTATTTATTAGTGTTACTAAAGACAATGTGTATATATCCATGCTTTTTGCAATACAAACATACTCTACATCGTCATCCCCTCCACGTATATTAGGGTTTCGGAGCAAACCACGCTTCAGGGAATTAATGTGCTAAGTGTTATCGCATGTGTGCCAACGGGGTGGTCACACCTCTGAAGGAAAGGTTTTGACATGCATAGCCCTCGAAGCCCGGTCTACGGAGAAACCCTAGCCCGTCGCGGTCTACCCCCCTCGATTTTTCAAAGTGTTATCGCATGTGTGCCAACGGGTTGGTCACACCTCTGAGATAGCTCTACCACACCTATCTACATATATTATGGCCACATGATAGCTTTGGAGGGGTTTTGCTACCCCGAAGCCCGATCTACAGCAAAACCCTAGCCCGGTGCACCCGCGCGGTCTACCCTCCTAGATTTTTCCGGATGGCATCGCGTCGGTGGGCTAGTGTGTTCCTTTGGCTTTGGTTAGGTCATATGTATGTGTAAAGCAAAGGTTTTGACATGCATAGCCCCCGCAGCCCAGTTACGGAGAAACCCTAGCCCGTCGCGGTCTACCCCCCTCGATTTTTCAAAGTGTTATCGCATAAGTGCCAACGGGGTGGTCACACCTCTGAGATAGCTCTGCCACACCTATCTCCATATATTATGGCCACATGATAGCTTTGGAGGGGGTTGCTACCCCCGAAGCGCGATGTACAGCGAAACCCTAGCCCGCTGCACCCGCGCGGTCTACCCCCTAGATTATTCCGGACGACATCGCGTCGGTGGGCTAGTGTGTTCCTTTGGCTTTGGTTAGGTCATATGTATGTGTAAAGCAAAGGTTTTGACATGCATAGCCCCCGAAGCGCGATGTACAGAGAAACCCTAGCCCGTCGCGGTCTACCCCCTGATTTTTTAAAGTGTTATCGCATGTGTGCCAACGGGGTGGTCACGCCTATCAGATAGCTCTACCACACCTATCTCCATATATTATGCCCACATGATAACTTTGGAGGGGGTTGCTACCCCCGAAGCGTGATGTACGATAAAACCCTAGCCTGCTGCACCCGCGCGGTCTACCCCTCTAGATTATTCCGGACGACATCGCGTCGGTGGGCTAGTGTGTTCCTTTGGCTTTGGTTAGGTCATATGTATGTGTAAAGCAAAGATTTTGACATGCATAGCCCCCAAAGCGCGATATACAGAGAAACCCTAGCCCGTCGTGGTCTACCCCCCTCGATTTTTCAAAGTGTTATCGCATGTGTGCCAACGGGGTGGTCACACCTTTGAGATAGCTCTGCCACACCTATCTCCATATATTATGGCCACATGATAGCT
Source organism: Dactylis glomerata (assembly GCA_007115705.1). Taxonomy (NCBI): domain Eukaryota; kingdom Viridiplantae; phylum Streptophyta; class Magnoliopsida; order Poales; family Poaceae; genus Dactylis; species Dactylis glomerata. Next base: position 161,995 of record QXEO01000265.1, on the reverse strand, counting down.
TTGGAGGGGTTTGCTACCTCTGAAGCGAGATGTACGGTGAAACCCTAGCCCGCTGCACCCGCGCGGTCTACCCCCCAAGATTTTTCCGGACGACATCGCATCGGTGGGCTAGTGTGTTCCTTTGGCTTTGGTTAGGTCATATGTATGTGTAAAGCAAAGGTTTTGACATGCATAGCCCTCGAAGCCCGGTCTACGGAGAAACCCTAGCCCGTCGCGGTCTACCCCCTAATTTTTTAAAGTGTTATCGCATGTGTGCCAACGGGGTGGTCACGCCTCTCAGATAGCTCTACCACACCTATCTCCATATATTATGCCCATATGATAGCTTTGGAGGGGGTTGCTACCCCCGAAGCGCGATATATGACAAAACCCTAGCCCGCTGCACCCGCGTGGTCTACCCCTCAAGATTATTCTGGACGACATCGCGTCGGTGGGCTAGTGTGTTCCTTTGGCTTTGGTTAGGTCGTATGTATGTGTAAAGCAAAGGTTTGGACATGCATAGCCCCCGAAGCGCGATGTACAGAGAAACCCTAGCCCGTCGCGGTCTACCCCCTAATTTTTTAAAGTGTTATCGCATGTGTGCCAACGGGGTGGTCACGCCTCTCAGATAGCTCTACCACACCTATCTCCATATATTATGCCCACTTGATAGCTTTGGAGGGGGTTGCTACCCCCAAAGCGCGATGTACGACAAAACCCTAGCCCGCTGCACCCGCGCGGTCTACCCCTCAAGATTATTCCGGACGACATCGCGTTGGTGGGCTAGTGTGTTCCTTTGGCTTTGGTTAGGTCATATGTATGTGTAAAGCAAAGGTTTTGACATGCATAGCCCCCGAAGCGCGATATACAGAGAAACCCTAGCCCGTCGTGGTCTACCACCTGATTTTTTTAAGTGTTATCGCATGTGTGCCAATGGGGTGGTCACGCCTCTCAGATAGCTCTACCACACCTATCTCCATATATTATGCCCACATGATAGCTTTGGAGGGGGTTGCTACCTCTGAAGCATGACGTATGGCGAAACCCTAGCCTGCTGCACCCGCGCGGTCTACCCCCCCCCCCCAGATTATTTCGGACGACAACGCGTCGCAGGGCTAGTGTGTTCCTTTGGCTTTGGTTAAGTCATATGTATGTGTAAAGCAAAGGTTTTGACATGCATAGCCCCCGAAGCGCGATATACAGAGAAACCCTAGCCCGTCATGGTCTACCCCCTGATTTTTTAAGTGTTATTATCGCATGTGTGCCAACGGGGTGGTCACGCCTCTCAGATAGCTCTACCACACCTATCTCCATATATTATGCTCACATGATAGCTTTGGAGGGGGTTGCTACCCCCGAAGCGCGATGTACGGCAAAACCCTAGCCCGCTGCACCCGTGTGGTCTACCCATCTAGATTATTCCGGATGACATCGCGTCGGTGGGCTAGTGTGTTCCTTTGGCTTTGGTTAGGTCATATGTATGTGTAAAGCAAAGGTTTTGACATGCATAGCCCCCGAAGCGCGATATACAGAGAAACCCTAGCCCGTCATGGTCTACCCCCCTCGATTTTTCAAAGTGTTATCGCATGTGTGCCAACGGGGTGGTCACACCTCTGAGATAGCTCTGCCACACCTATCTCCATATATTATGGCCACACGATAGCTTTGGAGGGGTTTGCTACCTCTGAAGCGAGATGTACGGTGAAACCCGAGCCCGCTACACCCGCGCGGTCTACCCCCTAGATTTTTCCAGACGACATCACATCGGTGGGCTAGTGTGTTCCTTTGGCTTTGGTTAGGTCATATGTATGTGTAAAGCAAAGGTTTTGTCATGCATAGCCCTCGAAGCCCGGTCTACGGAGAAACCCTAGCCCGTCGCGGTCTACCGCCTGATTTTTTAAAGTGTTATCGCACGTGTGCCAACGGGGTGGTCACGCCTCTTAGATAGCTCTACCACACCTATCTCCATATATTATGCCCACATGATAGCTTTGGAGGGGGTTGCTACCCCCCAAGCGCGATATACGACAAAACTCTAGCCCGCTGCACCCGCGCGGTCTACCCCTCAAGATTATTTCGGACGACATCGCGTCGGTGGGCTAGTGTGTTCCTTTGGCTTTGGTTAGGTCGTATGTATGTGTAAAGCAAAGGTTTTGACATGCATAGCCCCCGAAGCGCGATGTACAGAAAAACCCTAGCCCGTCGCGGTCTACCCCCTGATTTTTTAAAGTGTTATCGCATGTGTGCCAACGAGGTGGTCACGCCTCTCAGATAGCTCTACCACACCTATCTCCATATATTATGCCCACATGATAGCTTTGGAGGGGGTTGCTATCCCCGAAGCGCGATGTACGACAAAACCCTAGCCCGCTGCACCCGCGCGGTCTACCCCTCTAGATTATTCCGGACGACATCGCGTCGGTGGCCTAGTGTGTTCCTTTGGCTTTGGTTAGGTCATATGTATGTGTAAAGCAAAGGTTTTGACATGCATAGCCCCCGAAGCACGATATACAGAGAAACCCTAGCCCGTCGTGGTCTACCCCCTGATTTTTTAAAGTGTTATCGCATGTGTGCCAACGGGGTGGTCACGCCTCTCAGATAGCTCTACCACACCTATCTCCATATATTATGCCCACATGATAGCTTTGGAGGGGGTTGCTACCTCTGAAGAGTGATGTATGGCGAAACCCTAGCCTGCTGCACACGCGCGGTCTACCCCCCTAGATTATTCCGGACGACAACGCGTCGATGGGTTAGTGTGTTCCTTTGGCTTTGGTTAGGTCATATGTATGTGTAAAGCAAAGGTTTTGACATGCATAGCCCCCGAAGCGCGATATACAGAGAAACCCTAGCCCGTCATGGTCTACCCCCTGATTTTTTAAAGTGTTATTATCGCATGTGTACCAATGGGGTGGTCACGCCTCTCAGATAGCTCTACCACACCTATCTCCATATATTATGCTCACATGATAGCTTTGGAGGGGGTTGCTACCCCCGAAGCATGATGTACGGCAAAACCCTAGCCCGCTGCACCCGCGCGGTCTACCCCTCTAGATTATTCCGGACGACATCGCGTCGGTGGGCTAGTGTGTTCCTTTGGCTTTGGTTAGGTCATATGTATGTGTAAAGCAAAGGTTTTGACATGCATAGCCCCCGAAGCGTGATGTACAGAGAAACCCTAGCCCATCGCGGTCTACCCCCTGGTTTTTTAAAGTGTTATCGCATGTATGCCAACGGGGTGGTCACGCCTCTCAGATAGCTCTACCACACCTATCTCCATATATTATGCCCACATGATAGCTTTGGAGGGGGTTGTTACCCCCGAAGCGCGATGTACGGCAAAAGCCTAGCCCGCTGCACCCGCACGTTCTACCCCTCTAGATTATTCCCGACGACATCGTGTCGGTGGGCTACTGTGTTCATTTGGCTTTGGTTAGGTCATATGTATGTGTAAAGCAAAGGTTTTGACATGCATAGCCCCCGAAGCGCGATATACAGAGAAACCCTAGCCCATCGTGGTCTAGCCCCTGATTTTTTAAAGTGTTATCGCATGTGTGCCAACGGGGTGGTCACGCCTCTCAGGTAGCTCTACCACACCTATCTTCATATATTATGCCCACATGATAGCTTTGGTCGGGGTTGCTACCCCCGAAGCGCGATGTACGGCAAAACCCTAGCCCGCTGCACCTGCGCGGTCTACCCTCCTATATGAAAAACGGCATCGCATCGATGGTAAACAATTTTTCTCTAGGTTTGAATTTTTTTCCCGCTTGTAGGTCATATAAAATGATGTCACGCGATGGTTTTGCATTTTTTCGATTTTTTTTGAATTAGTTACGCCCGATTCGGGACCCGCATGAAAACTCCCGCTCGCGGCCAGGCGGTGCGGAGTCCCCCTTTTTTCCCTGATGTTTAGTGAAGAAATGACATGTTGCGGATCAAAAAATGATTTTTACAAAAAATAAGGAGGTTTACTTTTTAGCGCTAAAGTGCAAAACCACCCCTGTTCCAGCGAAATCGGCAGGAACTTGTGCAAAATTCAAAAAATACCTTCAAAGGCTGCACAACATAATGAGAGCTGATATGTGTATCCCCAGGGTGTCTACTATATATGTGGGGTGTTTTTCCCAGCTTTCGATATCGCGTTTCGGTAGCCGCTTCACAAAAAAACCCTATTTTGGCACTCTGAAAATGGAAAAAGCACTTTTTGTGGGACAAAATGAAAATTGGCATCTATGGCGTTCCTTTACATCCCAAGGGACACGCACGTGTCCGATATGGCCTCGTTCCGACTAACTATGCCATGCTCATGGCCGAATCTAGCTCATTCAACCTAGAAGTCATGCAACCTCGAACATGATAGGTCATTTCTGTGAAGGGACTTTCTGGTAAACAATTATTCTCTATGTTTGAATTTTTTTCCCGCTTGTAGGTCACATAAAATGACATCACGCAAAGGTTTTGTATTTTTTTGAATTAGTTACGCCCGATTCGGGACCCGCATGAAATGACGGCGCACGAAAACTCCCGCTCGCGGCCAGGCGGTGCGGAGTCCCCCTTTTTTCCCTGATGTTTAGTGAAGAAATGACATGTTGTGGATCCAAAAATAATTTTTACAAAAAATCAGGAGGTTTACTTTTTAGCGCTAAAGTGCAAAACCACCCCTGTTCCAGCGAAATCGGCAGGAACTTGTGCAAAATTCAAAAAATAACTCCAAAGGCTGCGCAACAAAACGAGAGATGATATGTGTATCCCCAGGGTGTCTACTATTTATGTGGGGTCTTTTTCCCAGCTTTCGATATCGCGTTTCGGTAGCCGCTTCACAAAAAACCCTATTTCGGCACTCTAAAAATGGAAAAGGCACTTTTTGTGGGACGAAATGAAAATCGGCCTCTGTGGCATACCTTTACATCCCAAGGGACACGCACGTGTCCGATATGGCCTCGTTCCGACAAACTATGCCATGCTCTGGCCGAATCTAGCTCATTCAACCTAGAAGTCATGCAACCTCGAACATGATAGGTCATTTCTGTGAAGGGACTTTCTGGTAAACTATTTTTCTCTAGGTTTGAATTTTTTTCCCGCTTGTAGATCACATAAAATGACATCACGCAAAGGTTTTGCATTTTTTCGATTTTTTTGAATTAGTTACACTCGATTCGGGACCCGCGTGAAATGACGGCGCACAAAAACTCCCGCTCGCGGCCTACCCCCCAGATTTTTCAAAGTGTTATCGCATGTGTGTGAACAGGGTGATCATACCACTGATAGCGATCTACCACACCTATCTACATATATTATGGCCACATGATAGCTTTGGAGGGGGATTGCTACCCAGAAGCCCGATCTACAGCAAAACCCTAGCCCGGTGCACCCGCGCAGTCTACCCCCCTAGATTTTTCCAGACGGCATCGCATCGGTGGGATAGTGTGTTCCTTTGGCTTTGGCTAGGTCATATGTATGTGTAAAGCAAAGGTTTTGACATGCATAGCCCCCGCAGCCCGGTTACGGAGAAACCCTAGCCCGTCGCGGTCTACCCTCCTCGATTTTTCAAAGTGTTATCGCATGTGTGCCAATGGGGTGGTCACACCTCTGAGATAGCTCTGCCAGACCTATCTCCATATATTATGGCCACATGATAGCTTTGGAGGGGGTTGCTACCCCCAAAGCGCGATGTACAGCAAAACCCTAACCCGGTGCACCCGCGCGGTCTACCCCCCTAGATTATTCCGGACGACATCATGTCGGTGGGCTAGTGTGTTCCTTGGGCTTTGGTTAGGTCATATGTCTGTGTAAAGCAAAGGTTTTGACATGAATAGCCCCTGAAGCACGATGTACAGAGAAACCCTAGCCCGTCGCGGTCTACCCCCTGATTTTTTGAAGTGTTATCGCATGTGTGCCAACGGGGTGGTCATGCCACTCAGATAGCTCTACCACACCTATCTGCATATATTATGGCCACATGATAGCTTTGGAGGGGGTTGCTACCCCCAAAGCGCGATGTACAGCGAAACCCTAGCCCGCTGCACCCGCGCGGTCTACCCCCCTAGATTATTCTGGACGACATCGCGTCGGTGGGCTAGTGTGTTCCTTTGGCTTTGGTTAGGTCATATGTATGTGTAAAGCAAAGGTTTTGACATGCATAGCCCCCGAAGCGCGATGTACAGAGAAACCCTAGCCCGTCGCGGTCTACCCCCCTGATTTTTTAAAGTGTTATCGCATGTGTGCCAACGGGGTGGTCACGCCTCTCAGATAGCTCTACCACACCTATCTGCATATATTATGGCCACATGATAGCTTTGGAGGGGGTTGCTACCCCCGAAGCGCGATGTACGGCAAAACCCTAGCCCGTTGCACCCGCGTGGTCTACCCCCCTAGATTATTCCGGATGACATCGCGTCGGTGGGCTAGTGTGTTCTTCAACAACGAAACCCTACCTCGGTCTCCCGAAGCGCGATGTACAGAGAAAACTCCCGCTCGCGACCTACCCCCTAGGATTTTTAAATTGTTATCGCATGTGTGTGAACAGGGTGATCACACCTCTGATAGGGATGTACCACACCTATCTATGGCCAGATGATAGCTTTGGAGGGGGATTGCTACCCCGAAGCCCGATCAACAACGAAACCCTACCTCGGTGCACCCGCGCGGTTACCCCCCTAGATTTTTCCTAACGGCATCGCAGCGGTGGGCTAGTGTGTTACTTTGGCTTCGGCGGCGGTGGGCTAAAGTAAAGGTTTTGACATGCACCAAAGCGGTGTGACGGGCAGTGTGTGCAAGGCCCGAGAATGGATTCACATGGTGAAAAGGCCCGGGAATATATTAAATATGTAGTAATATTTTTGTAACCATCTCAAAATGTTTGTTAAAGAAAGTCATGTGTTGGTGATTATTTTATGGTCCTAATCCTAGATCTAGACCTGAGACCACTAGATCTAGACCATGGACCATAAGTGACAAGGGTATAGTTAATAGAGCCCGTTAGTTGAGTACCCTTGAGGCCCGTTAAGCTAGGCCCAATTGTAATAATAAGTCGAATACGAGTTCTTACCGTATATCGATATTGTAATCTGTATCGGACCCAACCCGATCCTCGAGACCTGGCCACCTATATATAGGGGCCAGGAGGGGACGGTGTAGGGCAGATTGAAAGCAAGCCAGGTTGAACACCCAAGTTTACTTTCGATACACACCTATTTCGACTAACTTTACCTTCGAGTTCATCCGACGCCCTATCTCCCCGATCCTAAGTCCTTCATCTAGGACATTTGTCGAGTTAACCCCTCGTCAATTGGCGCCGACCGTGGGGACTCTGGGCGTTGGAATCATGAATTCGACGGCTTTTTCGCTTTTAGCCAACAGCAGTCCAGAAGTCGACGGAAGTCAAGAGGTGGAACTAACAATTGGAAGTTTGAGCATCTTCATCGGGCCGTCGGGTTCCTCTCGCCTTTCGGATCCGACGAAACAAGATCAAGATCCATCGGCAAGCAAGCCCGAAACAAAGGAAGCACTGGAATCATCAGAAGGCTCTTCCAACGAGGTAAACTCGCCGGTCAGCTTAGAAAAAGCATTAATCGCAGAAAGCGACGAAATTCAGGAAAAATTCGACTCAGAAGAAAAAGCGTGTCAGACGCACAACAACGCAAGGGACTTCGCCGTAGGAAGCAGCGGCGTCTCCAGAGTACATCAGTTATGCGTTATTATCACTGAAGCAGAAGATGGAAACAACAGCGAAGGAAGCAAAAAGTTCGACAGGCAAGTCGACAAAGTGAAAGATCACAACAAAAGGGAAAAAGAGAAAATACACGTCTCGACCGGTGAATGGAGAATGATCACGTCAGCCATTAATCATGGTACAGAAGTCCCCGAAGGATCACGAAGAGAAGTTCTAATGGGATATCAGTATGCACTATACCAACACAAGAAGAAACTAAGGGAGGAAAGAGACATGATGTTTCAAGACAATAACAGCATATCAAGGGAAGAATACTGGGAAGACTATAGTGAAGACTCAGAATATAGCAGAGAGAGGCGTGGAGATCCAAAACACAAAAGAGGGGCAACAGCACGCGACAGAGAAGAAAGGTACTCGAGGAGCCCCACCCCACAGCTAGAAGAGGAGGAAGAGGACCTGATACAAAAAACGCCAGAGGCGGCATTAGCAGCAGCACAAGCGTATTTGCTAGCCACAAGACCAGAGCATGGGGACCCGCGAGAAGATATGCACCGAGCCGCGATACGAAGCCTCGGAATAGTAGAAGGTAAAATCAGGGAGCAAGCCCCAGAGTTGAAGTCGACAAGTTACAAGGGAAGCGGCAAGGAGAAGTTCAGGTACAAGTACTCAAGCGGTGACTATAGTGAATCATCAGAAGAGAAAAAACGACAGAAAAGGAAGGAGGATGCAAGAAGTATAATAGCACAAGCTCGAGTAGATAAATCGCGGCATGCTTGGAGGGAAGAAAATTACGAAGACGATGATAAAGATATGGGTGCGTTATGCTTTACCCGTAGGGTTCGCAAAACGCGAGTACCCAAAGGATTTAAATTACCTCATGATCAGAGCAAGTACGACGGGTCGCAGGAACCCACATTGTGGCTATCAGATTATCTACAAGCAGTACAGATATTAGGAGGAACAAAGGCGACCGCAATGCAAAGTTTGCAGCTACACCTCACCGGCGCTGCCCGGTCTTGGTTGAACACCCTACCCGACGAATCCATTGGAAGCTGGGGGGAACTCGAAAGTCAATTCGCAAGAAATTTTCGTTCCACCTACAAGCGCCCAGCATCACTGGAAGAAGTTAAAGCATGTGTGCAAAAGAAAGGCGAAACGCTACGATCTTATATACAACGCTGGAGTATAATCAAAAACTCAGCAGAGGACGTCTCCGATGAACGAGCAATAGACGCCTTTTCAGAAGGACTTCGTCGCTTAGATCTTGTGGAAGAAATAGGAAGAACAAGACCTACGACAGTAACTGAGCTAATGGAACAAGCCAACAAATTCGCTGATGGAGAGGACGCGTATAACAATAAAAGAGGACGTTCGCCAGAAGTCGACAGAGTAAGTCGACAAAGGAGACGATACCGCAGCAGGGGCAGCCAAGGAAGGCGAAATCAGGTAGCCGCAGGCTATATATTAGAAGAAGAAGAAGAAGGATACGAAAGTAGGAGGTTTCCAGCAAAAGGAACAGAAAAATCAAGATACTCTGGTCCTTCGGCTGAGGATATGCTATACGGACCTTGTCGAATCCACTACGCGTACCTCGACGGGAAAAGGGTCTCAAATCACCAGATGAAGGATTGCAGAACATTCCTAAGGTTGCAAGGCGCCATGGGATCGAGCCAAGAAGGAAGGCAAGGAGAAAAACGTAGAAGTCAAGGATATCAAATTCAAAGGTTATCAAATCATCTAGAGTCAAAAGTATACGTATCAGCCATGATTCAACCGGTGCCCAAGTCGAAAAAAGAGCGAAAGAGCATATCCAGGCAAGTGAACCTAGCAATATCGTCACCACCAGCCACCACAGAGTACCTACGATGGTCAGAGCAACCAGTCAAGTTTAGTAGAGCAGATCACCCACGGAAAGTTCCTAGGCCGGGCCATTCGCCTATGGTTCTAAAAGCGCAAATAGGAGGGTACGACATCGGAAGAGTGTTCATGGATGCAGGGAGCGGTATAAACTTAATATATGCCAGAACACTGAAAGCTATGTGCATATCACCGACGAGTCTGAAGCCAACAGACTGCTCTTTCCACGGGATAGTACCAGGAGCAGCAAATTACCCCTTGGGAAGAATAGAACTCGATGTCTGCTTCGGTAGCAGCGAAAACTATAGAAGAGAGAAACTGGAGTTCGAAGTTATGGATTGGCCGTCACAATATCATGCAATCCTGGGGCGCCCAGCATTTGCAAAATTCATGGCAGTACCGCACTATGCGTATCTCACGTTAAAAATTCCAGGGCCCAAAGGAACAATAACAGTACAAGGGAGCTTTGAAGTAGCCAACACATGCGACAGAGAATTCAACAAGATGGCGCAAACCTTCGGCATGACAGCAGAATATGAGAGGTTAAAAGGAGAAACAGATCATAATGTGCTACCCGACGTTGGACGATCCCTGCCAGATAAGGCTTTTGACACAACGCAGGATTCAAAGAAAATTCAGGTCCATCCTATGGATCCAAACAAGACGACATCAATTGCGGTGAACTTGGATCCCGCATAGGAAGGCGCGCTCGTCGAGTTCCTCCGTGAGCGCTGGGAAATCTTCGCCTGGTGTCCATCGGACATGCCAGGGGTTCCCAGGGAACTCGTCGAGCACGCACTAAATGTAGATCCCAAGGCGAAACCAGTCAAGCAACCACTGCGACGATTCGATGAACCGAAGAGGAAGGCAATAGCATCAGAATTGCACAGATTAGAAAGTGCTGGATTTATCAGGGAAATCAAAACTTCAAGTTGGGTGTCGAACCCAGTAATAGTACCCAAGAAGAACACAAACGTACAAAGAGTATGTGTCGACTACACATCTCTCAATAAGCATTGTCCAAAGGATCCCTTCCCTTTACCCCGCATCGATCAAATAATCGATTCAACAGCGGGCTGCGCAAGGCTTTCCTTTTTGGATGCATATTCTGGCTATAACCAGATCAAGCTGAAGAAAGAGGACGAGGAAAAAATGGCCTTCATCACACCGTACGGGGTGTTTTGCTACCAAGTGATGCCATTCGGCCTAAAAAATGCAGGAGCAACTTATCAAAGAATGATGCAGAGTTGCCTCGGGAGCCAAATAGGGCGCAACATACAAGTCTACATTGATGATGTAGTCATCACCACAAGAGAGGAGAAATCTTTAATCAGCGACTTGGCAGAAACCTTCGACAACCTGAACAAGTTCAAGCTTAAGTTGAACCCGACAAAGTGTTCCTTCGGAGTTTCAGCAGGGCAACTTTTGGGATTCTTGGTATCCGCACGAGGAATAGAAGCAAATCCAGAGAAGATTCAAGCAATTCTAACAATGGGGAAACCCACGAAACTCCACGACGTACAGAAATTAGCAGGACGCGTCGCGGCATTAAGTCGTTTCGTTGCTCGATTAGGGGAGAAGGCACTTCCTTTTTATGCACTCATGAAAAAGTCAGACGACAAATTTGAATGGACAGAAGAAGCAGACGCAGCGTTTGCGCAATTGAAAAAAGTGCTTTCCACGCCGCCAGTGCTGGTCGCACCTAAAGAAAAAGAGCCACTGCTACTATACATAGCCGCAACCCACCAAGTGGTAAGTACAGTTCTAGTAGTCGAAAGAAGTGAAGAAGGCAAAGCTCATGGCGTCCAAAGACCGGTATATTTCATCAGTGAAGTACTATCTCCAACCAAACAGAGATACCCGCATTACCAGAAGTTGGCGTACAGTGTCTTCACAACTGCACGTAAGCTACGACAGTATTTTACTGTGCACCCAATTATAGTGGTCAATGAAGCACCACTGTCGAACATATTGAACAACCCTTTGGCAACGGGCCGCGTCTCTTTGTGGGGAATCGAGTTATCTCCCATGGACATCACGTACGAAAAAAGGAAGGCGATCAAGTCGCAAATCTTGCCATATTTTACAGCAGAGTGGCTCGAGTTGCAAAGCACGGGACCACCAGATTTATCGAGTACTTGGACAATGTACTTCGACGGTTCTAAGCGAGTCCAAGGCGCAGGCGCAGGAGTAGTATTGATATCACCTCATGGCGACAAATTAAAGTATGTTCTAAGGATGAGTTTCCCACAGGCTTCTAACAATGAAGCGGAGTACGAGGCTTTGTTGCACGGAATGAAGATGGCTAAAGCTTGCGGAGCAACTCGCCTAAAAATATTTGGAGACTCTAACCTTGTTGTTCAGCAAGTCATGAACAGGTGTGATGCAATCAACGACAATATGATGGCCTACAAGAATTTGTACCATTATCTAGAAGGAACGTTCGATGGATGCGAAGTCTCGCACATCAGCAGGAACAGCAATGAAGAAGCTGACACTTTAGCAAATATTGGATCACAATGCTTGCCTGTGCCGTCTGGAGTATTTTTGGGAAGAAATAGCGGAAAGATCAATAAAAAATGAGAAAAGTTCGACTACCACGGCAGGCTCGGGGGCTACGACGGAACCAGAGGAGGTCATGATGATAGAAGAAACATGGATGCAGCCATATCTTGCGTACATGGTAAATAAAAAGCTCCCAGAAGATACAGTAGAGGCTAAGAGGATAACTCGAAGAGCGAAAGCATTTGTTGTGTTGGAAGGAAAACTATACAAGAGAAGTATTACCGGCGTTTTGCAGCGTTGTGTCACACCCCAGGAAGGGCAAGCAATATTGAAAGACATACACGGCGGAGTATGTGGTCATCACGCTAGCAGCAGAGCAATAGCGGCAAAAGCTTTTCGAGCAGGATTCTATTGGCTAACAGCCATCGAGGACGCAAAAGACATAGTTCGAAAGTGTGAAGCATGTCAAAGGTTTGCATCCAGACCACATGCACCAGCAGCGGAGCTACAAACAATACCATTATCCTGGCCCTTTGCACAATGGGGACTTGACATGGTGGGAAAGTTGCACAAATCTTGGCCTGGAGGGCATGTCTATATGCTAGTGGCAGTCGATAAATTCACCAAATGGGTGGAAGCGGCTCCAGTGACAACTCAAGATTCTACAGCAGCAATCAGCTTCATCAAGTCGATAGTTTTTCGTTTTGGTGTACCATACAGCATCATCACAGACAATGGGACAAATTTTACCTCAAAAGAATTCAAAAGTTACTGCGAAGGATTGGGGATCAAGCTTAAATTTGCATCTGTGGCGCACCCGAAGACAAACGGGCAAGTCGAAAAAGCCAATGGCTTGATAAGTAGTGGAATAAAAAAGAGGCTTTTAGCACCTCTCGAGAAAGCCAAGAGCGCTTGGGTAGAAGAATTGCCCTCCGTTCTGTGGAGCCTAAGAACTACGCCCAATGCAGCAACTCAAGAAACTCCTTTCTTCCTGGTGCATGGCGCAGAAGCCGTGCTTCCAGTCGAAGTTACACACGAGGCTCCAAGAGTGACAGCATATGATGAGGCGACATCGACAGAAGCATTGCAAGACGACGTCGATGCGCTAGATGAAGCAAGAGATAAAGCATTAGAAAGGGCTACGCAATATCAACAAAGTTTACGAAACTACCATAGTAGTCGAGTTAGTCCACGATCCTTCGTGGTAGGAGACCTTGTTTTGCGACTTAGGCAAGATAGCCATGGGAAATTGGAGTCCCCTTGGGTGGGACCTTACATCGTCACGAAAGTCATACCAGGAGGAGCATATCGACTACAAGACAAGAAGACTGGGAAGGACGAAAGCAACCCGTGGAACGCAGAACAGCTACGACATTTTTACGCGTAGACTAAATATAAAGATATCAATATATTCGAGTTAGCCCTCTGAACCTAGAACATGAGGCCACCGGTCGGGTTCTTTGGGTTGAACTCGACAAAATTATACGATTCTTGTGTTACTTCTTCGCTCGGGGGCTTCAACCCCTGGGTCGTACGAAACAAAAATTATTATGACAAGATGGAGGCTTTTCCCTTATTATAAGGTTGTTTAGACAACCCGACGAATATTGATAGAATTTGGTTCATGAGAGGAACCCGATATTATTCCTACCTTTTTTGGTTCGCAAAGAGCCCAATATATGGAAAACATACCTCAGAACATAAATTGTTCTCATGGTACTAGCAAAAGAAATTGAGTACTTGGATAATATTCATTGCAGATAAGTAGCAAGGACACGATAAAAAGAAATTACATAAAAAACATAGAAAGTCCTAACGAAGGTGGACTTCAAGCTTCATATTCCCTCTGGCAAAGAGTGCCATCGAAGATCTTCACATCAAACTTCGATGTCCCAATATGGAAGTCGAAGGCCATGAAGAAACCTTGACGGATGTCATGGTCCTCCGCAAAATGCGCCCAGCCTCCCCTGAAGTACTGTTCGCCATCGCCATCGTACCATACCTCCACCTCGTATGGGATGCCGCCGCCAGATTGTTCACGAAGAACAGCTTCTCGCAGCTCGCGACCATCCATAAACTTCGTAAAATTCAGCGGTAATCGCTGAATCTCACGGCATTGCGCCATGGCAATGCAGAGGAAGGAGAAGATTTGAGGAGGAGCAGCGGGAGCGGCAGGTGCAGCAGGAGGAGGAGCAGCAGGGCCTGGAGTGGCGCTGGTCACTTTAGGCTTGTTCTTGCTCCCAGGTGGGCGGCCGGGACGACGTTTAGCCGGAACGTCGGAAGAAGTTCCTGCGGCGGCTGGCATGGTCTTCTTGTTCTTACTTCCACGAGGGCGACCCCGACCTCGTGGGGCTACCGGAGAACCAAGGGTCAGACGGGAACCTTGAGCATCAGCCATGAGCGCAACAAGAAAAACCTCGCAAAAACCCTAGATGGAGGAAGAAGATGATGCGGCGGAGGAGGAGTCTGATTAGGGTTTTTACCTTAATCAGCAGGTGCTTTATTTATAAGCACATATTATTGGGCCTTCGGGCTACAGCAAAGCCCGTGAACATAATTTATAACAGGAGTTAAATTCTGCGCACAGCAGACGATAATATCAAAGAAGGAAAAAAAGGGGGGAAGATTATGCGATAAGAAAACCTCGACTTGGACTCGGGGGCTCGTCAAATAATAAGAGGTCTACAGAAGAAAGAAGAGCTGAACTTTGAGCCTATGCTTGACTACAAGTTGCCAAACATAGCCTCGGGGGCTACTCCCATCGGGAGCGCTGAGCGCGCACCCGATAGAGATGAGATGGTGAATATTTTAGATGAAGAAGGATAAAACTTCGACTACGTAGTCGACAAATTGAAGAGAGATTACTCCCATCGGGAGCGAGTTTTATGGTTGTAGAAACCCGAATATTTTCAGTCAAACTTTGGCTGCGACATAAGATTCTCGAGTTGCGTTATCGCAACGAAACTCGAATGCCGTGATTTATCACGAAGGTAAGACCCCGGGATCCGTCCTGTGTGGCCTGGTATACGCACATGGATGCGCTCTGCTGGTATGTATCCGTGTCTACGACGCGAAGAAAATCCTGGTGGACGCACTGGGTACCCTGAGAACCACTGGGATTCATTTTTTGTAAGTCCTAAATGAGGCAAAAGAATGGGTTTGACCGGTATCCCGAATTCAAGTCCAAGGGGATTGAATTTGAAGTAGGTGACAAGTATTTGTTCCGGCAGTTAACTGACCTCTTGATCCGTCAGAGTTGTCAGGCTTGATCATCAAAACCCCTTGCGAACAGGTTATCATCATAAAATATAAGTCGAAAGACCAAGTCGAAGATTTGAAGAAGACGAAGAATTGATCAAGTCGAAAATTTGAAGATTAGAGATTCAACCTGAATCTGCAATTCTGGTAGAATCTCAGGGGCTACTGACAAGGGTATAGTTAATAGAGCCCGTTAGTTGAGTACCCCTGAGGCCCGTTAAGCTAGGCCCAATTGTAATAATAAGTCGAATACGAGTTCTTACCGTATATCGATATTGTAATCTGTATCGGACCCAACCCGATCCTCGAGACCTGGCCACCTATATATAGGGGCCAGGAGGGGACGGTGTAGGGCAGATTGAAAGCAAGCCAGGTTGAACACCCAAGTTTACTTTCGATACACACCTATTTCGACTAACTTTACCTTCGAGTTCATCCGACGCCCTATCTCCCCGATCCTAAGTCCTTCATCTAGGACATTTGTCGAGTTAACCCCTCGTCAATAAGCTTAAACCCTAGACCATAAACCTAAACCCTAATCACTATACCGATACGATAGACCATACACCCTAAACCCGATGATGCGTGGTGATGTGTCGACACAGGGAATGATAGATATTGTGCTATCATTTTATGCATAAAATAATAGCATGTGACATGGATAATGCATGTGAAATGGTAGCTATTGCATAAAATAAGAGCGGCCAGTGATGATATAACACATAAAAGTGATATGAAAGTTAATGAGTAGTTGTGGAAACCCTAACATCCTGAGAGCATTCTAGCGCCACCTGAGTCGCATTGATTAGAGTCACACGTTTTGCGTGAATTCATATCATTCCATGTGCATTGTAATAGTTGGTATACATGTAGATCCATATTTCATGCATGTTTCAAAACCCTAAATAACTTCCCCAGAGCTTTCCATATTTCATGCCGAGATAAACTAGAACCCCGCCGCCCGTTTCACCGGCGTCGCCCGACTTGTGACTCTTTGTCGTGCGGTAGCACATGGCAAAGATTCGTTGCCGTGCACTGGCGCACGGCAAAGGGAAATGAGGATCTTTGCTGTGTTCTGGCGCACGGCAAAGGAGTTGGGCGCACGGCAAAGGAGTTGGACGCACGGCAAAGGGTCTTTGCACGGCAAAAAACTAATGATTAGCCGCCCCTGCCGACACTTCATTCTCTCTCTCCCTTATCTCTTCCAGTCGGCCACACCCGCCCAGCAGCTCGCGCGCCCAACTCGCCCCTGCAGCCCGACGCCGACGCCGCCCGCCACGAGCTCGCCCCCGGCCGACGCTCCCGGCCGACACCGCCCGCCACTGCCCTCGCCGGCCGCCCGCCACCCCGCGCCCAGCTTACCCCGCCCGCCACCCCGCCACGAGCTCGCCCCCGGCCGACACCGCCCGCCACTGCCCTCTCGTCGGCCGCCCGCGCCCAGCTCGCCCTGCCCGTGCCTGGCCTGCTCGCTCCTACCCGCGTCCAAGCTCGCCCCGGCCGCTTCCCTGTCCGTACGTCGCCCCGGCCAGCTCCCACGTCCCTGCAAAAGGTTAGTTATAGCTAGACTATTAATTAGTGTAGGTTAGTTAGGTTAGTTAGTGTAGGTTAGTTAGGTTAGTTATAGTAGACTATTAATTAGTATAGGTTAGTTATGTTAGTTAGTGTAGGTTAGTTATAGTATAGGTTAATTAGTGTAGTTAGTGTAGGTTAGTTAGTGTGTATGTTAGTGTAGGTTAGTTATTGTATGTTAGTGTAGGTTAGTTAGTTAGTAGGTTAATTTTTTTTGGCACTTTAGTTCTTCATGGTGAAGTAATATTGTTATACCACTATTGTTAAAAATTTGTGTTCACTTACATGACTAATTGATTTTGTCGCTATGCAGGCGATGCTTCGAGGTGGACACGGGGGGCGGCGTCGCGGGGGTGTTTGACGGTGCGTCCTGGATCTTCTTCGACGATTCTCTCACGCGTCTAGGGTATAAATATTTCTCTCATATGTACCTAGGTTTTATTTTTGTGTCTAGATCACCGAGTATGTCGCGTTACCTAGGCGTCTCTTCCCGACCGTAAGGGTTACGCGGATAAATATGCATTAGTGGTCTCGCATATTATGAACCGTAACTCTTACGGCATTTATCGGGACAGCCGGCGGATGCGTAGTTGAGTACGTTTTCCTTGTTCTACTCCGTTCCGAGACAGGATTTCGGCAGCACCTCCCCGTTGTTCTCCGGATACACATCCCTCTCGGCTATTTGCTGAGACGTGTATCGGGAGAACAGCGAGGAGGTGCTGCTGAAATTCTGTCTTGGATCGGGGTAGAGCAGGGAGAACGTACTCAATCTACGGATCCGGCGGCTGCTAGGAGCCCACCTAGTAGAGATTCAGGTTGATGCATGCGTAAAAAAAATATGATGCATTTAATTCCGATTTGATATAAATGCTATGTTTCGTCTGTTTTGGTGCTGATTAGAGGATGGATAATTGTGACTGGATGTACGATGGTAGAATCAGTCAGTGGGATTATACTGAGGAATGGGGACAAAAGACCGAGCAGTTTGTCGACAGGGTGTTTGACATCCCTAGCAGACCTATAACAGTTTGGTGCCCTTGTAGTAAGTGCGCTAACGAAAAGTCACTGGTGAAGGAAACCTATGAGTACTCACCTGCTCAAGTTTGGGTTCACATCGTCCTACAAGACTTGGACTTTCCATGGAGAAAAGGCAAAGAAACGTGCTAGGAAGGAGGTGCGACAGATTCAACCCAGGGAAGAATATGATACTGGGTTTGATTGGTGCTTAGAAAACTTGGCTAATGGTAATGTGCCTAAAAGCCCTCATGTAGAGGCGGCGACACCTCAGGATGCGGAGACAGCTGAGGAGCCGGAGGAAAACACAAAGCAGTATTATGAGGCTCTGTTTGCTTCGCAGAAACCCCTGCATGAAAATACAGAGGTTACCCAACTAGATGTCATCGCTCGCCTTATGGCCTTTAAGTGCCATAGGAACTTGTGTAGAGATGGGTTCGATGAACTTCTGGTCGTCATTGGCAGCATTCTGCCAAAAGGGCACCTCTTGCCGAAAAAATTCGACTATTCGGCCAAATTGCTCAGTGACCTTAAGATGTCATGTCAGCAGATACACGCTTGTCCAAAGGGATGCATGCTATTCAGAGGGGAGCATGCTGACACAAATTATTGCATCAAATGCAAATCCTCTAGGTACTTTGAGGTTGACCCCAATGGTGATGGTCAGAAGAGGCAGACCACGATTGCCAAGAATATCCTCCGCTATCTTCCAGTTCTACTGAGGATCCAGCGGCTCTTCATGACCGAGGATACAGCCCAGCAGATGAGGTGGGCTGTAGAAGGAAACAGATACACCGACAAGATGATACATCCGTCGGATGGTAGTGCATGGAAGAACTTTGTCACGAAATATCCGCTAAAAGCCGGTGACACGAGGAGCGTAGCAGTTGCGATATCAACCGATGGGTTCAATCCATATGGCATGTCGGCTGCAGTATACAGTTGTTGGCCAGTGTTTGTTATTCCCCTGAACCTCCCCCCTGGTGTCTGCATGAGATCAGAGAATATGTTTGTATCGATGATAATCCCAGGGCCGAAATACCCGGGTAAGAACATGAATGTGTACCTGGAACCGCTGGTGGATGACTTGCTTCGTGGCTGGGAAGGCCGCGGGATCCGAACATATGACGCATCAAAGAAGGAGTACTTCGATATGTATGTCTGGTACCACACGTCCATGCATGACCTGCCAGCACGTGCTTTGTTCTACGGGTGGTGTACACATGGGAAGTGGCCTTGCCCAGAGTGCAGGCAGGCTGTGACTTTCTTCTGGCTCGACAAGGGAGGCAAGTATTCCTGTTTTGATGAAGCTCGACAGTTCCTTGAGCAGAGTCATGAATACAGGAGTGATGTAAAGAGTTTCAAGAAAGGCCGTGTTGTGCATGACCCGAAGCCAATTATGAAGTCCAGAACGGAAATCAAGGCTGAGTTAGATGCTCTTCAACCTAGGCCTGATGGGAATGGTTTCTTGGGATATGGGGAGACACACCAATGGACTCACAAGCCGTGCTTATGGAAGCTCCCTTACTTTGAGGATCTCGAGCTCCCGCATAGCATTGATACAATGCACACCGAGAAGAATATCAGCGATGCCATTTGGAGCACCATGATGGACACTGAGAAGACGAAGGATAACATAAAGGCTCGAATTGATCAAGAGAAATGGTGTGATAGGTCAAATTTGAACATGCAGCCACCTCATGGTGCTAAAAAAAGTTGGACTAAGCGACAAGCTCCGTTCTGCCTTACAAAGGCCCAAAGAAGAGAGGTATTCATGTGGATGAAGGACTCTTTGTTTTTCCCTGATGGGTTCGCAGCCAACTGGATGAGGGGTGTGAACATGGAAACGTTGCGAGTACAAGGACTCAAGAGTCATGACTACCACATATGGCTTGAGCGGATAATGCCGGTGATGATTCGAGGCTTTGTCCCTGAGCAGACTTGGCGAGTGCTGTCGAGGTTGAGCTTTTTCTTCCGCCAGATTTGTGCTAGGGAGTTAGACACTAAAGTGATTGAGAAGCTGGATAAAGAGGCACCCGTTTTGCTTTGCGATCTAGAGAAGATCTTTCCTCCAGGGTTCTTTAATCCGATGCAACATATGATCTTGCACCTCGCGGCCGAATGTTTAAAGGGGGGGCCGAATTGGGCCCGTTGGCAGTATCCGCCCGAGAGGGAAACACAAAAGCTTCGTCAAATGACAGGCAATAAATGCAAGATCGAAGCATCCATATCCGCGGCAGTCCTTAACATGGAGGTGGCAAACTTCACCACTAAGCACTATGATCCCAACATTCCCACAAAGCACAACCCGGTCCTCCGTTACAATGCCGCCAGCAATGAAGATGTACCCAAGCTTAGCATCTTCACAGGGCTTGGTGGCAAGTCAAGTGGCACGAAGCCGTACCAAACGAACCAACATGAGCGGGCCTTGATCCACTCGTATGTCTTGAACACCATGGTGGAAGTGAAGCCGTACATCAAGTAAGTGCTAACCATTTAGTTATTCACAAACATGCATGGCCTTGAACATGCACTCGTATGTTTGTTGCTAACTCTTCCTCTTTTCATCGGTATAGACAATTCACGGATATCCATTGGAGGTATACCCACAGGGAGCCTACCCCGGAAGAATCCAAGCATATTTTTGATAAGGGCGGCGGTTTCGGTTTCAGTAGATGGTTCTGTTCTTTGGTACTATTTTATCCTGATTTCCTTGCGCCGTCGACATTTATCGGGCATTTCTCGTTCTAAACTTCTCGTGCAAAACTTGTAGGCAAGAACTGACAAAGAGATGAAGCCAGAGCTAAGAAAAATTGCCAGGGGCTTTAACCATTCCGTCTACACGTTCAACTCTTATGACGTGAACGGGTATCGCTTTCAGACTCATAAATACACAACAAGCCGGCCCAACGCGAAGACAATAAATAGTGGGGTGGTATGTCAAGGTGATGATGGACTCCATTACTATGGAAGAGTCGAGGGTATATACAAGCTGAATTACGGGTTTGACAAAGGGCTAAATCCCGTCGTAGTCAAATGCCATTGGTTCGACCCACGTCGGGTGAGACGGGATCCTGAAATCGGGTTGGTCGAGGTTGAAAGAAGCTCTGTTATAAGGGAGAGGATGTGTATATTTTGGCTACCCAGGCCTTTCAAGTATTCTATCTCCCGTACGCGTGCAAAAACCCGGCGAAATGTCTACAGGGATGGGATGTTGTGTTGACGGTACCTTCACGCAATAGGCCGCTCCCGCCAAACAAGGACGATTACCGCCGCGTAGACCCCTCAACATCGAATGTCGACTTTTATCAGGAAGAAGGGCTCCCCGGTCATTTCACTATCGGCTTGCCAGTTGTTGATGACATGGTCATAGACGATGAACAAGAAGATGCGGGCATGGAGGAAGACAATGCAGAAGATGATGCTGAGGATGTTTGTGCCCCCGAAGACTTGAGTTTGCTCGAGGCGTTCAAAGCAGGCCTTGACCTCGGTGCAAATGGACCACCTCCAGGTTTCATTGATGATTATTGGTTCGCTGAGCCTGATGGCGATGATGAAACATGTGGTCCAATTATGGATGTCGAGCCTGATGGCTACTGATCTATGTAGTAGTAATTGTGAGGCTAGACTATTTGTAATAACTCTGTGTAATAGTGATTTTCGAGCTAGTTTATTTGTAAGAACTCCGTGTTATGTTTGTGAGAACTCTATATGCTATTTGTTGCTTTTACTAATGTATCTCGTCCTCCATGCTTTCACTAATATTCATCTACTTATAATCTATTTTGCTTTCACTAATATTCATCTTTTTATATTGCGTACTAATAAACCACTCTCTTCATTGTGTTTGCAGGTGATTGAAACATGCCAAAAAAGGGCGGTTTTGTAAAGAAGCTCCAGGACTTGGCTGACGCTGTGAGGCCTTCGAGGTCTTTGAGGCCTTTGAGTTCTTCAAGGCGGGCACCTCCTAGCCCCCCTCCTGAGCGTCATCGAGCACGTAGGAAGAATGCGACGCGGGAAGCTAGCCCCCGTCCTCCTAGCCCTCCCACAGCCGAGGAGGAGGATGAGGAGCACGGTGGTGGGGAGGACGAGGAGCACGGTGGTGGGAAGGATGAGGAGCACGGTGGTGGGGAGGACGAGGAGCACGGTGGTGGGGAGGACGAGGAGCATGATGGTGGGGAGGACGAGGAGGACCTCTCGGAGGATGAGGGGTTGGGGGGCTTACCGTTTGAGCCTGACCCAAACCTAATTTGGGAACCGCCGGAGGATGAGGAGTACGTTGCACGTGAGGAGAGGCTATAGCCATGTGACAGGAAGCCGTATCAGCGTGGGAAAACACAGCTCCCGAAGCTAAAAACGTGGTCCAGCAGCGATGTTGTTCTAGTGCCCGCTGGAAGGAGGTACATGCTACTTTTGACATTTCGTTATCGCAATTTTATCATTATCGAAATTTTTATGACATGCATACTGATTTTGCCCTTTCATTGTGCAGGTCGTTCAAGTTTGCCGACCCGATGAGGAAGCCGGGACGTGGCTACGCGAACATCCTTGGAGGCCTACTTAGGAAGTATTTCCCTGGGCTTGTCAATCTCCCTAGTGGTGGCCGCGACGTAGCTTGGACTTGGCGGCACTACAGCTACGCGCCAGATCCTCATCAGAATTACGAGAACATGCAGGAGGTGGTTGTACACAAGTTCTGGGTATGTGACTTCTGACTTCTTAGCATTCAAACACTCCTTGGTTGACAATAGTTGCACTAATGCCCCTTGTTTTACCTATGTGCATGGTTGCAACAATACTTCAAGAGGGCTGAGGGTGAGGAACGTGCGTGCGATCGTATCTTACACACGTTGGCTATGAGTAGGGTGACTAGGATGCACTACGAGGCACATGTTCAGTGCGTCCGCAACTGGCACGCCGACCGGAAAGTTTGGATGTCTAAGGACGACGCTCGGGGGACGCACATGCAGCCGTGGCAGTACCGACAGGTATTTGCATTTATGTGTTTTTGATTTCTTTATCGCCATATTGTTAATATTGTAATAATGCGTGGGTCTATCTTGTGTATGTAGAACCCTCCTCAGTACGTCGGCAACGACGCTGCGTGCTTTCTGGCGATGGTCATGTGGTGGACATGCCCCCAGTACCTCCAGAAGCACGCGAAGGGCAAGCTGTCGCATGCAGAGATGCGAGGTGGATCACATGTCCTAGGCAGCCTCTCCCTCGCCCTTCACCTCCAGGAAGAGGTGAGCAAATGGTTCCTTCATTCTTTGGTTTCACGTTATATATTGTTAACTCCACAAGGGTTTCCCACTTCACTTAATTGCATGTTCTCTTTTGCAGGAAACAAAGACAGGAGTGACGCCAAACAAATTTGCCTTCATTCGAAAGATGAAGACCAGGAAGACGCCGCATCCTGAGACGGGGTCCATGTGGATCAATGAGCAAGCCGAGACCCAGTGTAACACGTATGTCTCGAAGTTCAAGCAGATACACAGCGAGAGCTCCCAGCCAGAGACCGAGCACTTTGACGTTGAGGCTGCGGTGCTTGCGGGAGAAGGCATGAAGCATGGACGCCTATGGATTGGTGACGGGGCCGTCAACCCAAGGATCATTCCAGGCCTCCGCCAGGTCCGTCGTGGGCGTACGAGCGACCAGCCTCAGGTAGAGACACGTCCACGGGCTTCAGATCTAGCGGTCGAGCGGTTACGGGTATGTTCTTTCTCGGTTCCTCTACGCTTCTTTACATGCTTTCCATTGCAATGTTAATGACTTCGCGACAACACAACGTAGGTGGAGATGCAAGAGGAGGCCCAACAGCGGGAACAGGAGGCCCAGCAGCGGCAGGCGCTTCTGGAGCAGCAGCTTAGTCAGCAGCTGCAGGTGATGCAGCAGATGGCCCAGCAGCTGGCCCAGCAACAGCAGATGCTGAACTGGATTATGAACCAGTCCGTTCTAGGTTCTCCACCGGGGAGTTTTCCTACTCCTCCTTTCGCCTTCTCGTGGGTAAGTGGTTAACTTAATATCTCCATCTTATTTTCTCTTGTCTTAGGTCTAATCCACACATCAAATGCAGCAACAACAGATGAACATGCCGAACATGCCGCTCATCCAGCCACCGCCACCGCCCGAGCAGAGCCCGACGACACCTCACACCGTCAACAATCCCAACATCATCCGGAACCTGACGCAGTTTCCATTTCCAGGTGAGTTCTCCTTCACTTGTGCCCAACAAGCTTCTAGG
The DNA here is from genome assembly GCA_007115705.1 of Dactylis glomerata. NCBI lineage: Eukaryota > Viridiplantae > Streptophyta > Magnoliopsida > Poales > Poaceae > Dactylis > Dactylis glomerata. The sequence continues at coordinate 137,894 of QXEO01000265.1, read as the reverse complement.
TTGTAGAATGCAATGACACTTGTGCCCAATTTAGCCATTTCATGCCACCATGTTGTAACAGCCCATGTTTGTAATTAAGATCATTTGCATCATTAGCATCATTTAAAAATCCACTAAGAAAAATTTGCATTTAAAATTTGAGTGGAAACCCTAAAAATGCTCAAACTCTACATCTATTTTGAAACTATTTGAAAATGTGTTTAAATTATTTCAAAATGTCAAGATTAAATCATGTGGACCTTCTAATATTTAATATGAAGGTCACTGATATTTCTATAATTTTCTGAACAAGTTTTGAATCACCAAATCATGTAAAATTGGTGCTGTTCTAAAAATTCCTAGAAAACTCCCAAAGCCGAGGGGGTGTTGTGCAAATTCCACTTTGTCTTCCACCTCCACCAAGTCAAGCACCTGCGTGGAGGCTCCCTGCACGTCGTGCGCCACCTCCTGCTTGCGCCTCGGGGTCAAGGAGACCCCCTAAAGACACCGCTCGGCGCTACGAAGTCCCCTCCCTCCTTTTCCCCTCTCCCGCGAGCTCTCTCTTCCTTCTCTATTTCTCCCCCCACGCGCGCCCGAGGTCGCCACCATGGCCGCCGCCCGACGCCACCGACCCAAGTTTCCCCGAGCGGGGCTGAGATGTCCAGGAGGTCCGCCATCTCTCCCTCTTCCTCCCCTCCACCGGAATCGATGCGGGGCGCCTTCGTTCGTCGCCGGCGTCGCCGATTCCTGCCGCCCTAGTCGGAGCTCCTGGCCGCTGATTCGCCGCCGTCCGGCGTCCCCCGTCCCTGCAGAGCAGCCTAGCACTTGGAGGGTGAGTCGCCGCTCCATCCAGCCTCCTTCGTCCTCTCTTTTCCGCACCGTAGCGCCGCCCCTGTACAGTCACCGGCGGCCGCTGGCGCCAGGGAGAAGAAGTCGAGCTGGGTCTTTGACCCAGTCGACTCGGCCAACGTGGCCTGCTAACGTGGACCAGGGTCCACCGGTCAGTCTCTGTGGGTCAAAACAACCCCGGTACAAAAAGTCTGTACCGTTTTATAAATCCCAGAAAATAACAGAATCTTGTAAAATTTGTAGAATATTCCCTGTTATTCAGAAAAATACAAATGACCTATCAAAATGTTCAGTAAAATGAGATCTATAAGTTTGTATCAAAATCATGCATGCTTAAACAACTTGCAACCCTGCTTAATTTAGAAGGACAAACAACCCTCTCTTTAATATGCGGGGTTTATTTAACTGCAATGTGTTATGCACTCCGATCTATTTAAATTGATCTCCATGTCTTAGGTTTTATCTTAACATCGTTAATATTGTCATATCATCATCCTTGTTTGCGCATCGATGCCATGTATTGAATGCTATCTTTCTTTCCGGTGTGTTTCTACTTCTCCCCGGTAGAATCCGGAGTCGATGTGAGCAACGAGTTCGATATCAAGATCGGCCACACGGAGGATCAATATTTATCCATCGATGAACAAGTCAAGAAGAAGAATCCTAGATATTTATATTCTTTGGTTATCAACAAATAAGGCAAGCAGCCCCCTCTCTGAACCTATGATTTCAACGTACTTCAAAACTTACTACTTTGCAACACACGATTCAACTGTCTTTTATCGATAGGTAGAGTTATCCTATCTAATGCAGGTTCAATTCTTGTCGCCTAAATACCCTGATCCACTGCTCCTAGCATGACTAGGTTTTGCTTGTGTGCGTCGCTAGAGCTTTATGTCTGTAATGCTTAGCCATGCTTAGTTGTTTACTCTGGTACATATTGTTAATGAATCAGAGCTGCAAATAAACCTAGTATGTTATGATAACGTGGTTTGATGATTGAAGGTGGTGAATAAACATGCTAAAGGCTTGGATGAGCCGCCACATGGGATGTGGTTATTTGACTCATTCTTGCCGACCCTAGGACCCGAGTTCTCGCCTCTTGAAACAAGACTGAGCGTACAGCCACACGGGGGTTTATGGGAGCCCCCTCGACCCCAACTTGCCAAGTCTGCTCCATGAGTCACCTTATTTGGGTGTTTAAACTTTGCTTTAAACGTGGCCGGGGTTGCTTGAGGTGCGGCCTCTGGTAAACCAACCCCTGCACACAATTAGAGGGACCGACTTCGGGACTGGACCCGTTACGGCGGAGCTTCCCTCTTTTAGTGAACTCATGGTTTAGACGAAGTAACGGAAAGGTCTTGGTCGACCACCCTCTGTCGGCACACCAAGGGAAGTGTGTAACGTACGGCGCTAAGAGTCGGTCGACACGTGTGGGTAAAGTTGTGCACCCCTGCAGGGTTAAATCTTTTCGAAAAGCCGTGTCCACGGTTATTGACGACTTGGGAATGGATTCTGAGATCATAGAGAACTTTAACCTGGTCGTAAAACTTGAAAACCAAGATGTGAATAGGATTGCTTTCCTCTGGGGTTTTGAGGATGTAATCCTAGTGGATAGGTTCAGCTGATGATGATTTGGTGGATATTCCAATGTTAAAAGTTATCGCTCCTTACCCCTTTTCAAATGTTCTGAGTAGTCGAGCTTCTACTCTTACTTGTTTTATGCAAATAAAGATAGCTTTATGCAAACAACTCCACAGAAAGCCTTTCTTAACCAAGCTTAGCTAATAGGATACGTAAGTCTTGCTGAGTACCTTATGTACTCACCCCTGCTTTGTTGATATTTTTGTTGCAGAGTAAGTTCCACAACAAATGTGAGTTCCGTTCGACGATCGACACCGACGAGTAGCTTGGGGTTCCCAGACAGCAGCTTGGGGCTGCGGAATGGGTTGTCGCTGTTATGCTTCTGGCCTCTTAGGCCATGTTGTCCTTGCTATGTCTAATAGCATAACCTTCCTTCCGTTGTCTGATGTAATGTTGGTCAGTGACCTCTGTTTGTAATCCTTTGGATCTTTACTCAGGTAAGAGCTTTACAATATTACCTTTAAGTCGTAGAGTCACTGTTGTGTACCAACTTTGGTTACCCATCTCGTGCATGATGCGTGTATGGATATAAAGTGCACGAGAGGGGTTTAAGATTCTCGAGCTCTCTGTTATGCAGTCTTGGTTATGATTAGTTCTATGGCGCTTCGAGATGTGTAGAGCCGATGTTTAATTCCGGCCTGCCTGCAGATGGTGTTCCGGCCTGGGACTGGTAACCCCAGTATCATTCGTTGCTAGCGTGACTAATACACATAACATCTCTGTATAGCTTAGATCCTGGGGTCCCCACACATGTTCAATATGCAAATTTTTAGCCATTACATGCCATCATGTTCAATTCTATATCAATATGCAAATTTTTAGCCATTACATGCCGCCATGTTCAATTCCATGTCAATATGCAAATTTTTAGCCAATACATGCCGCCATGTTCAATTCCATGTCAATATGCAAATTTTTAGCCAATACATGCTACCACGTTCAATTCTATGTCAATATGCAAATTTTTAGCCATTACATGCCACCGTGTTCAATTTCATGTCAATATGCAAATTTTTAGCCATTACATGCCACCGTGTTCAATTCTATGTCGATATGCAAATTTTTAGCCATTACATGCCACCATGTTCAATTCCATGTCAATATGCAAATTTTTAGTCATTACATGTCACCATGTTCAATTCTATGTCAATATGCAAATTTGTAGCCTATATGCTCATCACTTATTAAGAATGCTAATACTTGTTGAAAATGTAGGAGAAGGAACAAGCAATGGAGAAGAGCAAGGTTGGCGACATTATGCACTTATAAGATGGACATAGACTTGTATCAACTCTAAGTACGGAGAAGCACCAAGCAATGTTATATGCATGCATGTATGCATCTATTTGATATGTTTGTGTGTTATATGCATGCATGTATGCATCGAATTGGTATGTTTGATGTATTTGTATGTTATATGCATGCATGTATGCATCGAATTGGTATGTTTGATGTATTTGTGTGTTATATGCATGTATGTATGCATCGAATTAGTATGTTTGATATATTTGTGTGTTATATGCATGTATTGGATGTGTTTGATGTTATATATATAGATATATATGTATTTGCAATTTTGAAATACAGGAATTAAAAGAAAACAGAAAAAATCTGAAAAACTGGGGCCTCTTTGCCGTGTGTATGCACACGGCAAAGGACCATTTGGTCACTTTGCCGTGTGCATACACACGGCAAAGAGGCCACGTGGCTGTCACCTGTGATTTCCAGTGCTGGTACGGTGGATGCTGGCAAGCTCTTTGCCGTGCGTGCTTGTCGACGGCGCACGACAAAGGCCGAGGTGCGGCGCACGGCAAAGCAAGCCGACACGGCAAAGAAAAACGCACGGCAGCGCTGCCACCCACGGCAACGTGCAAAACGCACAGCAACGTCCTACACACGGCAACGGGGAAGGACGCACGGCAAAGGAATATGGCATGGCAGAGAAGTTTGACGCACGGCAAAGACTTAAACGCACGGCAAAGGGCGTTGCCGTGCGGTGCGGGAAAAACGCACGGCAAAGAATCCGTTGCCGGGCAGTACATTGCCGTGCGCTTGTTGCCGTGCGTCGGCGCACGGCAAAGACTTTGCCGTGCGTTTTCCCCCCTTTACCGTGCCTTTTGCCCGCACGGCAAAGCACTGTTCTCCGATAGTGAGTCGCATATTGGAATCGATCGGAACCGCTTCGATCACTCACAAGAATCCCACCAATTCTTATTTTTTTTGGGAATTATCCCACCAATTCTTCTGCGCCGTGACAAAAGGAGCTCCAGCCCTTCCAACACACTCCCGGTATGTCACGGGCGCTCACACTCATCTTAGCCCCACTGCCCCAGGGATGTTCAACAGCTTTACCCAATGATTTGCGTTTTTAATAATCTCTATCCAAAATTAGTTGTCTTAAGTTTTTCTAGAACACCCGTGGAGGCTGGAGCTAAGATGAAGCTGGCTTGGTAGAACTTAAAACTGAAGCTGGTAATAGCTAAAACGAATTCTAAAGTCTTTCTGCATGAAGCTGGCTTGGTAGAACTTAAAACTGAAGCTGGCTTATTCAGAAGTGAAAAATGAACATGGATTCCGACTCATTTGGGAGTGTTAAATTTTGAACAGACAGATTTCTCTTCTACGTGATTAGACTGTTAGACGGATTGCCCCTTTCTGAAATTCTGCCCCTTGTCTCTGAGAGGTAGCGTATTTTTTTTTTTTTTTTGAAAGAGAGAGGTAGCGTTGTTGACGAGCTATATAACTTTGGGCAGTCAGCTGCTAGTAGCCAAAAGAAGAAACCATCCAAAGCGCGCAGGAACAGCACCACCACGTGCACCACCCGGCCACCACCGCATCGCATATCGGAATTGATCCATCGGCTCCACTTCGCTCACAGGAATCCCACAGATTCTGCGCCGTGACAAAAGGAGCATGCCGCTCCAGCCCTTCTCAAATACACCCTGTCTGTCACGGGCACTCGCTCGCTCATCCCACTCGCTCGCTATCACTAGGCGCGCCAAATTAGGAAGCTCGAACAGAGTGGCCGGCCGGGCAGCAATGGCTCGCCGCCGGCGGTGTCGCTGCAGGGAGGCGGTGCTGTGGGTGGCGCTGTGGCAGACTTTGCTCCTGCGCGTCGCGGTGGCCGGGAGCACGCCGGCGAAGGCTGCCGAGCCGGTGGTGGTGGCCGGGCCTGTGTCCAGGGTGGAGGACGCGAGGCTGTTCCACATATACTACGGCCAGGGCTTCAAGGTCATCAAGAACACCTGGGACGGCAAGAGCTACCTCCTCATGCAGGTACAAATTCAACCACTTATTCCTTAATGTTAGCATCAATCCAATCTTACGGGACACTGGAGTTTTTACTGGTAGTACTACGAATGCTACAACTTTTTCAGAACACGTCCAAGATGGCGACCAAGACCAAGTACTGCACAGGAAGGATCAAGTCGTTCGTTATCCCCATCGCCAACTACTCCGTCGACACCACGGCTTCTCCTGGTAAGAAGCACACACTACACCGGGTATGGACATGACCAACTTATATCAGACAGAGTAATGCAGTTTCCACCTTTGTTTGCAGTGTCATTCTTTGAGGTGAGCAATGCAGGAGCTAGCCAAATTGAGATCATTGTCCAAGAGAACCACTTGCAGGAACCAACGTTCAGGAGTCTGTAGCTACCTCTTACTATTCTACATACATACATAATATATAGCTCAAAAGTGAAAGAGAAAAACAAATCCTCTGTTCAGCATTTACAGAGTTTAAACGCTTTCTGTTTAGAATGCTTCATCTATTTGAGCACAGCTTTATCTATTTGAGCACAGCTTTATCTATTTGAGCACAGGAGTACTCTTGTCATGTATGCAGCTACTTGGAGTGCTAGAAAGCTTGAAGGGGATAACCTCACTTCAACTCGCCTCTCAGTGTCTCCTCCAAGCATACGCAAGTGGAAATGTGCAGCTTGTGAACAGGACAGACGCACAGAAACTGTCGCAATTTACCACACATTTCATGGGCAGCACAGATGAAGGTAGAGGTTGCAACTTTGCAGCTTATGTGCCCTCAGAAGAGGATACACCGTTGCAGGTAAATCATTATGCTCCATTACAATGGTCTCATCATTTGTATATACTGAAAAAAATAATACTGTGTCTGAAATGGTTCTGACCAGAGGGCTGAGTGGATCAAATACCTGGGGACATTCACAAATTCTGAAGACCGGGCTAATGCAGTATATGATGCAGTTAAGACCAGCAAATGTGACTTTTATCTGGATTGGGTTACTGCGCACAAACTTGTGTTTATATACTCAATAATATTAGTAATTGCAGCTTAACCAGCAAGACCAGATTTATGTGCTACTACTAATTTGTAGAATTTATGAGTTCCTAGGGACTATTTTTTCATGACTAGCAAATTAAGACAAATATTTGTGCCTGATGCAGATCAAGACAAACTATTTGTGCTTAAGCAAAGCAGCTGCGAACCTCAGCATCCGATTCAAACCCGTAGTAGCATGGATTGAATACGCAGAGGTATGCAACTTTACATGATCCATGTAAGCAACAAGTTCACAAAATATAAGTACTTAATGATCATCATTCATCAATGTACTGTATCTACTGTAGGGAGTGTGGACATTTGTCAAAGAAAATTACAAGTTACAGGTAGCATCAATTTATATCGCAGCAGCAGTCACAACACTTAAAAAAAGAAGTGGACAACTGATGTGCACGTCTGTATTTATTCCATGAGCAGTATGTCACAGATGCGGGTGCAGAAACTGTTGATGCAACTATTACTGATAAAAGATTCAACATTTCCGATCCAGAGGATATGGACAACCTACATGCTATTCTTTGTGTGAGTACCAATAATTATGAACCTAATGTCACGCCTTGTACTGCTAAAAGGTCAGCCAGACCAACATTTAAGATGATGCTAAAAAAACACATTTCTACAATTTGACTCTGCTTACATTAACTTTAACATTGTTAAAATTAACTTGATTACTTATATAAGAAGGAAATTCTGCGAAATGCCAAATGATCTATTGCTTCACAATTGTTTCCTAGCATCTTACCATGTCTGGTTCATCTTTTCAGACAGTAGATGTGGTCATAGATCAGACATATGCCTCAGATCCTACAGAGTACAAGCTATCCACATTTTTGGAGAATATTAATGTGGGCCGTGACTCTTGCTTCAGTTTTGTTACTAACCAAAGTATATGGAGATTTGATAAGAGAATAGGGGATTCAAAGACACTTGGTAATAACAGTTACCTTTCGTGTTTCTATATACACAAGAATAATATCTAGGTTTTGTCAGTGTGATATGGTTTTATGTAGTAAATGGTCTAACGTTTTTTTTCTGTTTTTATAAGATTGGTTTGATGGAGCTATCTCCCAGCCCCAGTTGGTTCTGGCTGATCTAATAGAAGCTTTCTTCCAAACGGGAAATTACACAACAATTTACTTCAGGAACCTTGCAAAGGTATGTGCTCTGTTTTCTTCAGGTTAATTTATTTTTATTCTACTACTAAATTAAACCAGTAGTTCCATAAACAAGGATGTTGACCAGCAGCATTATAATTACTCAGGAAGAAGGGGTCACAGAAATTGGCCCTGAAATGTGCAGCAGGGGCATATCCTCGCCAATGGAGCCTACGATTCTGCCCTGCCAATGACGACTCTAGATGAACACTAAGACAATTCAAGCTACTGTGGTCGCAAAACAGTTGGAAGTGTGGAACTATTCTAATTTTCTAGGTTACTGACAAGGTGGCTTGACCACCAGTTCTTGTTAAGCATGTTAGATTGCCTACTTGAAAAAGGCATATCAACTACAGTCATCCATTGACTTTTCCAAGAGCAAAAGTCGATCATCTGATAAAGTGGTTACAAAACCAATGCCAGCTTGTTTCAGGAATACTATCACTTGAGAATGACTAAACCATATTCTTCGTACAAATATTTATAGTTTTCTTGAATGATCTATCACAACTTATTCTAAGGCTGAGATATGAACTGCTTGTGCCTTGTAAGCGCAGTTATGGTCTTACAGGATTAGTCATGTCGCTTGGGTTACACTGCTACAGGCAGACAAAAGACATACAAGAAAAAATTGCAGGACTGAACAGTAAGATTAGCACCAGGGATACCTTTTGTGTGGTAAAAATATGGAAGCCCGGTGTAAAATTAACTTGGGAAGGGAGGCTGGTGTTTTGCTGAAACTGGATATCTCTCGGGCCTTCGATTCTGTCTCCTGGCCTTTTCTCTTCCAAGTGCTCAGACAGCTGGGCTTCTCTGACAGGTGGCTGGGCATGCTGGCCATTCTCTTCCGCACTGCCACCACCCAGGTAATGGTCAATGGCATTCCTGGAAGAAGAATCTGTCATGTTCGGGGACTCCGGCAGGGAGACCCACTCTCTCCCCTCCTCTTTGTCTGCGGTATGGAGGTGCTCTCTGCGTCCGTCGTCAAATTGTTTGAACTGAACCTGTTGGAGAATATCAGAGGGTGCAATCACATTCAACGTATATCCCTTTACGCGGACGATGTGGTTCTTTTTGTGAAGCCCAAAGTCTGTGACTTGGTCGTGATACGGGAGATGCTGCAGATTTTTGGAGGTGCATGAGGTCTACGCATTAATTACGCCAAATCCTCGGCAACCCTGATTCATGGTGACGCTCCTGCAGCTGAGTTGGTGTCTGACATTTTGTAATGTCAAATCAAGGACTTCCCTATCAAATATCTTGGCATGCAACTCGCCCTTCGCCCCCTGACTCGTGATGAATGGCAGCCAGCTCTTGATAAAATTCTGGCCTGCTTACCCGCCTGGCAGAGTGGTATGATAACGCGTGAAGGCAGGCTCCTTCTGATCAACGCTGTCATTGCTGCTAGACCTCTGCATCTGTTCTTGATTGCTGAAGCCCCTGTTTGGTTCCTGGAGGAAATCAACCGATGGGCACGAGCCTTCTTCTGGAAAGCCAAGGACAAAGGTTCATGGCGGCGAGTGCCTAGTAGCGTGGAGCACGGTCTGTAAACCTAAGGAATATGGAGGCCTGGGCGTCAAGGACCTCACCCTGCAAGGCTTAGCCCTCCGAGTCAGATGGGAATGGCTCCGGCGTACTGACCCTAGCAGACCTTGGCAGGGCCTTCCTGTTCTACACGATGACATGGCCACTAGTGTGTTCGACAGCTTGGTCCAGATCAAGGTGGGCAAAGGTAGCAAGGTTTTCTTCTGGAAGGATCGCTGGCTCAATGGCAGGGCTGTCGGTGACTTTGCTCCCAAGGTGCTGCAGCTGGTGAGCACCCGTCGCCGTAACTCTCGTACTGTTGAGGTCACCTTGATTCACCACAAATGGGTGGAAGACATCGCTGGGGATCTTTCTCATGAGGCGAGTGTGGAGTGTGTGCGCCTTTGGGCCCTCATTGTGGACTTTGGACTCCGTAGAAATGCTGATGAAGAGGATGCCTTCAGCTGGCCCTGTTCTCCGACAGGCCTTTACACCGCAAGCTCAACCTACAATATGCTGCAGCTAGGTTCGATTGACTTTGCAGCAGCCGATGCACTCTGGGGTAATGGTGCGCCGGTTAAGTGCAAAATCTTCATGTGGCTAGCGATCCTAGACAGGCAGTGGACTTCTGCTCGACGTCATCGGCGGGGCTTGCAGGATCAGACTGCTTCCTGTTACGTTTGTCTCCAGGGGGAAGACGCGATGGATCATCTTTTCACCCAATGTGTCCACGCTCGGCAGGTGTGGTTTTTAGGCTTCTCGGGTATGGGCATCGCTGCTGATCTGCCCACACAACACTGCAAGCTGGAAGAGTGGTGGCTACGGGAACGCAACAAATTTTTGGTGAAGACTAGGAAGAACCTTGACGCCCTCATCATTCTAGGCTGCTGGAGCCTTTGGAAGAACCGCAATGCCTGGGTTTTCAACAACCAGAGCCAGCAATTCTCAGTGATGGAGCTTGCGACGAGGATCAGAGACGAGTTCTCCGCCTGGACGCTAGGCAGGAGAGGGGTGACAGGAGTTTTTGATCCATTTTGAGAGTATAGCCTGTATTAGCCTTTTTGTTTTTGATTTGGTTCGCCCAGCCAGTCATGTTTGCATCTCTGGCAGGATCTTGTAAAACCATTCTATCTTCTATAAAAGTAAGGTACGCCTTGGTGTACTCTCAAAAAATATGGAAGCATGAAACAGGAACTGCAAGAGCAACTATAAATATCTGCTACCAGAGCGCACTTTTGTTATAACTTATACTCCAGTCAGAATCCAGAAACTCTCAGCATGGTCGGATAAGATTTAAGACAACAGACTACAGTACATTTTGCCTCATATATGTATCATGCTACTAAGGGTCCAAATGAAATAAGATCATCATCCTTATGATCCATCACAAGTGCACTGAATGAGAATAAGAACAAACAGCCACAGATCCAACTGGAAGAAATTTACCCGCTTGCTCTTTTATTCCCAGAAAGTGAACTTCAGTCTATTAGTTTTGATGTAGATGGGTATCTTTATCCATCTCTGTTCCATGACAGGTACGATGGGTCTCCAAGCATCCTGAAAATAAGTGAATGCGATTATCTTGGGGAAACAATTAAAGCCCTCACTAGTGTCCAATTGCAAAATTTCATATAATGGTCCATATGCAGCAAGCTGGTCACTAGACCTCAAACCTTTGTATCATGGAAAGAGAAAAGGGCTATTTGGTTCAGTTGTAGTATTTTACTCATTTTATTGAAAATGACAGAAGCAAAAGCTGCATTAGCTTAATTGAACAAAACAAAATACATTCAAGTAGATAACAAAAGGTTTGTGAAAGTAAGTGGTGCAAACGCTTAAAACCCTGTTACGGATGGATAAATTGTATGTCCATTAATACTAGTGAGCAAATTATGGAACATACCTCGGCTTAACCATGTACAGAACAACTATGAAGCCCATAGCAAGGGAAAGGCACAAACCACCAATAGTGAGATACGCAATACCAATGAAGTTATTTTTCCCGCCAATCCAAGATGCAGTAGAAAGAAACACCGATTTTGATCCTCCAATACTATATGTGTTATAGTTGTTCTGTATAACCACTGTTATAGTATCATTTGCCATGATATCTTTCTCAATTCTGCCATATAGCTTTCTGAAAGTTGGGAGGGCAGCGGTTCTCATCCAAACAATGAGATCTTCTTGCTCACTTAACTAAAAATTGTGACAAGAATAATAAATTAATGAGTAAAATTTCTAGAAAATGATGCGTACAACGATGGCAATGAAGATCTGCCATATTCCCGAAAGAGGAAAAATTCACGTACTGGTATGCTCTCGTTTAGCTTAGCACCACCTATGAGACCTCCCTTCTGGAAGTTACTAGGATAGATATCATTGCCGAATTTATTGTTCTTGTCACTCTTCCAAGCTATATCCTTTTTGTTCACTTCAATAGTCTCCCCGTTGACCTTAACTGTATATGTGTCGTTGAATAGACTCCAAGCAACAAGGCCACATGGAACAATAGGAGCACCATTAGCGGTATCTTCAGGATAACAATCTTTTGTCAAATGCGCTGCATTCTTATACCGCAGTTGTTTGTCACTTCGACTTTTCACATACCTAGTAGAAGAGGGCAACAATTGGTCTGAGTATGTCCACCACAATTACTTCTGAATGGACACTATCGAAATCAGTAGAGTACATGCGATCCAGTCAACAGTGTCTTACTAAAATGCAATAGAAGGTGGGAAATGAATTTTCTCAAGTTTGTTGCAAAACACTGGTTGAGAACCACACAGGGAAGGAATACAATTTTTTGAACGCAGCCTTTCATTTGGAAATATACCTTCGATGGTTTTGATAGAAGTTGTCAATCTGGTAATATACATGGATTGGACTCTTCATGAATTTACGCACCTAAAAGGCATACAATAACCAGTTAACTCGTTAAAAGTTAGGATATTAAAACACTGGATCATAACATCAGAAGTATTAAGGGAAACCATCACAAGTAAATATGTAATAACTGAGAAAGCATTCGTTGCAAACTCACAGTGAAATTGAGTGTGCATGCTTTGTCAATCTTGGGGTTCTGAATGAACCCGACCTTGTCATCCGTGTCCACACAGCTTATATCATATCTATCCCCCAGTTCGACAACCTGCATCACAGCGAAAGGCACAAAATAAGCAAATGCACCATAAAAGAATCACAGCAGAGAAAACTAATATGATCGAAGACATTTGCACCTAACCTGTCGTGATGCATTCAGAGTCACAACCCCAATCGGAATGAACATGACGGCAATGAGCGAGAAGGTAGTAATGACCTAGGCATGTCCACATATCATCACATATAAGGAGCTCATAAATTTCATGCGTACCAGAGGAAATGTATATCTGAAGACAAAACAAATCGGTGACTTGGGATGATTACAATTCCAGGTGTCAGTAGTGGCTTGCATGCTGGAAGCTCCTGTTGCGTAAACTTAGAATCTGCACAAAGAAGGAACGAAACAATGCTCAGCAATTTCATAAAATAGTACTGTATTCGAATTGAATAGATCATACAAATAAGGCATGCATTTGAGATAAAACAAATAAGGTGGTAGGGGGCAAGAAGTACATTTGGGCTTATTGGTTTTCCTCAAGTCCCCATCCGATTCCAGAGGGTCCATCTGCTCGAGCAACCAAACGGGTGATGAAAATAAAATAAAAAATATATTATTATTCTGAGAATAAAGAGACGTGATTAGAATAGGGGAACAACCGGAATATGTACTCCGAAATTTAAACCCAGAACAGTCAAAGCCACAGTCCACTGAGACCAGCTCGTGCGGTGCACAGCTGAGTCCAAAGGGGAATTTAGAGAGACCGGGACCTACTTGACGCGACGCAAATGATAGAAAAAGACCCCGGTCCTGCCCTAATGACCCGCCCATGACTGTCAGTCTCTTCTACAGTCCCTGTCTAAACCGCGATATTACTTGATAATGATACCTAGGGCCCTAGCAGCAGCATCGCAGAAAAGCACATGCGCCGCAGCCCAATCGCGCGAAGATGACGAGGGTTTGAGCCGACACGCGGACCTAATCGCACACAAGGAACTGGATTTTCGTCGCCCGCACGAGTGAAGGGACTCCAGAAGACCGCGATTGACCTAGCTAAGAGACAAACGAGGGGCAGAATACACGGCATGGTCGGATGAAACAGGGGAAACTGGTGGGGGCGGCGAGGAGGATCGGGCGGCGGAAAGCTTACCGAGGACGAGGAGAGGAGGTGGGGATCGCCGGCGCGACGGCGGGGAGAGATGAGAGGGTAGATGACTGGGTGGTGGACTGGTGGACGGCGCGCGATTTTGGGTGGGCGGTGGAGTAAAGCGGAGAGCGACGGTGGGAGGCAGCCGACGAGGAATGCGACGGTTGTGGCGAGATAGAGACAGGGGAGCTCGGTGGTGGCAGTGGCACGCCGCACGCCACGCGCTGCCTGCGGCCCAGGCGATTCTGGATTTGTGATGGGCCTTTTCTGGAGCAGTAGCCCGGATGGTTATATATTCTCAATGTTTTTAAAACAAGGGAGGGGTCTGGAAGGACCCGGACAGCTGCATCTCATTCATTTCCCTAAAAAAAAAGCTGCATCTCATTCATATAGTAGTGGATACAGTTTACAAACATGCACTAAGGGAAAATAGAAAATACAACACTGGCCTGCACATTTGCTCAAAGGACCTCTGAAGTACAATGGGAAACGCAATCGAGTCATCGATTCTTGACGCCAGCGGGGACAAACCACTTGCAGGTAGGAAGGAGTTGATTCCAACGAGAAGCTCAGGGAAGGGCCTCCAAACTGGAGGTTTAACATAACATCGTCTTGGCGTCTAAAAGCACCACCCTTGTGGCAGTAGGTCGGGAGGCAAACTTGTCCTCCGCATGATGCGCTCGATCTTGCAGCCGAACCCTAGCTCGCCCTCTTGAATATGCAAAGGAGGACTTGCACTGTCGCTTCCTCTCCTTTATCGCCGCCACGGCCTGACCCACCTCCGAGGTAGGGTTCATCCTCTTTCTATACAGAAGATAGAAAAAGCATATTTTTGGTGACCATATGGCGCCGTGCTAGAGCACCACAACGGGGACACATCCCTAGCCGCCTCCATCTCCGCTCCACTGCCAGCTCCCCACAAACTCTCCCTTTGCCTCCACTGTCGGCCAGCTGGAAGAAGTGGAAGGAGAACAACAGCAACGACAAAAAGGAAGCCGCTGAAGAATCCAAACAAGGCCTTATTTACGGAGATCATGGCCGTGGACCCGCTCCCCGCCCTCTCCACCCATTGGAGCTTGATGAGGAAACAGATCTCATGTCAGATGCACCGGCTCTAGCTCAGAGGCATTGGTGCCCTACTCCAAAACAACAACATATCGCCTCCACTCCTAGATCTAGTATATACAAGCCGTCGGCCTCTCTCCCTTTAACTCCGGCTAGCGAGGCCACTAGAGAAGGAGGGGAGAGACCCCATAGATAGAGAGAAGACTCTGAAACCCTAGAGGTTTCACGAGAGCAGCTGGGAGTGGGTTAGGGGAATGAGAGCACCTTTCTCAATTTTTTTGGATAGTTCTAGACATTCGATTGCTTCTTAAAAAAATTCTGCTGCTCCCAGCGAGATGTGTTGGCCACTATGTGCCTCCCGTATGTGTGTAGTTGTAATGTAATGATGATCATAAGTACATCTACTAAATCTTTATTTAAAGCGCGACAATATATTCTTAAAATCATACTTAATTTTAAGTACATATAAATATTTTGTGAACTTTTATAGCATAAAATATGGTTTCACACAGTATAAGAAAATGTTTTTTTTGAGAGAGAGAGTATAAGAAAATGTTTATTCCTCTGACTCATATTACCTGTCGCTAATATGGATACATCTACTTAGTGTCTAGATACTTCCATATTAGCGACAAGTAATATGAGTTGGAGGTAGTATATTAGTTACTAAATAATGTTTAGGTAGCTTATGACTTTGAATTTGAATTATAGATTAAAATATATCACAAAATAATGTACTTACAGAATTTTAAAAATGCTCATGACTATGGAAAATAAATATTCATTTATTCTAAGAAAATAAATTTATGGAATTTTAAAAGCACCCAACATCAATTTCTCCTCTAAAGGACGCTAGTCTACCCGGCTTGTCACCATGGTTGCGCTCGTGAGATTGATTTGGTTCATTCGATGGCGTGACGTTGTTCGTTTTGACTGCGTGGCCCGTGTTGGATGGAGTAATTCTCTTTCTCACCTTTCGCATTGTGTCTTGGCTGGTTGACATATGGAACCAGGTGCATGCGGGTCCTACATGCCGGAGACAACGTTTTTGGCCTGCTCAGCGTTGCTCGGGCTCGTTGATTTGGCGTGCGTCGCGATCGCGAGAAGGTTCGCACAACGTGCGTTGTTTGCTTTTGACAGCTCTGAATTTCTCATGGGTTTCGCTGTCCACCATTTCCCTGTATTTTTTAGTCGATGACAGCTAGGCCGCCTAGGAGTGGGGCTGATTAATCAGTCAGGCAGCCTCCCCTCGTTTGCGTGAATGCACGGTCTTGGACGGTGGGTGGAGATCGGGGTCTGCGCTGCAAAAGACTGTGCTTCTGCCAGACTGTTTGACTCTGGTGTCCGTCCTCCGTCTCTTTCTTTTTGATACAGGTCCTCGCCAGTCTACGATGGCTGCAGGTGGACCATCAGGATACCTCGGATTACCCATCCAGAATACCTGATATGCATACAATTTACGATCCCATGATCAATGTGTCGTGAATCCACATATTCGAGTTGATAACAGAATTACATCATCCATTACAATACCGAATAATACTTACAATCGGTCACATGACCAAGTATGATATTGCCACGTAGGGCAAGTCTACAACTAAGCAGCAGATACCAAGCAGCGTTGATGACCCACGTCATGCCTACTACCCTACAGGCAACTGACTGGGAGACGTTCGTAGTTTGCACCAGTGTCATCGTAACCATCGTCACCTTCCTCGTAGTCTTCTTCATAATCTGACCAAGTTAATAGCCAAGGACAAAGCCGTGAGTACATTTTGAATTGTACTCGCAAACCATCTAAAGGGAAAACATTGAATATGCATTTTGGCTGTAGCAAGGAAAGGCTCTAGTCTAGTTTATTTTCTTTGAAAACCCTTCTTCTCGGTCCAAAGTCAGGTAGAGAGTGAGGGTGAAATTCTGGGTGAGTGATTTCGTGGGTACGTAGGGTGGGCGTCGTGTATACTCCCTTCGTCCATGAATAAGTGTATGTCTAGCTCAAATATTTGTCCACAAAAGAGTGTACTTTTATTTTTTAAATACATTTTTAAGTAGGAAAAATTGGTTCTCTCTCATCACACAAAAATCAAGCCGAATAGCATTTTTTATTTTCTACATACACTTAGC
This sequence comes from Dactylis glomerata, assembly GCA_007115705.1. NCBI lineage: Eukaryota > Viridiplantae > Streptophyta > Magnoliopsida > Poales > Poaceae > Dactylis > Dactylis glomerata. The sequence goes on along the minus strand of QXEO01000265.1, from coordinate 120,987 downwards.
TTATTAGAGGTGGAGCAATTAAAGAAAAGAGATAGTGTGTAGAACCTTTCAAATAAAAAGCTTATTTTTTTGGAAAATCTCAAATATATACTTTTTGCGGACAAAGGGAGTAGGGTCCAGGACAGGGTGGACGTCGTGCGTGTGTAGGGCCCGAGGTGGGTTTACCATTTCACCGCCCTCCGGTTTTTCGATCATCACCCGTCGCTCCCTGCGCTTACCTGCCCCTCTCCTCCTTTTAGGGCATCTCCAGCGGGCCGACCCATTCGATCAGCGTGCGTCCGAACGCGTCCACGCGGATAGGAAAATGGGGAAAACGCACCCCAGCAGGCCGACGCAAACAGACAGACGCAGTCTGGTCGACCCATTCCCGGTCCAAATGTAGGAGAGAGATGGGTCAGCGCGGACAAGCGAGCGGTCCGCGCACGCCTCCGCGCGTGCCTCCTCGTGTCCGACGCGACCCCACCCGGCAGCGGCACTGCGTCGACCCGTCTTCTCCACCGCGGTACTAGCCACTCTGCGCCGCCGCTTCGGCCTCATCCCGCGTGCCGTCAGCGGCGAATTGATGCCGTTCCTGGCCGTCTGCGCCGGCCTTGAATGCCTGACGCCTCGATGACCACGCTGGGCGGCGAGCGGCCAGCGGCACGCATCCTACGCCTTTATAAGGAACCCCCTCACACGCCGGCCACACACACCCGCCGCCACCGCGCCTCCACACCCTACGAGCACGCCATGAAAGGCCACTGGCCCTTCAGCCGGAAGACCAAGCACGACGACGACGGCGAGGCCTCGCGGGACTGGGACCGGCGCCAGATGCCCCCGCCGCGACAACTCCGTCCTTCGCCTGCGTGTGCTTCTCCGCAACGGTCGGATCCACGCCACGGCCCGAATGCGGCGAGGCGATCGCGTCCACCGCGACCCCTGCGCGACCGCGTCTACGTGTCGGTCAAGCTAGCTCATTAGCTCTACGCTGACGTCGAGCACGTCCCTTGGCCGGACGTGAACCTACCGACATGGTGGCACCTCAACATCTACCATGTGCCCGTGCCGCCCATCCCGCGTGACGGGCCAGAGCGCCGGTGGGAGAATGGCCCACCCGTCAGGGCAAAAAAAAAATGCGTCGACACGTTGGATTGCCGCCCCCATCCGGACAGGCACATTTTTTGTATCCACGGCCCGACGTAAACGGACCGATTCGAACCGTTTCGAACGCTGAAATGGGTCAGCCCCCCTTACCTCTTATTCCTTTTTCTCTCCTGTGGTCCCGCCTCCTCTTCCTCCAATTACTGTTCGTTCCCTTCTCGGCTTGTTCTGCGCCGCTGCAAATCGCCTCCTGCCGCCGTAACCACGTGATGAATCCCCCCGTCACCGGCCAATTTGGTTGAGGTGCGGAGTGCTGGGTTGTTCCTGTCGTCTACCCGTCGTTTTCTCTCCTCCTCTGTATTTCAAACTCTCTTCGGACTGTTTCCCGAGAGCAGATATTCCACAACTAGTTGCGGGTGCATCCCATAGTTGTATGTCGCACTTCCAAATGTCGAAAACATGTGAAATAATTCATTGACCTAATTTATGTTGTATATTGTGCACCTAAAAAATTTCAACTCAAAATATAACAATATGTGACCCGTGCGAAAAAGAGAAAACATAAGTGAATAGTATCATGTGTTATTCACATATCATTTGTCTTTTTTCTACAGACCACAAAATATCATATTTTTCGATAAAAATTTGTAGATGCACAAGATATAACATAATCTACGTCCATGATTTATCGCATAATTTTTGGAGACTTAAAAATATCACATGCAAAATGGGGTGCGGATGCAACTAGTTGTGAATTGTCATTTCCGCTGTTTCCCAGCGTTAATCCGTCGCTTGTTCTTTGGTTGGATTGCAACGTCCACCTTTCTACCTGCAAGCTCTGGTTGTTCTCCTTCTTCGTACTGCATATTTTTTGTTCTCTATGCTTGCAGATTACGTGCTCGGTGAAATGCTTACGTGCTAATTTCTTTTCCTTTGGTCATAGCAGGTCGTCCTCTACGTGCAGCCGTGGTTCTGAAGAAGGATTTAAGTTACTTTATTGCCTGCCCGCCTTTCCAGACAAAGGTGCGCTGCCTTCTAGTATATGTTTCCTGTGCTTGTAGTTTAGGTGTTTGATGAAATGCCTGGCTTGCGCGCTGCAATCTTTCTGTTCACGCTGCTCGCTGATTATGTGTTTGATGAAGTGCCTGCGCTTGGCTTCTAATTTGCTTTTATTGTGCTGCTGCAAGATTGGTTGCCTGCCTCCCGGGTGAAAGGTCTGCCCCCTATTCTTTCATGTGTCTGAGTGTGCTTCTCGTAGAGTAAAGTCCATTGTACTTTTGTTAGCTTATGCGTATTCTTTGTCCATTTGCAGGTCTCAGGGCGTGTGTTCTTGACAAGGTTCGGATGTATATGATGCATGAACAGGGCGGTGAGCGGCGACGATGACGTTGCTGCACCTTGTGTGAGCTCTGTCTCTCTATTTTCCTCTTCTTCGATTTCTTTTATGCTATACACCACATTTACTCGCCGTGGATTGGAATTTTATGATGGATCTGTGCTTTGTCATGTCTTAAGGTAAAAGATGCCCCACATATTTTTATTTGTGAAAATTGATAACTAGATATTTGGATATTTCGCTCATCTTGATATGTAGAGTATTTCTGGGAGCAGTATATTCGTATTTACTTTACTTGGTGCAGATTCCAACTCAGCCCATATTACTAGAGATGGCCTTCTACATGCAATTGCTTCCTGTATGAATATATGTCCTATAAATCTTATACCGATTTGATTTACTCTTTATTTTTCATTAATTGTGTAGTGCTTCCAGGTACAACAATCTCCTTTTTTTGTGAAGTACCATTGTGCTTCTAACCAAACTTTTCAAGTCGCCGATTCAATGACTGCAAACTTGCTGTAATGTATCTTTTGTATAGTATTTTGTCTCTATTGTGCTTTGTTTTCCTTTTTCTCTATGTAATAGGTCTCTATGGTTATGATAAATGTGAATTAAAAATTAATATCATGTTTTTGAATCAAGAAAGTTTATTTTACATGATTAAGTTGACGCCATTCTTGAATGAAGAATTTTTCCTGATAAGAAAAAAGGGTGATCTTTTTAATGCCTCGTTACCAAACAGAGAACAGAGAACTTTGTATGTTGTTACTCTTACATGTTAATCAACCGAGAACATACAAATTTTTGTAGACTATGCTGGATTGATTTGAGCAATATCTTGTGTCCCAGTTCCAGGGTTCTTCAGATTAAGGTAAATATGCTAGCAACTTGGTCCTTTCAATGGTTCTAATTAGAGCCATTTCTTTGTGTGTTTTATGTGTTGTTTCCTCTTAGAATCATTAGTATTTCCTTAGTGAGGAGTGCAAGCAGTAGCTGAGTAATTATGCTAGAAAAGTGTTGTGAGCAGATTGTACTGCAAAATGGGTTTGTTAACTGTGAGGTAAAACATTATAAATTACTCTGAAAGAGATTATATAACCAGCTTAGAGAAGATCCAGAGGGAAGCAAGGAAAACATGCTTGACTCACTTTTATTGTATAAGGGAAGATAATCTGCTGTACATCAATGTTTCACCTACAATAGAACATAACGGCTTCACAAATTATCCCAGTTAATATGGGTTTGTACAACAATAGCTTATATGCACATAGCTGCTTTGTGTCGGTTGGACATCGCAGCCTCAATGTTAGTTCTGATGTTCTTAAGATAGATCACGGATCTAGAAAATGTCCCAAGTAATATAGTTCTGCTGCCATCTTTTTTGTTGAAAATACCAGACCACAGCAAAATCTTTTGTATAATGAATAATGTAGCAAATAAAGGCAGTTCATATTTTGGATTACAGGTGTCAAGGAAAAGACAGGGATGTGCTCATCAAATCTGATACTCTTGTATATGACATGGATTACCAATATTCCTGTCTAAAACACATCTCTCTGTTTTATTAATCTGGTCAGCTATGTGCAGTTGAAGGGATGTTAAAGAGGATGCAACAGATTGTTCCTTAAGAGTGTGAAAGTTTCTTAAGAGTGGCGTTCTTTGCTTTTCTCAGTTCTCTCAGGCTTTTTGCCACTGCTCTTAACAACTATTGTTTGTGCTTGTCCAGAATTTCGAATAGGCGTGCTGAAGCATCAATGGGAATGATCATAGAGATTGTTCTTAGAAGTTAGGAGCACTAGCTGATGATTGCATTCTACATTTTTTTTTGCAAGACAAATATGTATTATACAGTTGCTTGAATTGTCCTTCTATTATGTGGTGGATGTATTGGTTATATTTGCAGAGTTAGGGTCTGTTTGTTTGGGCTGGCTGCGGCTGGCTGTGGTGCTGTGCAGGGAAAGCTGCTGTGTAGGGAAAGCTGTTGTTGTAAATTTTACTGTTTGGCAAATTAGCTGGCTGTCTGGCTGTAAACTGATGAATTGTCTGAAATACCCTTTAGAGTCGTGAGAACGTATATTTTATTAATTTACTTGTAGTAAATAACACTGCAATTAAAAAATAAATCACTATGTAATACGATGAATACACAAAAAATATATATATCAAATATATCTTATTCAAAATACATAATATAGTTTTGTCCAACATACATAATATGGCTTTGTATTTACTTCGAGAGCTATTAATTTAAACTAGCAGATCGTACGCACTAGTATATTACTACATGAACCATTTGTAATAGCATCAAACATGTATATGCATATAAAAATTACCCCTAGTTCGACTATTTGGCTGCATACTAGTAGGCAGCAACATCAGCTACCAGGTAGGAGTACTACTCGTCTACTCGGCAGCAGCAGGCACACGAATACTCGGCGACAGCATACTTACGCATGTTAGCTTAGCTAGCAGCAGTACTACTTGATCCGTAGCAGCACAACAGGGAAGGCAGACAATGGCAGATTCTTGTAAATACATGCAACATCAATGGCAAATCAATGTACCGGTTCGCTTTCAAGTCCCAAAGCTGCGGGAAGCACCTCGCAGGATGCTTCGCTCGTCCAGTGCATTCCGGGCTTTGGCATTCCGGGCTTTGGCTTTGGCAAAGTCAGCGCTCAAAGCCGGCCGTTTGTTTCGATTGCTTGACTTATTCTAGTAGAAAGCCAGGAAAAGCCCAAACAAATACTCCCTTAGTCTATTTGACTTCCCCTGCTCTCGTCAGCAGCACCAACCATAGTCTTACTTTTCCTAAAATACTTGCATGCTTTAGCCAGGCTCTCAAAGACCCCCAACAGTTGGTATCTGGCTGGCCATCCCGGTAGCCCTTATTGATTTCACTGCTCCCATCTGTTGCTTCTTGAATTGGTGTATAACGAAATGCATCGACACTTTTAAGGTACTTGCAGCAATCAACAAGCAATCTTAGCCTGTTTTGAAAATGAAGAATTATAACTATTTAATACCCGGTGACTTCTTGCACCAGTGTATAATGAAACGTATCGACATTTTAAAGGTCCTTGTAGCTATCAAGAGACAATGCTACTCCATTTTGAAAATGAGAAATTGTAACCAACTAAATTGCTGGCAAGCAAAACAAACATTGTCTGCTCACAAAACAGGTCATAATATCATAGATGAGTAGGCCATATTTGCCTAAAAAAATAGATACAACAATGGCTACAAAATATTGAGCAAATCATTGCTATAGTGGTAATCCTATCTGCTAGAAAGAATTTGCATTTGGTTTGGTTTTACCCTCAGTCAAGTGAGCTTCATAACATAATATGCGATGTCAAGGTAGAAGCTATGAGCACAAAATATATAATTGTGTAGGTTAAGAGTTAGCATGGTCATGGATCCGTATAAGTATTGGGTGCCTATGTTTCTTGACCTATTATCTTTGGTTTTGTGAAATTATATTTCTTCTCTATTGTGGAGCCGCATACAATTATGTCGTCAAGCATTTCATTTTGTTAATCCGGTCGGACTATTTGCACAGATTAAGCTATTCTGCTTTAGTTGCTTGCCAAAAAAAGAATTTTCTTGCACCTTCGGTATCTTGGTTAACTTCTGCTTTCATCACAAGGTAGGCTACCATTTTTAGTAGGTTAACACGGATTGTTGTGTTATTGACAAGGAAGTTAGTCAGAGCAATAACATGCTGTGTTATCATGGTTACCAGATTATGTTCACTTGTGTAATATTTCTTTAATTTGAAACATCTAATTCCCATGTTATTTGTCTCAGTAAGTAACTTGAAGTTAAAGTGAGTCGTAATATGCGATTAACTTCTACCTTATCTTTAAAGGTCAATTCTGTCAAGGATCATGACATTTTTTTCCAAAATAATGGAAGTGCATATTCGTACAAACTAACGGGAGGTGAATTAACACGGTGTCCGAGCACGAAGGCCTTGTGAGGTCACTCCGTTTACAGTCGATATGTTAATGTAATGCATTTTTCGAGATCAATCAATCTTAATAACGAATATTAACATGAATAGAACTTATTAGTTCAATATTTTCTCGTTTTTGCCAATTACACCAGTGGCGCAATGGGTTATCTAGTAGATGTAAGAGAGACGCGTGGTGATGCTCCCTGACCAGCTGGTGACCATGACTGATCAGCTCCGATAAGTGAGGCCACCACGAGTGATCAGCTCTGGCACAGCGGGTGGTCACGACGAGTGATCAGCTTCGGCGACGCAGGCATCACACGTCCTTACGATGGTATTTGCGATTGTTTTTACCAAAAAAAGATAAGTAGGAAGGAAAAGAAAATGGGCCGTCCGATGTCTATGGCGCATGGATGGTCGCACGGACTCGGGCGCACGCAAGCCCTGTCCCGTGAATGGTACTAACACCCAAAACTTATGTATATACCCTGAGTCAATTTGACATTTTTTTAAGAGAAACCACATATATTTCATTTTTTTAGAATTACACATATATTTCATTAATTGAAAATCCTGTTTCAAGAAGCAACACATGTGGAAACTAAAAGACATATCAGGATAAAATGATTATCCTGAATTTGTAGAGAAAATCCAAAGAGATCGAGAAATAAAAAAGATCTCTAGGGTTTCCTGCAACCACCGTAGCAAGCGACCGCCGCTCACCTCCGACGCCGCCAAGATGAACACCATAAGAGATGCCGAGCCTTCACCATTGCAAGATCCGAGAAAACACCATTGCCAAAGAGGCTTTGTGAGTCCATGAGCAGGCCCCTGCATGCAGCGAGGCACATTGCGTTGTGGCACGTCAACCGGTGGATGTCCCCGTGTTGTCTTGGACCAAGATCTATCATCTCCCACCAATGAAGTCGGGGAAAACGACAAATCCACCATCTCCGATCCAACATACTTGATCCATAAGAATCACCTCGCCCAGGCTGCCAGCGCCGTCGCGGATAACCACGAACGCCAGCAACACACCGAGAAACTGATCTCGCCACATCTGAAGACCAGCGAGAAGACCAAGCTGCTGATCTGAAGGACCGATCAGCACATGTTACCATCAACTCTGAGGCGCCGCCCTGAAGGTCGTCGTCGATGTGGGAGTAGAGTTGAGGCAGATTTATTTGCTCGGATACCGCTCCCACCATCCCAACGACGCGCCAAGGAAGACAAAACCTAACCCTAACTACTAGGCCAGAACGAAGGAACGAGATCCCCCTCCCTCCTGTTGTCGCTAGAGCGGCAAGCGGAGGGAGAGGGGACTAGGACCAACGTCCTAGCCGGAGGAGACAAGGAAGACTAGGGGACGCCACCTATTGGAAGAGGCGCAGGGAAAATGGTTTGCGTGCGCCCGTGGAGTCAACTTGACACTATGACAAGAGAATCGTGCAAAGTCTTAGAGGGAATTGTGAAGGCGATGACAAAGTCTCATAAACATTAAATGTGTCACCATGAAAAATTTATTTTTGCCAAAAAACTTCTCCTATCCTAAGAAGGGTGATGTGGAGTGTGGAGCCAAAGCATGACCCTTAGGTTCACTAGTAGGATAAAAAATAATACAATGATTAGAAATGAGTTTTTCTTAGACAAAGTGCTGAGTTTATAATTTGAGAAACTAATGCCACTAATGGAAGTCGATGATACAAAAAGTAGAGAGTTGATTGAGGAGCATTTCTCTGTGGAACATAATTTGAAGAGGCTACCTGTAACAACTCAAAAATTTGTAATCCAATTCCTATTAATTAAAGTGCCAAATTTTGGACCAAGATAAAACTTTTTCATCTCATATTGCATGTATGCATGGAATTCTAATATATGTCTTTTATGATTTCATGTGTGTTATAATTTGTTGTGCAATGATTAGTTAATTCAAACTTAACCAATAGAAGCATTAGAGAAGAACCACAAAGACCAAAAGAACCAGAAGCAAGAGAAATAAAGAAAAAGAGAAGAAAAGTTTGATCTAGAAAATATTATTGACTACCCTACTTTGGACACTTAGATTAAGCATTCTGTAACTCAACTAAGGGTGTGGTCAGTTAGTTGAGCTTGACCAGGCTGCATACTAACTTGACCAAGAAGTTTCAAACAAAAATTCAAATTCTAACCTAACTCAAACATCTGCCAAAGTTTGAATCTGAATCAGCAACCAAACCCTATTTTCGAATTCAAATTCTTGCAAACCATGATCTTTCCTCAGAACAAAAATAGATTTGGAGTCCTTATGAATTATCTTGACAACCCACGGTGGCTGTTTTCACAATTTCAAAATTTAAAGTCATGCGGGCATTTGACCGAGCACTTGGTGGGCAAATCTCATTGAAATCAAAACCACTGTGGATGACGCCGAGTTCGTGCGCCCTAGCCCTGTAGCCATACCCATGGACTCCCCCTCTGTCGATCTCCAGCCTCCCCTGCCCCGACCCGGGCCGTGAGACATGGAAGAAAGGGAGGAAACAGCCCGGACCCCCTCTCCTTGCCCCTCTGCCCCCCTGCAAGCTACCGACCGGCGTGAGCTCGCCAGAGCATGCCCACAGTGCCCCGACGCCAAGACCTCACCCCGCCAGCATGCTCCCAAGGCCGCCGCGCCCGACTTTGCCCTTTTGCACGTCGCCAGACACCCGCCCCGGCCACCTTCTGGACACCCCGCTCCAGCCCGCTCCGGCCTATAAAACCCCCCTCCGAGCACACCAACGAGCCCACACCAGCTCCAGCAACCTCCCAGACAACCTCTCTTCCCTCCGCTCTCTCTTGTTCGTCGTAGCCAGCTCCGCCGGCGAGCTCCTGGACGCGGGTGGCGTCACCGCGTTCGGCCACCGTTGGACGAACGGACGCCGGGAAGTGGAGGAGAAGGGCCGCCGGAATCTTTTCTGCCCCGCGCCGTCGAGTTCTCCCTCCCCTACGTCCCTCGCCGTCGCCGTCCTTTTCTCTACTGCACGCCGGTGAGCTCCCGCCCTCGCCGATGGAAACGACGCCGACGCGCCGTTGAATTAGAATCCAACGGCAGCATACCGGTTCGGTCACTTAATTGACCTGACGCGTAGGCCCCGCATGTCAGGTTTGAAATTTGAACGTCCCCGCCCCCGGCAAAGCGGTACTGGGCCGGCCCATTCGGGTTTCTTCTTCGGAAACGGCCCAGTTCAGTTAGCTTTCGGTCCGAAGCGATTTTTTTTATTTCCCGCCCGTTTTAAATTTGTTTCAGAGATGATTTTCAAATTCAAATTCCCGGAGATTTAGAAATCCATTTCTAGCAAATAAATATGCGTTGGAAAGCTTAGGAAATTAGCTAACCCCTGGAATCATTCATAATCCAATTTGAGTTAGTGATTTAATTTAATAAGGATACTTTGACCATAGCCTTCTTAATCTTAGGAAAACTCTAGAAAATTGTTTAAACCTCCTAAAATCTTGAAACTTGGTTTATGAGCTCACTAGTTAACTTGTCTACTGTTTAGTCCAACCTTAATCAATTAAAACCTTGTTAGTGCTATCAATTAGACCCTAATCCAACCCTAGTGTGTAGCATAAAATGATAGATCCCCAAAATACACTTAGTTAATTTTTTCTTTCCTCACTACCAATTTACTTAATTAATCCCTCTCCACTTGAACTAGCCCTAATACCCCTAGTCTCATACCAATGCTAAGAAAGTGAACAACACATAGCACATGGTAGAAAAATCTAACTTACACACTTAATGAAAACTTGGAAGAAAACTTGCAACCCAACTCAATAAAATCCAACATGAATTCTATTGTTTGAAAACAAGTATGTGTGCTTGGAGTGTTGTTAGTATTGTGTAGTGATTGTGTGCATTGTGTTTATTCGTTATTAGACGCTAGTGTTGCTGAGGAGGATATTGAGGGGGAATTTTATCAAGAAGAAGAAGACTACCCCGGACACTTTGCCAACCAAGGCAAGCCATCTTTTGAATCATACTCCACATGCCTAGTTTTCCTATTGCATTCTATTTGTTTTTAAGTAAATTGCATGATTGAATTGCTACTCTAGAAGGTTAGTTGTGTAGTGAGATCTTGCTTAGCAAGAGTATCAAGCTGAGTTTATCCTACACTTTAGTGGTATCATCACTCTATATAGTTGCCTAGTCGCTAATAAAATTGAGGCTATCTATAAGGGGAACCTTATTTGAAATTGGTGACTTGAACTTGACAACTTGAATGGGAGATTTCTACTACATGATGGTTTTATGAAGGAAAAATAATCTTGACTAAGGACTATGGAATGTATTTGCTAAATGATAACAAGTGATGTACCATGTGAGCCAACCATTACCGTACGACCATATTACCCCTAAATGGGAAGGGGCTTAATCTGTAGCTTGTTTATTCTAGTATGGGAGATCTTGTATCACCTTTTATAGAAGTAAGCCATGCGTGGGTGCTTCCGAACCGAGTGGAAAATTTCCATTCATGCAGCACTCTGCAGTGGGCAAAACTATGAGTGCCAGAATGGACTCTTAGGGAAGGATCCTATACTAGAGTAGACAAGTGAAGGAGTTTGTTTGATTATCTGAACTTCGCATACTTTGTGTATGACGATCCGTGGATTTCTCCCGGCAGATGTATCGAATCTTGTGGGTAAAGTGTACCCCTCTGCAGAGGTTCAAAACTATTCGAATAGCCGCGTCCGCGGTCATGGACAGTTGGCAAGCTGTACTTGACTTTTGTCAAGAATGTTAGCAATTTATGGGGAACTTGGTGAATGACTTGACTTGACATTGATGTTGACACACTTGAAGTTTCTCTTTAGATTGAACTTAGCGAATTAAATCTTCTTCTCTATTAAGGAACATTCTTGGGAAATAAAACTAGCTTTTGCAAATAAACTTAGTGCTTCGTCCACCATATCAGCCTTGCATACCTACTTCATCATTTTGTTTATAAGATGGTTTGCGAGTGCATCCAATGTACTCATGGCTGTGTCCCTGACTATCAACTTGGCCAGACTATGGGGAAGAGTATCCGGAGGAAGGTTATGAAGAAGAGTACCAGAACTAAGATCATCTCCTGAGTCGCCATTGCCTGGAGGGTGAAGGCATGGACCCGAAGACGTTATTTCCGCTGCTATATTGTGTTGTAATATGAACTTGGTCACTATGACCATTTGTATTCGAACTATTCATATTGTAATGTCTATGGAACTGGTTACCAACTACGTTATGTGTATCACAACAATGATTCTGAGATTGTGGTGGAATACATAACGGGTACTTTGAATTTCTGGAAATTCGGGTGTTACAAGTTGGTATCAGAGCCTAGGTTGACCATAGGAGACCTTAGTTAGAATGGGCGTTAGATGAAACCTTTATAAAAGCAAAGAGATAAGTAATGGTTTAAAATTGCTTAGTCTTTCCTCTCTATTTACAAAGCTTTGTACATGATTCAGTTTTTGCCTACTTAAAATTTTGCACACTTGAGTTGGTGACTAACTTAATCTAATCTAAAATTTTGTAGATGGCCCCGGTGTTCACTGAGCAGTACCAGTTGGGCCATGGTGGTAGCCTTGTTTTCGAGCGCGACCTCACTACCCTGACCTTGTTCCTGGATCGTCTGTATCCGGAGTTCAAGGGAGCAGTGCTCAATGAGCACCCGGATGGAGAGCTTCGGTGGCTTGTCAGGGCAAGTTGCCGTGGCAAGAAGGGAGATTTAAGTTCTCCAAGGATCAAGTTTGAGCTTGTGGAGAACACTTGGGCCGATGGTTTGGTCCGAGGTATGCAGGAGATGCTTGCCCGCTTATGCGGACTGCATGTTGAGGAGGTCCAGGTGGAGCGCTTTAGGAACTTTGCTCGGCGTGATGCGGAAGGGCGTCCCGCAAGCATGCCGGGGCAAAATGAGCCAAATACATATATAGATCACACTACAAGAAATGTGTTGACTACTGACGCTCAAAATTCGTCATAAAATTGTCATAATGGTTGATCTATGACGATTTTATGACGAAAAAATGATCGTCAAAAATAGGGCGTCGTTGATGATCGAACATGACGAATTTATTGAGATCGTCATAACCGTCTATGACGATATTAGACCGTCATAACGCTTATGACGATATAATATCGTCATGAGCAGTTTGGGGAGGCCACATCAGCAATCCGACATGGCATACGCGTGGCAGGAGGCCACATCAGCAATTCGACGTGGAATACAGGTGGCATACACGTGGCAGACATGTAAATCGAAATCAGCCCAGTCCATTTCAGTGATCTATATGGGCCAAGCCCAATAAGGCAGCCTATTTTATGATTGTTTTTCTCAATTCTTGTCATCTAAATGGGCCTAGCCCAATATTCGGCCTTTTTAATATCTAGAACTTGGCCTTTTATCTCATTTCTTTTTTTTGTCTAATTTATTATGAGGCTTGTCCCACTTGTCAGGTGGACCCACCAGTCAGATGGACTCCACTTGTCAGATGTTCTCATAAACTGGTCCCAAACATCAATATAGTTCAAATTTTAAATTAATATCAAAAGTGGCTCCCAATGGTGAGATTTTCATTTCAAACGGTTTCAAAAGCACATACATTTCAAACAGAAAAGAGACAAAATTCATCAAATAACACTGAAATTCATCTATTACAATCTTAAGAGTCTATTATAACCCAATTATGCCAGCTATTACAATAGAGCATAATATGCTACTCCCTCCGTCCGTCCAAAGTTCCAACAACCCAAAACATCACTAAAAAGACATCCCTGCACCTCACCTATTGATCAATTCCCGCAGCAGCACCGGCCAGCCACAGCAGCAGCGCCGGTCACCTCCCCCTGTTCTTCCCGCCCAGATCCTCACCCAGAGAGCTGCCGCAGAAGAGCTGCCCAGGTCCTAGCCCAGCAGTGCATCTGCCAGACTCGCTCCCAACCTCTAACACGACAAGAACCTATCGACTTCTCCCCGTGTGCACCGCTACCTCCGGAATCGCGTCCCAGCGGCTAGCTACCCACCACCACCAGTCCATCCATCCTGCACAAAAAAAACATCATTTGAGACATCACATGCTAGTACACAAACAAGCCAGACTGTTCAAATATTGCATCAGTATACCACAGAAACAACATAAATTTCAGAACACAGAAAAAACGATGATTTTTTAATAGCAACTGAACAGAACAAACAACTCACAGATGTGCATAGTAGAGAGCATGTCCATGTCTAACAGTAATAAAAAAGAAAGGAGGTCATTTGATTCCCACTCCACTTGTTTGTGCTCTAAGGAAGTGATCGATAAAGAAACTAGGTAGCACTTCAAGTTGATTTGCCAGTTTCAAAATGATACAGAAACTAGATAGCACTGGCACAGAATGGGGTACATGGACCCAGAAGTTGATACCTGATGTGAGGCCAACCCCAAGCTACCACACGAGCTCACCGGCGGTCACCATCACAAACCTTGCTCTTACCTAACAAAATAGCAATGAAATGGACAAACTCATGTAGTGTACATACTACATAGCAATGCACTTGCAAGAGGACAATAGTATAACCACACCGTGGTATACTGGTAGCCACGTCAAGGTGTTGAACAAACGAAAATGATATCCCAATCAAACAGTCATATCTATATTTGATCGATTTAGTATGTACAAATCTGTTGGTTAATGTCCCTATTAGCTTATTCATCAAGAATGGAACAATCCAGTATTATTAATCTTTTTCAACAATATATCAACTGATGTTGTACCAGTCACTTACATGTCTCTGTTAGAATAAACTCTACATGCCTCTTCAAATCAAAATAGAGATATGGTAACATTGATCATTCGAAACAGCCACAGAAACAGAGTCATGCATGTTCTATGAACCCTTATACCTAATTACCTATAGCAATCCATAATCAGAAATAGCAGACTCATTATTGAAGACAGACACAAAAGGCAAATATATATCGATATAGTACAAAATCATATACATGCATGTTCTCTTACAGCAACTATAGAACGGAAAACATATAAAGTAATTATTCAGCATAATCATGTCAATTCCCGTGCAACTCTAATTTAGTGCACTAGAAGACCTGTTACTTCAATCGGTCAACAAGAACATCATGGTTTTCTGATAAAACGTGTAGTTGTCTACATGGAGGTTCACAGATGAACATACAATATTTGATACGAACTGTAATATATTTTTCAATGTGTTGCAGTCATCACTGCAATTCAAGTAAAACCACTCCAGAACAAACAAGGATATCATTGTCTAGAATTTAATTTCAGCCAATCGTTAGGAAGGAACCAGTCAAGTTCATTTGGTAAAAGAAATGATGGTAAGGTGCAAAGACTGAGAGAAAGATATGCATACCCTTGCGTCATCAGTACCTAGAAAGACAGGGAGGCTGTCAGAGAGCGACAGACACAACCTGTAGATCGTCCCACAAGTCTCAGCCACCGGTATCAGCACCAGCTCATCACAAGCCGGGGCCGTGTTGTCCTCTACGGCGAGGCGCAAGTGCTGATGCCGAGATAGCACCACCACGACATGTCCTCTTACAGCTCCAGTGCCACTTCACATGTGTCACTGCGAGCAAAAACCCAAAGGGTAGCAAGCTATTAGAGATAGCTCTAGCGTGCAAACAAGCAAAAGGTTTTCATGCACAGGAGTGTTTCAATTGAACTATAAAACTATTTCGACAGTAGAAATACTTGTGCAGTCATGTGAGAACTGTGGCGGTGTTAACCTGGCAGGTATGTACGAAACGGCCGGGCAGCAGGACGTTGTGACGGTGGTGGTCGGCAGCAGCAGCAGATCCGGAAGAGGAGCAGCTCCGGTGGACCAGCACCGCCAGTGTTTACCTGCAAAGAATCGAAACAGAGGTTTTATCCGGCATGAAAGAATTGTACAGATTCTTATAAGACCATGCACAACATTAGCGGAGCAAAGTTCAATAGAAGAAAATCTATTTTAATTCTGGATGTCAAGCAGTTCACAGCATTTAAAGTGCAGGGTGGCCATGCTAGTTTCACATGTTATGGAAGAAATTATTTCCAAAATGCTTCTACTAAAAGAATAACTTTGAATAAAAGTTGCAACCAAAGGAGTGTATAAATGGTAGCACTTAAACCCTAAATTCAGATGAATACATACAGCCACAATAATAGTAAATCTAATGATAGAAAGGCAACCACCAACATCAATAGCTTTGCCAACATCAATATACTTGTATAAATGGAAGGAAGACCAGGTGACCACATAATAAAACAAACTAAGCAAGTAAGCAACGGCTAGCAGCATAACCCAAAAGCATCCACAAACTGTGAGCACTAAGGATCGGAAGAAGCAACACCAACACAAGGCACACAATGGAACTGTTGCATTGGACACTTGATTCATATTTACATGGCAACTACAAAAGGAAGGAGCTAACTCCCTAACTCCAACGATACGTAGATAACAAGCAACAAACACTTACTAACAGCCTGCATCACCAAGAGGGGACACCCCTAAAAAACAAAGCACATATCAGGCAGTGCTAAAACTCAAGTTGAAACAAACAGAAGATAGAAAGCATAGAACCAACATGTATTTCCTATGGAAAAAAGAAATCCATTTATAGCAAAGCCACAGGATGCAACTCAGGCAAGATCTAGTGAATAGCGCTGATAGGATGCAACTCAGGCAAGATCGTATGGATAAGTTTGGTTCCTAACCCCCCCCCCCCAAACAACACACTTTTTGCGCCATTTTAGTAGTATAAGATCGTATTTGCGCCATTTTAGGTAGAGTTAAGTTAACATGAACGAAGCCTATCAAACTGCAACCAATTGCTAAAACAACCAAACAAATAGGTATAATAAGATAACCCACCATAACTAGCCCTCTCAAATTTCACTTTCTACAGCTAACACACTTAACCTAAGCTAAATCAGTATAGTTTCGAATGACAACATTTGGGCAAGCTAACCTAATTATCTGAGCAAGCAAGCACAACATGAGTAGCACCAACCACCAAAACACGTACAGATCATGCCGATCAAATGAGGGGAGCGTACCTCTCTTGGCGTCGATGAGCTCGGTGCCCTCGGTGTAGTGTCCCTTGGCCCAGTTGTTCCAGGCGCCGGACTGGCCGAAGACGAAGTTGCCGGGGCGGAAGATCTGGCCGAATGGCCCCGAGCGCACCGAGTACATGGTGCCCGGCTCGAGGTCCATGAGCACGGCGCGGCCGTGGCCTCGATGTCGTGCTCGTCGCAGATCACCTCCCAGAACTTGGCCCCGATCTGGTTCCCGCACTGCCCGCCCACCCAGCGAGCACCCTGAACACTGCCGACCCGCGCCGCTAGGAGATCGGCACGGACGAGGATGAATACGTCCTCCTGCGCCGTGAGAGATATAGGAGAGAGGGGATGGTGGCCGCCGCACTAGGGGAGAGGGTCGGGTGGCGCGAGGGAGAGGAGAGGGTCTGGCGGCGCGAGGGAGAGAAGAGGAAGGGGAATGGCTAGGGTTTGGGGGAAGAGAGGAGGTGGCTGCGGCGGTGGCGGAATGGGAGGGATAGGGTTTGTGGGTCGCCCTCTTTGCAAATTTATACGAGAGGTGGGTAACATTGGATCAGCGCGTGGACGGTCCAGATCCGTTTCATTTGGTGATCCGTGGGAGCAATGGTACTACCTTGTGATTGGTCTGAGACGACTAGTTTTGACCATATTTTAAATTCAACCCAAATAATTCAAAACAAATTCAAAAAATAGAAAACCTCCGCATAATGTCATGTTATGTGACCTAGTTGGAAGGAAAAATAACAAAATTGTATTATTGCAAATATTCTAGAAATCTCTTCCCATAAATAAGCTACCATGTACGAAGTTGCATGGCTTTCAAGCCAGATGAGCTAGTTATGGCCATAATCATGACATAGTTTGTTCAAATGACTCCATATTATGCACATGTGTGCATCTTGGTATGGCAAACAAAGTTGCTTTGGAGAGTATTAATTTTCTTTGCACAAAAAAATCATTTTTCATTTTCTTAATGCTAAAAATGGGTTATTTTGTGAAGCATCTACCACAAATAAGTTTCAAAAATGGACCACCACAAATTCAAATCATATTATACCATATTTTATGCATAATTCATCATTTTTTTTGCATGGAAAAAGTTATCTAGACACCCCTCAAGAAATTGACAAAATTCTGCCGATTCAGTAGGAAGCGGGTCAAATTTGAACTACAGGTGCTTCATAGTTTGGTCATATTTTTTTCAAAAAATCATTTTTAGGTACACAACTATCTATTTCATCAGAGATCCATAAAGAGTTTGGCAAGATTCTATCCCGTCATAGGAACGGTCACGCCCGTCGTTTTGGCCACATGTTGAAATCGACATAAGAAATTCAAAACAAATCAAAAAAATATAAACCCTTCGCGTTGTATCATGTTATGTGACCTAGTTGCTAGGAAAAATAAAAAACTTTGAATATTGCCAACATTTTGAAAAAGTGTTCACAAAAAAGAGCTACCTTGTACGAAGTTTCATGGTTTTTAAGCCAGATGAGCTAGTTATGGCCATAATCATGGCATAGTTTGTTCAAATGACTCCATATTATGCACATGTGTGCATCTTGGTATGGCAAACAAAGTTTCTTTGGAGAGTATTAATTTTCTTTGCACAAAAAAATCATTTTTCATTTTCTTAATGCTAAAAATGGGTTATTTTGTGAAGCATCTACCAAAAATAAGTTTCAAAAATGGACCACCACAAATTCAAATCATATTATACCATATTTTATGCATAATTCATCATTTTTTTGCATGGAAAAAGTTATCTAGACACCCCTCAAGAAATTGACAAAATTCTGCTGATTCAGCAGGAAGCGGGTCAAATTTGAACTACAGGTGCTTCATAGTTTGCTCATATTTTTTTCAAAAAATCATTTTTAGGTACACAACTATCTATTTCATCAGAGATCCATAAAGATTTTGGCAAGATTCTATCCCGTCATAGGAACGGTCACGCCCGTCGTTTTGGCCACATTTTGAAATCGACATAAGAAATTCAAAAAAAATCAAAAAAATACAAACCCTTCGCGTTGTATCATGTTATATGACCTAGTTGCTAGGAAAAATAACAAACTTTGAATATTACCAATATTTTGAAAAAGTGTTCACAAAAAAGAGCTACCTTGTACGAAGTTTCATGGCTTTCAAGCCGGATGAGCTAGTTATGGCCATAATCATGTCATAGTTTGTTCAAATGACTCCATATTATGCACATGTGTGCATCTTGGTATGGCAAACAAAGTTGCTTTAGAGAGTATTAATTTTCTTTGCACAAAAAAATCATTTTTCATTTTCTTAATGCTAAAAATGGGTTATTTTGTGAAGCATCTACCAAAAATAAGTTTCAAAAATGGACCACCACAAATTTAAATCATATTATACCATATTTAATGCACAATTCATCATTTTTTTGCATGGAAATAGTTATCTAGACACCCCTCAAGAAATTGACAAATTTCTGCTGATTCAGCAGGAAGCGGGTCAAATTTGAACTACAGGTGCTTCATAGTTTGCTCATAATTTTTTCCAAAAACCATTTTTAGATACATAAGTATCTATTTCATCATAGATCCATAAAAAGTTTTTCAAAATTATATCCCGACCTAGGGACGGTCAAGCCCCTCGTGTTAGCCCTATTTTGAATACACTAGAATGGCATTCTAGTAATTAAATTTTGTTTTCTAATTTTTTTTGTAGAAGAAAAGATTTAATGTTATTATATATATAATAAACATAATTTACAAAGTTTTTTTGAATTCATTTGGCCTTGTCTTGAATCTTCTTCACACCTTTTTGTGTTTACATCTTAAAAGAAATGGAAAAGAGAAAAAAGGAAAAAAAAAACAAGTGCTGTCCACAGCGGCCCAACTATAGTTCACAGCGGCCTAGGCCCAACTAATCGAGAACTTCCAATTAAAAGAAAGATGGCGTGGGCAGTTATCACAAGATTGATTGTAGCGTGGTGGTAAGGGACTCACGCCCGAGTGTGAGGAGGTTGGGGGTTCGACCCCCCCTTTGCGCAACTATTTTGCACCAGATTTCTCACAGGCTTGTCAGGTGTGGGTCGGGCTCGCCTGTCAGGTGTGGTTCGGGCCCGCCTGTCAGGTCGGTGGGGTCGGGCCCGCCTATCAGGTCGGTGGGGGCGGACACAGGCTTGTCAGGTGTGGGTCGGGCCCGCCTGTCAGGTCGGTGGGGGCGGACCCCTTGTGTCAGGTGGGGACGGTGGGTGGGACCCGATTATCAGGTTGGGAGGGTAGGTGGGACCCGTGTCAGGTGTGGGTCGGGCTCGCCTGTCAGGTGTGGTTCGGGCCCGCCTGTCAGGTCAGTGGGGGTCGGGCCCGCCTATCAGGTCGGTGGGGGCGGACACAGGCTTGTCAGGTGTGGGTCGGGCCCGCCTGTCAGGTCGGTGGGGGCGGACCCCTTGTGTCAGGTGGGGGCGGTGGGTGGGACCCGATTATCAGGTTGGGAGGGTAGGTGGGACCCGTGTGTCTGGTGGGGCCAGTGGGGCCTAAATGTCAATCAGCTAGACACAAAATCTAAATATATGACATGTGGGTCCCACATTTGCAGCCATATATAAGCTAAATTGACACGTGGATGCTACACATAAGCGTAAATAGACACATGGACGACACCTTGGCGAAACCGGTGAGCTGGCAGTCCAACTATTTCAAACATATTTTAATTTAGCGACTATGACGATCTATTTTCGTCGTAAACGGCTCCGGATAAGGTCTAAAACTGTATGAGATAGGTTATGACGATTTTGTGCCCATTAGGTTATGACGTTTCTATTTCAAATCGTCGTAATTTTTAGGGCTGGTGGCCTTCCCAATTAGCCCATGACGATCTGGTACAAAATCGTCACTACTTTATGACACTTTTCTCTAGGGTCATGATGAAAACGTCACTAGTCAACACATTTCTTGTAGTGTCACATGGACTTCTTGCTGTACTCCACTCAGCAGGAGGCAGATCGTGCCCGTACCAAGGCCAACCTTGAGCACTTCGCACTTGTGGAGGCAAGGAGCACCATCAGGATCCTTGCCAGGGATCGCAAGAGCCTTCGCCGCCAGCGCGAGGAAAGGGATCAGACCATTGAAGAGTTGAAGGCCAATGTGGCTGAGCTGACTGAGTACATTGGAGATCTAGAGAGCCACCTTGGTGAGGAGGAAGGCATTGACCTCCGCAGGGAGGATAATGCCCTCATTAGTGACGAGGATGATTTCATGGAGGACCTTGATGATCAGGAGAATGATGAGGATGCTGGATTCATTGAGGATGATGAGGAGGAGGACCCCGAGGAGCCTGATGTTTACATTGGAGATCCAAGTGTTATCTAGTTATGAGTTCACTTTAAGTCACTTCGTGTAGGTGTGAGTTGTATCCCCCTCTCTAGTAGACGAGTCGCAATGGTTTGATGTAAACCATTTGTAATGTGTGAACTCGTATGTGTGGTATGTTTGATGTTTGTTGAATGAAATATGAATTTGGCCCTTAAGGCCTTAGTAGGACAAAATTGCATCATCTATGTTACATTTAAATCTTAGCCATTAGTTTTTCCCTCTTGTCTTACACCCATTATCTTCAGATGCCGCGAGCACCCCCACCCCCGAACCTAGAAGTAGCACAACTGCTAAGGTTGATCATGGAAGACCGGGAAGCAGCTCGAGCTGAGCGCCAAGCTAACTTGGCCACTCTTCAGCAGCTAGCCCAGATGGCAATGAACCACAACAATGGCAATGGAAATGGCCATGGTGAAGGAGAGAACAATGGCAATGGTGATCACCGATCCACGTTAAGGAGTTTCCAAAACACCAACCCACGCATGTTCACTAAGTCTGAAGAACCCTTAGATGCTGATGACTGGCTTCGCACCATGGAGAACAATTTGGCAGTCGCCGGAGTTGGCGAAAATGAGAAGGTCTTGTACACCACCCACTATCTTGCTGGAGCCGCAAGAGCTTGGTGGGATAGCACCCGTGCAATGCAAGCCCAAGGGTACGTGATGCCTTGGGAGGAGTTCAAGAGCAAGTTCAGCAAAGCCCATGTTCCTTTGGGATTAGTTAAAAGGATGAGAGATGAGTTCAAAAATCTGAAGCAAGGTTCCCTATCTGTGGTTGACTACCGTGACAAGTTCCTTACCTTGTCTAGGTATGCCCCAGATAACACCAACACCAATGAGAAGAAGCAAGAGAGGTTTCTGAATGGACTTCATGATGAGATGCAATGTGTCTTGGTCAGCATTCCCTTTGCAGACCTGGAGTCATTGGTTGACTCTGCCATTCAGATGGAAGGCAAACTCAAGCAAGCTGCAGAGAACCGCAAGCGCCGTATGATGTATCAAGGCAACTCAAGCAACTTGCAGAAGCCAAGGGGAAATCCACCTATGGGTTTTGCCCCTAGACCTATGAGGCCATCTGCACCTGCTCCACGTCCCAACTTTCCCAACCGTATGACCGGCAATAACTTCAACCGTACACCTCCAAGACCTAATGGCAACAACTTCAACCCCAATACCCCAAGGCCAAATGGCGCACCTGCGCTGCCCAAGTCTGGTGACAAGTCTGGTGTTACCTGTTATGAGTGCGGAATCAAGGGGCACTACTCCAATGAATGCCCAAAGAAGCTGAATGATGCATCCAAGACCACTGCTCCTGCTCAGCAACAACGCCGTGTTGGAAATGGCAAGAATTATCCACCAAGGAACCAGCCTCACCCTCGAGGCCGTCTGAATCACATGAATGTTGAAGAAGCTCAGGAAGCAACCGACATTGTGCTTGGTATGTTCCCTGTTAATTCAGTTCCTGCAAGAGTTCTGTTTGATTCTGGAGCTTCACACTCATTTGTTACTAAGTTATTTGTTGATAAAAGTGGACTTCAACCAACACCCATGAAACATGCCATGTTAGTACAAATACCTGGGTCAACAACAAGGGCTGAGTGGAACTGTTTGGCAGTTCCCATAGAAATTCATGGAATAGCTTTCTTAGCCAATTTGATAGTGTTGGGAACTAAAGGTTTGGAAGTAGTTCTTGGTATGAATTGGATGTCTTTCCATCAAGGAGTGATAGATTGTGCCAAAAAGACCATCACCATGAAGAGTAGCACTGGAATTGTAGTAAAGCATGTGTCCGTAAAACCATCCCAAACCACCCGATGTCATAAGAGTATCTCAGGACTAACTCTAGAGCAACTTCCCATCGTCTGTGAATACCCGGATGTGTTTCCCGATGAGCTACCCGGAATGCCACCGGATCGGGATATTGAGTTTATCATTGAGCTTATCCCTGGAACTGGACCTATAGCCCAACGACCCTATCGTATGAACCCAGCTGAACTAGTGGAGTTAAAGAAGCAATTGGATGACCTTTTGAGTAAGGGATTGATTCAGCCAAGTTCATCTGCTTGGAGATCACCTGTCTTGTTTGTGGATAAAAGTGACGGTTCCAGCCGACTGTGCACTGATTACCGCAAGCTAAATGATGTTACCATCAAGAATAAGTACCCTCTCCCAAAGATTGATGATCTGTTTGACCAATTGACTGGAGCTCAAGTCTTCTCAAAGATAGACCTTAGAACTGGATACCATCAGCTGAAGATCCGTGCAACTGATATACCCAAAATAGCCTTCACTACCCGATACGGATTGTATGAGTACACCGTAATGTCCTTTGGATTAACCAATGCCCCTGCCTATTTCATGAATCTCATGAATAAGGTTTTCATGGAGTTTTTGGATAAGTTTGTGGTTGTCTTCATTGATGACATTCTTATTTACTCCAAGTCTGAAGAAGAGCATGCAACCCATTTGAGATTAATCTTAGAGACCCTGAGAGAGCATCAGCTATATGACAAGTTTAGTAAGTGTGAGTTTTGGTTGAAGGAAGTTGGATTCTTAGGCCATGTATTATCAGCTGGAGGAGTGTCAGTGGACCCAAAGAAGATCAAATCAGTCATGGAATGGGAAGCCCCTACCACTCAAACAGAGGTTAGAGGTTTTCTCGGATTAGCAGGATATTACCGCAAATTTGTTGAAGGGTTTTCAAGCATTGCCAGTCCCATGACCCAACTATTGAAGAAGGACAAGAAGTTTGAATGGACCCCTAAATGTGAAGAAAGTTTTCAAGAACTCAAGAAGCGATTGGTGACCGCCCCCGTCCTAACCATGCCCGATATCACCAAAAACTTTGATGTCTATTGCGACGCCTCCAAACTTGGACTTGGTTGTGTGTTAATGCAAGAAGGCAAGGTCATAGCATACCTCTCCCGGCAGCTTTGACCTCATGAAGAAAACTATCCAACCCATGATCTGGAGTTAGCAGCCGTAGTTCTAGCTTTGAAGACCTGGAGGCACTATCTTATGGGTAACCGTTGCGAGATCTACACCGACCACAAGAGTTTGAAGTATATTTTCACCCAGAAGGAGTTGAACATGAGGCAGAGAAGATGGATAGAGTTAATCAAGGATTATGATCTTGAAATTCATTATCACCCCGGGAAGGCCAATGTAGTGGCCGACGCATTGAGTAGAAAGCCATGCACCTTGAATATGATGATCAAAGAGGAGCAACCCATGTTGCACCAAGAGTTTGAAAAATTTGGATTGGAACTAGTCAGTCAAGGATTCTTAGCCAACCTTGAGTTTCAACCCACCTTGATGAGCCAAATCAAAGAAGCCCAGAAGGGAAATGAGAGTATTGACGGAATTAAGCGCGGAATTAGTTCCAGCAAGGTGCCAGGATTTGAGGAAGATGACCAAGGAGTTCTCTGGTATAAAGGACGTATCTGTGTGCCTGCTGATTCAGAATTGAAGGAAGTCATTCTGAAGGAAGCTCATGAGACACCTTACTCCATCCACCCCGGTGGAACCAAAATGTATCAAGATTTAAAGGAACAGTTTTGGTGGCATGGAATGAAGCGTGAAATTGCACTGTTCATATCTAAGTGTGATATTTGTCAAAGAGTCAAGGCTGAACATCAATGTCCTGCTGGATTGCTGCAACCTTTGCAAGTTCCGGAATGGAAGTGGGAATCAGTTGGAATGGATTTCATTACTGGATTTCCAAGGTCTAGCCGCGGAAATGACTCTATCTGGGTTATTATGGATAGACTGACCAAAGTTGCCCACTTTATTCCTGTAAAGACCACTTATACCTCAGGACAGCTGGCTGATCTTTATCTATCTAGAATTGTTAGTTTGCATGGAGTCCCTAAAACCATAGTTTCTGATCGAGGAACCCAGTTCACCTCAAGATTTTGGAGAAGTTTGCACCAAGCCTTGGGAACCAAATTAGCCTTTAGCACAGCTTACCACCCTCAGACTGATGGACAGACTGAAAGAGTGAATCAAATACTTGAAGATATGCTGAGAGCCTGTGTTCTAGCCTATGGAGCTAAGTGGGAAGATTGTCTGCCTTTTGCGGAGTTTTCCTACAACAACAGTTATCAAGCCAGTTTGCAAATGGCCCCATTTGAAGCTTTATATGGAAGAAAGTGTCATACCCCTTTGAATTGGTCTGAAACTGGAGACAGTAAGATATTTGGACCTGACATTCTGCAAGAAGCTGAGGAGAAGGTTCGCATGATTCGTGAGTACCTCAAGGCAGCCCAGTCTAGGCAGAAGAGTTATGCTGACAAGAGACGCAGAGAACTGACTTTCAAGATTGGAGATTTTGTCTATCTTAGAGTATCACCTCTCAAGGGAATGCAGAGATTCCAAGTAAAAGGAAAGCTTGCACCAAGGTATATTGGACCCTTCAAGATACTAGGCCGCAGTGGAGAAGTGTCTTATCAGTTGGAAATGCCCCCTGAATTGTCTGAAGTGCACGATGTTTTTCACGTGTCTTTACTTCAGAAATGTCTTGAAGTTCCGGAGAAGCCAGAGATCTTCAAGAATATTGATCACCGTTCTGTGGACATCAACAAGGATTTGACCTATCGTGAAGTGCCTATCCATATCCTCGAGGAAGCATATCGAACCACTCGAACCCGAAGCATCAAGTTTCTGAAAGTTCAGTGGAGTAATCACACAGAAGATGAAGCCACTTGGGAACGAGAAGATTACCTTCAGAAAGAATTTCCCAATCTCTTCAGTTCTTAGTTAGTGAATCTCGAGGACGAGATTCTTTTTAAGGGGGGAAGATTGTAACAACTCAAAAATTTCTAATCCAATTCCTATTAATTAAAGTGCCAAATTTTGGACCAAGATAAAACTTTTTCATCTCATATTGCATGTATGCATGGAATTCTAATATATGTCTTTTATGATTTCATGTGTGTTATAATTTATTGTGCAATGATTAGTTAATTCAAACTTAACCAACAGAAGCATTAGAGAAGAACCACAAAGACCAAAAGAACCAGAAGCAAGAGAAATAAAGAAAAAGAGAAGAAAAGTTTGATCTAGAAAATATTATTGACTACCCTACTTTGGACACTTAGATTAAGCCTTCTGTAACTCAACTAAGGGTGTGGTCAGTTAGTTGAGCTTGACCAGGCTGCATACTAACTTGACCAAGAAGTTTCAAACAAAAATTCAAATTCTAACCTAACTCAAACATCTGCCAAAGTTTGAATCTGAATCAGCAACCAAACCCTATTTTCGAATTCAAATTCTTGCAAACCATGATATTTCCTCAGAACAATAATAGATTTGGAGTCCTTATGAATTATCTTGACAACCCACGGTGGCAGTTTTCACAATTTCAAAATTTAAAGTCATGCGGGCATTTGACCGAACACTTGGTGGGCAAATCTCATTGAAATCAAAACCACTGTGGATGATGCCGAGTTCATGCACCCTAGCCCTGTAGCCATACCCATGGACTCCCCCTCTGTCGATCTCCAGCCTCCCCTGCCCCGACCCGGGCCGTGAGACATGGAAGAAAGGGAGGAAACAGCCCGGACCCCCTCTCCTTGCCCCTCTGCCCCCCTGCAAGCTACCGACCGGCATGAGCTCGCTAGAGCATGCCCATAGTGCCCCGACGCCAAGACCTCACCCCAGCAGCACGCTCTCAAGGCCGCCACGCCCGGCTTTGCCCTTTTGCACGTCGCCAGACACCCGCCCCGGCCACCTTCTGGACACCCCGCTCCAGCCCGCTCCGGCCTATAAAACCCCCCTCGGAGCACACCATCGAACCCACACCAGCTCCAGCAACCTCCCAGACAACCTCTCTTCCCTCTGCTCTCTCTCGTTCGTTGTAGCCAGCTCCGCCGGCGAGCTCCTGGACGCGGGTGGCATCACCGCGTTCGGCCACCGTTGGACGAACGGACGCCGGGAAGTGGAGGAGAAGGGCCGCTGGAATCTTTTCTGCCCCGCGCCGTCGAGTTCTCCCTCCCCTACGTCCCTCGCTGTCGTCGTCCTCTTCTCTACTGCATGCCGGTGAGCTCCCGCCCTTGCCGATGGAAACGACGCCGACGCGCCGTTGGATTAGAATCCAACGGCAGCGTACCGGTTCGGTCACTTAATTGACCTGACGCGTAGGCCCCGCATGTCAGGTTTGAAATTTGAACGTCGCCCGCCCCCGGCAAAGCGGTACTGGGCTGGCCCATTCGGGTTTCTTCGGAAACGGCCCAGTTCAGTTAGCTTTCGGTCCGAAGCGATTTTTTTATTTCCCGCCCGTTTTAAATTTGTTTCAGAGATGATTTTCAAATTTAAATTCCCGGAGATTTAGAAATCCATTTCTAGCAAATAAATATGCGTTGGAAAGCTTAGGAAATTAGCTAGCCCCTGGAATCATTCATAATCCAATTTGAGTTAGTGATTTAATTTAATAAGGATACTTTGACCATAGCCTTCTTAATCTTAGGAAAACTCTAGAAAATTGTTTAAACCTCCTAAAATCTTGAAACTTGGTTTATGAGCTCACTAGTCAACTTATCTACTGTTTAGTCCAACCTTAATCAATTAAAACCTTGTTAGTGCTATCAATTAGACCCTAATCTAGCCCTAGTGTGTAGCATAAAATGATAGATCCCCAATATACACTTAGTTAATTTTTTCTTTCCTCACTACCAATTTACTTAATTAATCCCTCTCCACTTGAACTAGCCCTAATACCCCTAGTCTCATACCAATGCTACGAAAGTGAACAACACATAGCACATGGTAGAAAAATCTAACTTACACACTTAATGAAAACTTGGAAGAAAACTTGCAACCCAACTCAATAAAATCCAACATGAATTCTATTGTTTGAAAACAAGTATGTGTGCTTGGAGTGTTGTTAGTATTGTGTAGTGATTGTGTGCATTGTGTTTATTCATTATTAGACGCTAGTGTTGCTGAGGAGGATATTGAGGGGGAATTTTATCAAGAAGAAGAAGACTACCCCAGACACTTTGCCAACCAAGGCAAGCCATCTTTTGAATCATAATCCACATGCCTAGTTTTCCTATTTCATTCTATTTGTTTTTAAGTAAATTGCATGATTGAATTGCTACTCTAGAAGGTTAGTTGTGTAGTGAGATCTTGCTTAGCAAGAGTATCAAGCTGAGTTTATCCTACACTTTAGTGGTATCATCACTCTATATAGTTGCCTAGTCGCTAATAAAATTGAGGCTATCTATAAGGGGAACCTTATTTGAAATTGGTTACTTGAACTTGACAACTTGAATGGGAGATTTCTACTACATGATGGTTTTATGAAGGAAAAATAATCTTGACTAAGGACTATGGAATGTATTTGCTAAATGATAACAAGTGATGTACCATGTGAGCCAACCATTACCGTACGACCACATTACCCCTAAATGGGAAGGGGCTTAATCTGTAGCTTGTTTATTCTAGTATGGGAGATCTTGTATCACCTTTTATAGAAGTAAGTCATGCGTGGGTGCTTCTGAACCGAGTGGAAAATTTCCATTCATGCAGCACTCTGCAGCGGGCAAAACTATGAGTGCCAGAATGGACTCTTAGGGAAGGATCCTATACTAGAGTAGACAAGTGAAGGAGTTTGTTTGATTATCTGAACCTCGCATACTTTGTGTATGACGATCCGTGGATTTCTCTCGGCAGATGTATCGAATCTTGTGGGTAAAGTGTACCCCTCTGCAGAGGTTCAAAACTATTCAAATAGCCGCGTCCGCGGTCATGGACAGTTGGCAAACTGTACTTGATTTTTGTCAAGAATGTTAGCAATTTATGGGGAACTTGGTGAATGACTTGACTTGACATTGATGTTGACACACTTGAAGTTTCTCTTTAGATTGAACTTAGCGAATTAAATCTTCTTCTCTATTAAGGAACATTCTTGGGAAATAAAACTAGCTTTTGCAAATAAACTTAGTGCTTAGTCCACCATATCAGCATTGCATACCTACTTCATCATTTTGTTTATAATATGGTTTGCGAGTGCATCCAATGTACTCATGACTGTGTCCCTGGCTATCAACTTGGCCAGACTATGGGGAAGAGTATCCGGAGGAAGGTTATGAAGAAGAGTACCAGAACTAAGATCATCTCCTGAGTTGCCATTGCCTGGAGGGTGAAGGCATGGACCCGAAGACGTTATTTCCGCTGCTATATTGTGTTGTAATATGAACTTGGTCACTATGACCATTTGTATTCGAACTATTCACATTGTAATGTCTATGGAACTGGTTACCAACTACGTTATGTGTATCACAACAATGATTCTGGGATTGTGGTGGAATACATAACGGGCACTTTGAATTTTTGGAAATTCGGGTGTTACACTACCATCATACGAACTCATGTATTGTTATTGTCCGAGGCATCCGGCTATCCCATCAAATGACATTGAGATTTGGTGATGCATTTTAGCGATAAAAAACTATATCTTTGGGGCATGCTTTACAAGCGCTCGCTAGTACAGGGGCCTTTTAAGGCCCCCCGTCGTAAGCATGCCATGTGCGATGTGAAAGATTGCTTACAAACCAGCAAATCAACCGTGTCGGAGGCCCAGGCGGGCTCCAGCGTGGACACAACACAAATAGATAAATGGAAGAAAACGTTGGTAAATATATCGCACACGGTTTCGTAAGAGTTAACCATCGATAATGTCACACATGGTTCTTTCTTGAATGTCGTGTGCTTTTATTTCACAATTGATGCATGCAAAATTCATGCATGAAGTTTGTAGTTTATTGATGCATATTCCAACATATTTAGATGTTATAATCATGTTTTGCATCGATTTATGGGGATTCTCCATCAATCCCCCTTATTTTGGCTATAACTCTGCAGAACAGGAAAGTCCCATTTTATATATTTTGACGTTTCAGGGACCTTCCGAAACTCAAATTGAGCGATGCTTTTCTGGCGTTAATATTTTTACGTGAGAACCAACATGAGATGAAGAAGTACGAGAGTGGGACACCAGGGCCCAAACGAGCATAGGTGGCGCAGGACCGTCGCGCCACCCTATGCCATTTGGTCGTCTAGTCTCTTATGCCGTCCGTCTTCGTCCCAGATTGATTAGGTTGACCTAAAAAGTCCTATATAAAGACCCCCCAAGGCGTTCCCTTGAGGAGGCGGCGAAGAAACACGAAACCATGAAAAAAAGGCTGTACCTACGAAGATTGGAGGAGGAAACGCTGCCGGAGTCGCCTCGGTCACTTCTCCAATCTCCCCAACATTATCAACACCGCCACCATGATGAAGCGGGAGTAGTCCACCTATGGACTATGGGTTTGTGGCAGTAGCTGATCTCTCTCTCTTGTGCTATGATGTTTAGATGCCATATGAGCTTCCCAACATGATTATGGCCCTATTATGTAATTCCTATATGGTGGATCTTTATTTTATTGGATGATTTATGAGATGTGAACCTTTATCACGTATGAGTAGATGCATATTGTTACCCCGTTCTTTATTACTTGTTCTGATCCTACTAGTATGCGAGAGCATGTGTGAGGGATGGTGTGTGTTAGATGCAGTAACTTGGTAGTAGTAGTGAATTGTGACAACAATTTCAAGAGCTTCTATGGTGTTTACCAATTCCGTTGTTACCTCAGTAGGGATAAAAAGAATGCATGTGCTATAGTTCTTAATGACAGCTGAGAATCCTTGTTGATATTCATGGACTTTGTTCCATTGTAATATGTCTATGCACGGTAGCATATTTGTTGTTCACCATCGTGCCAAAGTACCTAAGGCTATTCTCTATTAATTTTTAATACTAGATTGCTTAAAGTTGATTCCTTTCTAGTGAAGTATAAGTAAGATGTATAGTATCATCTTTATGTTAGGATGTAATGCCCATATGAATTCCTATCAAGTAATATTATCAAATTTTGTTGATGTTTCGGTTATCTATCATGTGCTTAATGCCACCACACCTTTTATGAGAGAGTAGACAAGTGAACCCATGAACCCTGGTCTTTTTAAACCATTGGAAAAACTTTTCAGCTGCGTTTACTGTCTTTTGCAATTTTAGCTTTTATTAAATTCGAAAATATGAAAAATACTTTTACCTTTTGCAACTATACTAAAAACCCCAAAACAATTGTACTTTACAATATTAGTTTTAGTTTACTTTCTATTATTTAATTTTTTGTTATTTTATTTAGCTGTACTTATTTCAAAACCTTGTGCTTGACAACCACTCGGTGGAGTTAGGGACACAAGATAAGGAACTTGTTTTGCAGGTTGCTTGACGAGAACAGAAAGACTTTTATGACGGTTCCCCGAGAGTTTGATATTAAACTCTGAGTCACCCTTGTGGGGAAGATTCTCTTGCTAAATGACTCTGCACTTGGAGTCCCAATGAATTGCCACACTTGCTTAGTGTCATCAGCGACGCTTCGCATATTCCGATCATTTCTTTTTTCTGGTCCATGCTGATGTAGACGCAACTTTAATGGTTTGAGTCTTCCCAAGCTTGCCTCCCCATATTCCATTTACCGCGTGCGATCTCGCCTTCCTCTGGCCTTCCACGTATGCGCTGGCGACAATGCCGCTTCCTTGGCTAGTCGCCAGAAATCCGGCACCCCCGTACTCACATTAATTAGCAAATTAACATAACAGTGTTATAGCCTGATTCACGCACTATAAAATCTTAAGATCGATTATGAGACGAGATCAACACCCCAGCCACAGTCATCGCGTTCTCCTCTCGATCTCTCCATCATTGTACTACATTGAAATCCAGAGACCGAGAGCTTGCAACGGCGTCCGTATCTAGGAGCAGGCTATACTATCTCATAGAGCAAGGCATGCATTTCAGGGTGACGATCACTCTCCGAGCAGCTCGCATGGAGAGGTGGATCCGTCACATGCAGCAGGAGTTTCTCAACCACACACCATAGAATTCCAAGTGCGTTGGCCTGAACTGTGAGTACACCGACACAGTGAAGAATGTGAAGTAGAAGAACCTGCCGGTAGAGAAGAAGCAACACGATGCCGTCCTGCAACTCCCTATGGCATCCGAGACTCTGGTCTTCCAAATTTGCCACGCGGATGTAGTGCTGGAGCTCCTAAGGGAGTGTTCTTGAACAACAATGAGATCATGTTCAGGGGTGCAACAATCCAGCCTGATGTCCAAATGATGGAGTACTACGGAATCACAATTCCCGAGGCACGCGACCTCTAGAGGGAGATGCCTAACCCAACCTTCAACTATCCTCCACCTCTTTATACTTTGGCGAATGCATACATTGAGACCAATCTTTCTAAGAATGATCCGAAGATAGCAGCCATCACAAGAGATGAATGGTCCAATGTACCGTTGAGCTTTGAACAAGTCAAGTATGCCATTCTAGATGCTCGCCTAGAATTCAAGATTGCTAGGAAGTGCTTTCAATTGGCTAGGTACAATACCCATGTAGATCGTATCAATGTAGCTCTTATTGAATAAGTTGGATCAAGTAGTGAATAACTTGGATCAAGTAGTAAATGGGCAATCTATATGTTATATATGAAGTTATATATATTTGAATAAAGTTATATATTTTTAAATGAGGTTGTACGATGTCCAATCGAATTAAATGCATAGCAAACTCTTTTCCAATCACAAAATGTATGAGATTATTTGTATCACACACCATTCTTCCCTGAATTTCGTTTGCGATTGAGACTAACGCAATCCGTTTTCTCTCTTGAAGGGTATGCGATAGGTGAAAGTTGTTTCGAGTCGCACACGATTTCAGAGAGCAGGCCGTGTGTGAAATAAGGCCCATAAGGGCCCAGCAAGCCTAACCCTATCTTGCTCATCTTATCTACGAGTGGTCCCCGTCCGGTCTCACTTGCATTCCACAGCCGCCACACTCTTCTTCAGGACTAGCAGCGACCCCAGCCGACCGGTCTCACTACCGATGACAACCACCACAACTCCGTCTCTAATAAGGATCTTCTCGCTAATGGCTTGCTTGTTGTTGTCTCATGCCCACCCATGTGGTCATAGGCTGGAGGTGCCGTCGAGAATGCCGATCAAGTTGCCTCGTCTTTGCCAGCTTAAACGTGCATACGCGATGCCTCCCTAGAGGTATATGTTGTTAGCATGCAGTTTTTACTTATCTATAGTGCAAATCTGCTATGTAAGCACTGTTAGCAAGGCCGGATCCATTAGAATATAGTGTGTATTTTGATACGGAAGTACCGTTAGCAAGGCCGGATCCATTAGAATACTTATATAGTGCGGATCTATATATTACTACTGTTTTCGTTCTTTTATATAGTCAACTCATGATATTAATCAAACTTATATAGGGACGATATTTTGGTGGCACTGCATAAGAACTGCAGAGCCTCCGTTTTGTTCAATTGCTGCTATCTAAGAACACAAATCATTTGAACTATATTTATTTTATCAACTTTAACATTAATGTTCTAGTTCTAATGATTTTATTGTGCAATTTTTCTACTCTGAGTGCGGCATCCAGATTAGGTCCAGTCAGGATGCAAGCATATGGGTCGGTTGTGCCATCTCATGTACTTTTTAATGTTGCAACAACCACAACAATATCGATGAGTATCTATCTCAAGGAATCAAATTAATCTAATTTTGCTTCCATTTTGCCACTGATTTATTTCTCTATTTGTACTTAAATAGATGATATGCATATCATTATCTGAGCTGTGGCCCAGACCGCCTATCACCTTTCTGAGGTTTGGATTCACTGAAAAGTGTTGCCCATATTTTATAAAGGGACGAGAAGATTGAAGATTGAAGTGAAGGTTTAACAAAGGCTACCATCAGATATGGTGAATCATTGCCAGCAAAACCTTTGTACATGAGACAAAGATGTAACCAAGAAATATAGAACACCTAGCTAGCTATTTGAATTGCTAGGAATTCAATGTATGTAGAAATTCATGTACATATTGTGTATAAAATATGTGGAAATGGAAGCACATGAGGTGTATGAGATGTACAATGAAACAAAATTTTCTTGCAATGCTGATTAATGGTTTACTGCTATGCAATAATAACACACACCGCAAGCTGTGTAAATCACCGTTTGCAATTTACTATACTCCTGACGGTTAAATACAAATAAGCATGTAGGATCTCTGACTAACTGTGACCTTTAAAAATTATTTACCACACGTTTCCTTGACTATGCCGTGTGCACAAGTTTAGCTATCTCACACAGTTCTTGAAACCGGGTGCGTTGATCAGCTTCATCGCACACCCTTGCATAACGATAGTTTTTCAAGCATGTGCGATAGGCCAAATCGACTGTGTGTGAAGGCTTGTTCTATACTAGTGCCTCCTTATTAAATACTCATCATAGTAGCGCCGACGACAAGAATTTCATGGTGTATAGACACATTATATCTACAATGCACCAGACCGTCCCTAAAAACTCAATTTTGTGTCTAACCTAGCTTGCTTCTTGTCTATTTTGACTATCCCAGGTGTCTATATATTAGACTCAGGTTACAGAGTTCAACTCTAACACATAACCTATCTTTATAACTAATTACAAGTCTAACTGTAGCCTAACGCGTACACATATTCCACACATATTTTCAACAAACTCCACCTTGGTGAATATGACATTTGCCATCTTGAAGCCGTGGTGCTCAAACATCTGTATACTTGGAATTGAATAATTAATCATGAGCTCTGTTGTTACTCCCTTGAATTCACATGCAAATGTAGTTCCTTTCATCACAGTCAATGCATCCACGGAAATTATATTTCCAATACAACATATTCATCTGGGGATATACCTTTGATGGTTTTGATAGAAGTTGCCAATCTGGTAATACATAAGGATTGGACTCTTCTTGTATTTAGTCACCTAAAAGGCGTACAATAAGCAGTTCATTCATAGAAAAATTAGGATATTAAAACACTGCGTCTTAACAACACAAGCAATAAATATGTAGAAAACAGAGAAAGCATTTTGATTAGAAACACACCTTCAGCGTGACACTGCATGTTTTGCAAACTTGGAGTTCTGAATGAAGGTGATGTTGTCATCCACGGGCACACACCTTATATCGTATCTCTCCACAAGTTCGACAACCAGCATCACAACGATGGTAGAGTACATAATAAAATAAATGCAGTGTAAAAATGCAGTTTATGATCAAAGAAATTTTCATTTAACCTCTTGCGATGCAAAGCGAGCCTCAACAAAGAGAGTAAAAGACCATTAGCGTCGATAATGGTCTATATCATGGTGGGGGGGGTGGGGGGGGGGGGCTGCCCCCCCGGCCGCCGCCCGCACCCCCATTCCTTGTATATGGGGAGTGATCTAAAAGATTCAACTGCTCAAGCAACCAAAAGCTGGAGGCAAAAAATAATAATAATAATAAACTATTCAGAGAATAAACAAATGTCATAAGAATCTAGGAATAACAACCAGGCGTAATAGCACGATGGGATTTATTGCAGGTGATGGACATGTGAGCTCAAGGCTTATTTGGGATTTTCCATCTTTACCAGGTGCCACAGCCAGCGAAGCCTTTGAGCTCTAGCAAAGGAATCAATGGCAAAGCTATTTGACGATTCATGTGTCAATTACTAAGCTACACTTATCCTCGTTTTTAGGCCGGCCCAGTAGCACCTCCGGTGTTTAGGTTTTTTCCAGTCTTGGAAAGCTTCTGTAAGCTTCTGGTTTGGTTCCTTCTGGTTTATTTATTTTCTCTTTTCTTT
Organism: Dactylis glomerata; assembly: GCA_007115705.1. Taxonomy (NCBI): domain Eukaryota; kingdom Viridiplantae; phylum Streptophyta; class Magnoliopsida; order Poales; family Poaceae; genus Dactylis; species Dactylis glomerata. Next base: position 85,477 of record QXEO01000265.1, on the reverse strand, counting down.
TCTTTGTTTTTTCTTTTTCTGGTTCTTTTTTGTTTTTGCTTTTATTTTTATATTTATTTATTTTATTTTTAGTAAAGAAGAAAAGTTTTGAATCTTGAACAATTTTAAAATTTGAATAAATTTAAATTTGAATATATTTTCAAATTTGATTTTATTCAAATTTAGATATTTCTAAATTTTGATGATTTTCATATTTTATTGTTTTATATGTGAACATTTTTTAACTACAAAATGTGTTAAAATCTTATATATGAACAATTTTTAAATATGAATAATTTTTAATTTTGAATAATTAAATACCTGAATTTAAAATTTGACCAGTTTTTATATCTAAACAAATGCCCTACTAATAAAGGCTCAAAAGTGCAAACAAGAAAAGCATGCTAGAAACTATGCATAGAAGCAGTAGGAAACCTAGAATATGCATCTCGCGACAAAGCCCATGAAGCAACGTGTGCCACCTTTAGAGCCTGAGGATGCAGGCATCGGTTTGGGAGTCGACGCCTGAAGCATCAAATAGGAGCACCCGGAATCAATGTAGTGTAAACCTAGCCCTCATAACGCCTTTGGCCTATAAACCCGCTTCCAGCTAACTTGGCATTTCCCTCCACTGCATCTTTCCTTGCCGACCCAAAGCCAAGCCCGACGACAATGATCAAGTCTATACCTAGTAGTTAAAGCAGTTCTTGCCCATATTTTCATCCATTTTTTAATTTCCCCTAATTCTCAAGGAAATTACATATATTGCTACTGCTTAAGTGAAAAATGGTTCATCCAAAACAACTGGGCAAGTCATGGGTTTTTCATCCATCGAACTTTACTGTGCCTACGTATGATGGCAAGCTCCACCACTGTCTGCGAGGTGATACGTCTCAAACGTATCTATAATTTTTGATGCTCCATGCTTATTTTTACACCATTTGCTTAGTGTTTTGTTACACTTCATGGCATTTTTATGCATTTTTCGGAAATAACCTATTAACGAGATGCCACAGTGCCAGTTCCCTGTTTTCTGCTATTTTTGTGTTTTAGAAAAGTTACACAGGAAATATTCTCGGAATTGGATGAAACAAAAGCCAAACATCCAGAAATTTACCGAAGCTTCCAGAGAACCGAAGAGGAGACGGAGAGGGGCCACGAACCGGCCACACAGTAGGGCGGTGCGGCCCAGGCCCTGGCCGCACCCCCTATGTGTGAGGCCGCCTCGGTCCACTTCTAACGATGCCCCTTCGCCTATAAAGACCCCCAGATGGGAAAAACCTAAACACCCGATCACTTTTCTAGAAACACATCGCGATCCGCCGCCGTCGTCGACCCGAGATCGGGAGGGTCCAGAAGCTCTTCCCGGCACCCTGCCGGAGAGGGGAATCACCACCAGAGGTCTTCTTCATCGCCATGCTTGCCTCCGGCGTGATGAGTGAGTAGTCTACCTTGGACTATGGGTCCATAGCAGTAGCTAGTTGGTTGTCTTCTCCACCATTGTGCTTCATGTTTAGATCTCGTGAGCTGCTTTACATGATCGAGACTACCTTTATGTAATTCTACATGTTGTGTTTGTTGGGATCTGATAAATATTGGTGTTATGATTGAGTTGATATGCTGAATATTATCTTATGTTATCTCTATGTTGTTTATGATCTTGCATGCTCTCTGTTGTTAGTAGCTATCTTGGCCGAGTAGATACTAGTGACTCCAAGAGGAGGTATTTATGCTCGATAGTTGGGTTCATGCCTCTATTTAATCTGGGGGAGTGACAGAAACCTCTAAGGTTGTAGATGTGCTGTTGCCACTAGGGAGAAAACAATATTCTTATGTCCAAGGGCATATGCTTTGTTTACATTATACACTTTGCTTAATGCAGTTATCTGTTGTTTGCAACTTAATACTCAAGGGGTCCTCGGATGATTCCCCGCGAGTGGATTATTAGTCATAGATGCAGTTGGATGGCGGTCTATGTATCTTGTTGTAATGCCCAGAGTAAATCTCATAGTGATCCTCTAGACATATGCACGTTATCTTTATTCTATCAATTGTCATCTGTAATTTGTTTACCCAGCATGTGTTATTTATCTTTTGGAGAGACGCCACTAGTGAACTGTAGACCCCGGTCCAATTTCCTTTATATTGCTATCACCTGTTTACTTTACTCGCACTGTTTACTTTACTCGCATACTACTATTGCTTTCCACACGCTCATTCCTTTGTTTATAGAAAACCGGTGAGATTGACAACCTCATCGTAAGTTGGGAGCAAAGTATTTGGTTATGTTGTGTGCAGGTTCCACGTTGCTACTAGTTGAAGACGCGCTAACAAGTTATCGTTAACAGCGCCCTTGTTGGAGTGTCACTAGGCTAGCAAGCATTACCTTTTGGAGTTTGGCTTTTTCTGGACTGACAAACTGATGTCTACACATGCTTCTGTTCTTGTAGACAGTGTTGGGTCTCCAAGTGCAGAGGTTTGTAGAGCAGCAGCAAGTTTCCCTTAAGTGGATCACCCAAGGTTTATCGAACTCAGGGAGGAAGAGGTCAAAGCTATCCCTCTCAAGCAACCCTGCAATTACGATACAGAAAGTCTCTTGTGTCCCCAACACACCCAATACACTTGTCAGATGTATAGGTGCACTAGTTCGGCGAAGAGATATTGAAATACAAGTGGTATAGATAATTATGAGTAGTAAATTTAATATGGAATAAAAATGGCAGCAAGCAAACAAGTAACAAAACAACAAGTAGACGGTGTGCAAAGCTTGGAAACAAGGCCTAGGGATCATACTTTCACTAGTGGACACACTCCCAACAAATATAACATAATTGAACCAATAGATAACTTCTCTTCACTATGGTACTCTGAATTACTCTCCTATTGAATAACACTAATCATTACGTAGGGCTACGAAGCACTCCTTAAAGTTCATCAAGTACTTGACAAACACCACTCATAGAGATATCCAAATCAAATCACAACTCAAGATAGATATTATTGCAACTTAGACCAAGTACTAACATGGTGCACACACTGTCAACATTACACCATGAAAGAAGGAATAGATCACTTCAATACTATCATAGTGATAATTATTCTCATAATCCATAAGAGATCACAATCGTAGCCTAGACCAAGTACCACCATGATGCACGCACTGTCACCGTTACACCATGGCAGGAGGAATAGATTACTTTAATAACACACTAGAGTACACATAATGAAGAAGAGTAACATCTACTTATTCAACATGATACAAAGCTCACGATCACATAAAGATCACATCTTGGGAGAGAGAGGTGAACCACATAGCTACCGGTAGAGCCCTCCGCCCCGGGGATGAACTACTCCCTCCTCATCATAGGAGACAGCAAGGTTGATGGAGATGGCGGTGAGGTCGATGGAGACGGCAGAGACGGCGATGGAGACCGATGGAGATGGCTCCGGGGGCACTTCCCCGTCCCGGCAGGGTCCCGGAACAGAGACTTCTGTCCCCCAAAATTTGTCTTCGACGGCGGTGGCGCTGCGGAACTATATATTCTGGAAATTTCGCCAACTCTCTTAGGGTTTTCCGTCCTGAGGCTTTATATAGGCGAAGGGGCGATGTCAGAGGTGGAGCCAGGCGGCCTCAGACCATGGCGGCGCGGCCAGGGCCTGGGCCGCGCCAGCCTGGAGTGTGGGGCCCCTGTGGCCCCCCTCCTACTTCTCTTCGGATCTCTGGAAGCTTCCGGGAAAAATAAGACTTCAGGAACTTGTTTCGTCCAATTCCGAGAATATTTCCTGTGTATCACTTCTGAAACACAAAAACTGCAGAAAATAGGGAACTGGCACTGTGGCAACTTGTTAATAGGTTAGTTCCGGAAAATGCATAAAAGTGCCACGAAGTGTAACGAAACACAAGGCAAATGGTGTAAAAACAAGCATGGAGCATCAAAAATTATAGATACGTTTGAGACGTATCAGCTTCCCCAAGCTTAACTCCTGCTCGTCCTCGAGTAGGTAAGTGATAACAAAAGAATAATTTTTGAGGTGACATGCACCTACACAATCTTGATCATATATGTAAGCATTGTGAGCTGGGATCATAAGAACTTAAAACATGGGCATGAAAGATATAATCTTGACAATATAAACTTAGCAACCATGTTATAACATGAAAATAAACACAAACAAAAGATCATGAAAATGAAACAATGAAAGTCAAACGTGTGTTCAAATCATAAGGAAAAACATACAAATGGTTTTCAGCTTGTCCTTCATGGAGAGCAAAACATAAATGCATAGGACACCTTCAAGTTTAAGAGGGTGACTAGATACAAGTAATTTGAGAACAAGTGAAACCAACAATATGAATCAATCAATGAAAACTTTGGGACAATGAACATTATACTCAGAATGACAACTATGCTCTCTTAATGGTGCATAAAGATAGAAGGTGGTGACTCAACATAAAAGTAAAAGAAAGGCCCTTCGCAGAGGGAAGCAGTGATTAAACATGTGCTAGAGCTTTTCATTTGTAAAACAGAGAGATAAAAATTGGTTTTGAGAGGTGGTTGTCTTTGTCAACAACTGGCCATGGGGTTCTTACTATCTTCCATACAAAAATGAAGCAAGTTTTTCAGAGAGAAATTGGCACTTTTGTGCTCTTTTATAAAGCTTGGCACTCCTCCCCACCTTTTTTCCTTTCACAAACCATGGCTAACCGATTCCATCGGGTGCCCACCAACATTCACATACCATGGAGGAGTGCCTTTTTTCTTTCTTTTTTTCTCTTTTTTTTTTCTTTTTGGAATAAGCAATATGGAAGATAGCAAATCCGACCACTACGTCCCCATGAGCTAAAAACAGTGTCACAAAACGAGAAGTATTTTGAAGGTTTTTTTCAAAGGTAGCACATGAAAATTTACTTTGGAATGGCTTACAAATACCATGCATAGGAATTTATAGTGGACACAATGGAAAACTTGGTTTTTGGGAGTTGGATGCACGAGTAGTGCTCATACTCAGTACAAAGTGAGGGCTACCAAAAGACTAGGATCGACCAACTAAGAGAGCAATAATGGCCATAATCATGCAAAGCGACAAAGCGACATTAAAAGAAGCATAAGATGGCATCAAAAGTAAAAAACTAAATGATCATAGAGGCTATTGGCGACTTTGTAAGAGTCTAACATGTGTGAGCATGCGCCAAGTCAACCCAAATAAAGCATCAAGGAGAAAACCAAAATAAAGCTTCCCGATAATTAAAACAACGCATGTTTTTTTTCAAAGGCTCATTAAGCAATCTCAGTTATTTGAGACAAATTATGCTACAGCAAAACCACTAAGCATACTATCAAAAAGACATCAAGCATGACATGCAAAAGCCTAAGCCGCAGTCTACACAAGCTCCTTCTTGTACCACTTTTTTGCATAAAGCTTTTTCTCTTTTCCAACACCATTCAAACTTTTTTGAGGAAACTTTTTTGATGAAAACCAACATGGACCAGAGGTCCAAATACACCTTGATGCAAAGATAGAACAAGATCTGAACAAAAATCAAGGCGAAAAATGTAAGCTAAACGCAGTAGCAGAAAAAGAGAACACTCATTGAACGATAAGAGTGAAAACTAGAGTGTTCTTGGCAAATGAAAAGCGAGTTTATCTCCTCCAAAAGAGACATGATGTGATCTAACCATTTATTGCAGCAAACAAAACTAAACTAATACTGAAAACAAAAACAACTGATGCTCCAAGGAAAATGCATAGTGCAGGAAGCAATAAAAATATAGTGTTTTGAAAGGTGACCTGATTTTTGCCGATGAAGAAGGGGGTGCCTCGGGGGCATCCCCAAGCTTTGACGCTTGTACTTCTTGGATATTTCTTGGGGTGATGCATGGGCATCCCCAAGCTTGAGCTTTTGTCCATTCTTCAACTCATCTCATCATTCTCTAATCCCTACACTTGAAAACTTCCTTCATACAAAACTAAACACAAATCTATTAGCAACATTAGTGCAAGCATAACATATAATCAACCTCTTTTTGCTTCAGGTTTCAAACCAAAACCACCACATATATAGCAAATACTACTGTAGCAACTTCCCCACAAGTTCCGTGATCAAAAGAACTCAAAAGAAAGCGATAAAGCGGCAAACACAAATATTGGCAGAAATCTGTCAAAACAGAACAGCTGACAAAGGTCGAATTTTTGAGGGGTTTTCTGTTGCTCAAATCAAAATGTGTTCAACTAATGAAAGTTTGGATATAACCTGGGACAAATGCACAAGAAATCGCAGGTCCAAAATATATACAGAGAATTTATACGAATTTTTACGGTGCAGCACCAAAAACAGTTTCAGGACAGCAACATCACCAAATCTTACCTCAATCAAATTAGAGGCTTCTCTTGGCACAAAAACGAAATAAAAAGGATAAGGAGCGGTCATTACAGTAGTAATAACTTCCAAGACTCAAATAAAAGAAAAAGTACTGAAAGTAAAACATTGGGTTATCTCCCAAGAGTGCTTTTCTTTAACGCCTTTGAGCTAGGCGCAGTAATTTGCAAAGATGCTCATATGGGCGCCATATAAGAGCTTGAGGCAAAGGCGCCATATAGGAACTTAAAGCAATAGAGAGCATCAAAAAGCAAGTATGGAACACGTTTAAATCTAAACTACTTCCTATGAAAAATAGTCTTGTAAAGAGACAAGTCATAAAAGCGCAAAGCAAAAAGCATAAGAAAGCAAAACAAGTACAACTTCAAGAATTGCAACATAAAGAGGGGAAACTCAATATTGTTGAGATCCATCAAACCATGTTTCCCTCTCTCATAATAACTTTCAGTAGCATCATGAATAGAATTAACAATATAATTATCACATAAAACATCCCTATCATGAGCCACATGCATAAAAGAATTAATACTCCCCACATAAACTATAGTAGTAGGAGCAGATTCAACAGAATAATTATTCTCATCACCATATTCATCAAAAATAGGAGGCATATTGTAATCATAACTAATTTTATCCTCAATAGTAGGTGAACTGAAAATATTATACCCATCATCATAACCATCATAAACTAGAGGTTTAGTATCATCACAAGCTAAAGAACAGCTATTTCGCAAAGCATATTCTTCAAACATATCATCATAAGAAGGAACATCTGATAACCCACAAGTATAGGGGATCGCAACAGTCTTCGAGGGAAGTATTACCCAAATTTATTGATTCGACACAAGGGGAGCCAAAGAATATATGTAAGCCTTAACAGATGAGTTGTCAATTCAGCTGCACCTGGAAACAGTCTCGCTCGCAGTGGTTTATCAGTAGCAACAGTTTTATAGCAGTGACAGTAGAAAAACAGTAACAGCAGTAGTAAAAGTAGCAGTAGAAGTAACGGTTGTAAACAGTAGGAACAAATACTGTAGGCATAGGGATGGATAACGGGCGTTGCATGGATAAGATAATTCATGAAATCAATGAGATACGGGCATTGCAGATAAATAATGATAAAGCATCCTAGTACAAACAATCATAGGCATGTGTTCCGTATATAGTCGTACGTGCTCACAAGGAGAAACTTGCACGACATCTTTTGTCCTACCAGCCTATTGCAGCAGGGCCTCAAGGGAAACTACTGGTAATTAAGGTACTCCTTTTAATAAAGTACCGGAGCAAAGCATTAGCACTCGGTGAACACATGTGATCCTCACATCATAGCCATCCCCTCCGGTTATCCCAATTTCTGTCACTTTGGGGCCTCGGGTTCCGGACAACAATATGTGTATACAACTTGTAGGTAAGACCATAAACAACAAGTATCATCATAGAAATAATAACATGTTCAGATCTGAAATCATGGCACTCGGGCCCAAAGTGACAAGCATTAAGCACAACAAGTTGCAACAATGTCATAGACACTAAATAAAGATACTAGGCACTCTGCCCTATCAATCTCATATCAAATTACATGAACAATCTCATCCAATCCCTACCATCCCCTCACCTACAGCGGGGGAATTACTCACACATGGATGGGGGAGTCATGGATGGTCGATGGAGGAGCGTCGGTGGTGATGGTGATGAAGATCTCCTCCGAATCCCCGTCCCGGCAGGGTGCCAGAACGGAGTTTCTGGTTCCGAATCGCGGTTTCTGATAGCGGCGGCGCAGCGGAAGTCTATCTGGGAAAAACGCCGTCTCCCCGATCTTAAGTCGTCAGGGGGTATATGTACGCAAGAGAGGAGGTCGAGAGGGGGCCTGGGGCCACCTCACATAGGGGTAGCGCGGCCAGGGCTGGCCCGCGCCACCACCTTGTGACGGTGCCTCGAGCCACTTCTCCCTCCGGTCTTCTGGCTCCGTGGGTCTTCTGGTGAAATAGGATTTTTCATGATTTTTCCCGGATTTTTACTGGAAGTTGAATTTCTGCACAAAAACGAGACACCAGAGCAATTCTGCTGAAAACAGCGTCAGTCCGTGTTAGTTGTATTCAAAACACACAAATTAGAGGAGAAACAATAGCAAAAGTGTTCGAGAAAGTAGATACGTTTTGGACGTATCAACTCCCCCCAAGCTTAGCTATTTGCTTGTCCTCAAGCAATTCAGTTAACAACTGAGAGCGATAAAAGAAACTTTCACGAACACATTTGCTCATATGATGTATATATACTAACTATGTGATCAAGTACTCAGGCAATTCATAATAAGAAATATGCAACTAATGTCACCTCATAGTCAAGCAAGCTATGAAAGAGTGCCAATGCACTAATAACAAGTAACATGTGCATGAGAAGCTACAAGATTGTAATATGCATAAATGATATGAGAGAATGGTATCCCACTTGCCTTTATTTGTAGAGCAAAACATAAATGCTGAGGCACCTCTGAAATCCAAGGGAAGACTAGAAGTAGAAATATCAGAGGTACAAGCATCAAAGTTATACCACAATTAACCGTGTTCTGGGACAAGCACATTACACTAAGAATAACAGCTATGCTCTCAAGAAGTGCTTAAAGTTAGAAGATGGTGACTCAACATAAAAGTAAACGAATGACCCTTCGCAGAGGGAAGCAGGGATTTAACATGTGCTAGAGCTTTTCATTTGTAAAACAGAGATAAAAGGTTCTTTTGAGAGGTGGTTGTTCTATGTCAACGACTAGCAATGGGGACTTACTATCTTCCATAATAAACAAGTGAGAGCGGTTCCGAGTTCTTTGAAATTTGGCACATTGGTGCTCTTTTTATAAAGCTTTGGCACTCCTCCCCACCTTTTTCCTTTCTCAAACCATGGCTAACCGATTCCATCGGGTGCCCACCAACTTTCACATTCCATTGGAGGAGTGCCTTTTTTCTTTCTTTTAGAATTGAGATTATAATGGTCTGACCAGCTCCTTTGCAAAATTAATGACGAGCAGATGAAGCTGCCTAGTCGAGGGGTACTTAATTTAATATGGAAGATAGCAATTCCGACCACTACATCCCCATGAGCTAAAAACAGTGGCACAAAATGAGAAGTAGTTGAAAGTTTTGAAAGGTAGCACATGAAAATTTACTTGGAATGGTTTACAAATACCATGCATAGGAATTTATAGTGGACTCTTTGGAAGACTTGGTTTTTGGTAATTGGATGCACGAGTAGAGCTCATACTCAGTACAAGTGAAGGCTAGCAAAAGACTGAAAAGCGACAATCGAGAGAGCAATAACTATCATAATCATGCTTGCGACAAAACAAAATTAATATAGGCATAAAAATGATACAAGAACTCTGAGGCAAATTAGATCATCGAGGCTTAATTGACTTTTTGTTCAGTCATATGCATGCTTGAGCATGTGCCAAGTCGATTCAAATGGAGCTTTCAGAGGTGGATACCACAATATCATACCATACTATGAATAAAACAATGCATGCAAGCGTCTACATGACATGCTACAGGCTAATAGTAGATTGAAACTAATCATATGAAAGCAAGAACTACAAAGCATCCATTAGATGACATATACCTTACATGAACTGACTAAGCATGTCCACATAGATGAGTATATGTACAAAAATGAAAACAAATAGAGTTCATACCAGCCTCTTACCACATCTCGGATTGTCATATGTCGTCATTATTGCTCTTCACTTGAGTGGCTTGAATAATATAAAGTAAATACCAAGCTCCAATGGAGTAACGGGAGACTGAACTCTGCAGCAAATTTTACAAAACCGAAGAAGAACAACAAATATTTTTGACGTTTTCGATTTTTGAAAGCAAAAGCGGAAGGAAATAGCAACAAAGCAAAATATTTTTTTGGATTTTTCAAATAGAAAACCGAAAATAGCAAGTAAAGCAAACCAAAGGTGGAAAACTAAAGAACCAAATAGAGAGAAACAACGGAAATATTTTTGGTCTTTTTGTGTTTTGGAAGCAATGAAAACAAGAACGAGAATAGTAAAGAAAGCGAAACATGAATATACAAAGATCCGACAGAATACGATATGTAGATGAGTGAATCGTCGGCGTACCTCCCCCCAAGCTTAGGCTTTTGGCCTAAGTGGAGATCAATCCCAACTCGGCCAACTCTGCCATGAGGTGGCGCCCTCGTGGTGTGACGAAGAAGCACCATCGTCCTGATAAGAGTTTGAGGATGCCCCGGAGTGGTACGTGGTGAAATGATAGGGGGGCTCCTCCTCTTCCTCCTGGACCACCACGCCGTGTTAGATGTTGAAACCAAGCAGCCTAAGCTGATCGTCCAACTCCACCTTCGTGCGCGACCATGGCTTCACGTGAATGCTGAACAAGTTAAGCTGAGGCAAGGGAATTTCCATTTCCTCTCCATCAATGAATAACATCCTGTAAACTAATTTCCCTGCACAAGAGTTAGCAGTAACAAAGTGATGGAGTTTCATAGCAGCAAGATCAAGCCTCTGTGGAGCCAACAATACATCATTAGGAGCAATAGAAAGTCCTAGCTCAGCAACAATACGCGCGGCAATAATACCTCCATAAATAGGTCCCCTAGCGGCTAGGCGACGAGCAATAACAGCACCAAGGTTATACTTCCTACCAATATCAAGAGTGGTAGCTAGAAAAGCTAAATGATAGTTGGAGATATTGCTAGTGTTTTCTCCACCAAGTACACTAGTTGCAAGATAGTAAGTAAAATATCTAATAGCTGGGAGCTGAATATTTCTTATCTTGCCCTGCTGTGCGTTGCGGTCGTCATCATTGGTCACCCCTCGGTAAAGCTCCAATAAATCAGCGGGGTGATTTTGTATCTTCTGGGCCGTTCCAAACATGGGAATACCTAAAATAGAACAAAACCTCTCCAAAGACATGGTGATAGACTTATCATAAATCTTAAATGCAACAGAAGGGTTGTAATGAGAGTTAATAAATTTAAAACTTTCAACGAAAGTCTTTGTAAGTAAAGCATATTGGTCTCTTTCATCTGCCACATAATCTGTCAACCCAACCCTGTTAATAAGGAGCAAGAAATCATCAAGAATTCCTGCATCACTCAAGAAGTTAAAACAAGGAAAGGCGGATGGATGTGCATCTCCATCATCCCCTTCTGGGTTTGGTGACATGAGATCCTCATTATAGGATATCCTATATTGAGCAGTGGATCTTGAGGGCCTTGATGACCTTGGTGCATCACTTTCAAACACTTCTCCATATGTGAAGTTGGCCATCTCCTTCTCTGAAATTTTTCAACAAGCTCATAAAAAGTGATTTAAAGACAAGCAAATGTAGGAAACTACTATAGAGGGTCACTAGAGAGTTATCATGCATCAACATAATCTTTCTAAACAATAGAACAAGCATGCATACTCATTTATACTGTCACCTACAATGCTAAAATACTCAAGAAATACCCTACCAAAAGAAAATCTACTTGGACAAGTGGAGGAGTCACATACCGGAGAACAAATGATCCAAGTTTCAGCAAAAATGTTGGGCTGAACAAGGAGATCGAAAAATCCAGGTGAACAACAGCAAGAACTTGAGTTTGGGCAAATGGGGCGGTGTTTTTCGGGAGAGAGAAAGAGCAGGGAAGAAGAGATGAGTGAGTGGCCTGGTGGGGCCCCCTCACACATGGGTGGCGCGGCCAGGGCTGGGCCGCGCCACCTGTGTGTGAGGTGGCGTGGCTGCCCCACCCGGTGCCTCCCAGGTGTCTCTCTGCCCCATTTTTGACATAAAAATTTATAAAGAATTTTCTGGAATTTTTCGAGAAACTTTATTTTCGAGGATTTTTCAGAAATTGGCATATCGATAAAACTCAGGCAAAACGAGGATGAAAAGATTTCAAACAAATCAAAACTAAGCATGAGCAGCTCTGAGATACTCTTAATCATACAACTAAACTGAAGGAATAAAATTTTACGAAAGTAAATAAAAGCGAGATGGGGTGGATGCGGTGAAAACGAAGTTTCGTTCATATAAATTCACTTTGCTAACAAGGTTGATCAAGTCTTGTTACCAAACTAACTTTATATGAGGCAAAACTTTGCACTTCACTTAATGCTTATGTTACCTCAACTTTGATAGGTATAGCCCCAACCATAAAAATTTGATATTCTTCCTTGGGCTTTTGCTCTGAACAAATAATTTGACCAACTTTGATGGTCTCAACATGCTTAATTGAGTTTATAGCATTTCTCCTATCAATCTTCTTGGGAAAATAAACCGTGTACTCTTTGTCATTAACATTAAAAGTGACTTTTCCTTGATTGCAATTAATAACAGCACCTGCAGTGTTTAGAAAAGGTCTCCCAAGAATAATAGACATATTATCATCTTCAGGCATTTCCAACACAACAAAATCAGTTAGTATTAAACAGCTGTTAGCAACTTGAACAGGAACATTCTCACATATACCAATAGGAATAGTAGTAGACTTATCAGCCATCTGCAAGGATATATCAGTTGAAACCAATTTTTCTAAATCAAGTCTCTTATAAAGAGAAAAGGGCATGACACTAACTCCAGCTCCCAAATCACATAAAGCAGTTCTAACATAGTTATTTTTAATGGAGCAAGGAATAGTTGGTATACCTGGATCTCCAAGCTTCTCTGGAACTTTACCATCAAAAGAATAATTAGCAAGTAAAGTGGAAATTTCCTCACTAGGAATTTTCCTTTTGTTAGTGACAATATCTTTCATGTATTTTGCATAAGGAGGCATTCTAATAGCATCAGTCAAAGGAATTTGCAAAAATAAAGGTCTCATCCATTCACAAAACCTGTTGTAGTGTTCTTCTTCCTTGGACTTGTGTTTCTTACTAGGAAAAGGCATTGGCTTCTGTACCCAATGTTCCCTCTCCTTACCATGCTTGTTGGCAATGAAGTCTTCTTTGGTGTACTTTACATTTTTATCACTCTTTTCCGGTTCTTCTTTAGCTTCTTCTTTATCTTCTTCTTTATCATTTCCTGGTTCAGTTTCAGCATCAGAAATAGAAACACTGTTAGGATCTTTACCTGCATCAGAAGATTCTGTAGTTGTTTTATGCTTCTTCTTCTTCTTGGGAGGAATATCATCACTTGAAGTGCGTTGAGAGTCTTGCTCAACCCTTTTAGGATGCCCTTCAGGATATAATGGGTCTTGAGTAGCAGCACCACTTCTTGTGCGTATTTCACATGCTTGTTTCTCTCTTGCAGCATTAGCTAGCAGATCTTGCTGCACTTTGGTAAGCTGATCAATTTGTGTTTGAACCATTTGAAAATGTTTAGCAAGTATCTTCACATCATTGGCGGTTCTCTCCACAATATCCTGCATCTTGTTAATAACTCTAGAATTCTCCAACAGATGATTATGCACCATTCTATTAAAATTCTCTTGCTTAACAATAAAATTATCAAACTCATCTAAGCATTGATCAGGAGGTTTAGCATAAGGAATATCTCTTTCATCAAAGCGTTGGAGAGAGTGTACCTCAATAGTAGATGAGCGAGGGATTGGCTTACATAATTCTTCAATAGGAGGTAAATTCTTCACATCTTTGGCCTTAATACCTTTCTCCTTAAGAGATTTCTTAGCCTCCTTCACAATTTCATCATTTAATTCAATCATCCCTCTCTTCTTCGGCGTAGGCTCTGTAGATGGCGCAGGAGTTAGTGCTGGTGCTGGCTCAACTAAAATCCAATCATCATGATTCCGGCTTATTTTAGCCATTAATTCTTCAGCTTCAGCCGGAGTTCTTTCCCTGAAAACACAACCAGCACAACTATCCAAATATGACTTAGATTCATCCGTTAGTCCATTATAAAATATGTCAAGGAGTTCATTTTTAGGCAATGGTTCTTTAGGCAAAGCTCTTATTAAAGAATAAAACCTTGTCCAAGATTCAGGCAATTTCTCTCCTTTTCCCTGTTCAAAATCAAAGATTTTCTGCACAGCAGCATGTTGAGCACTAGCGGGAAAATATTTCTGAAAGAAAGCATTAACCAAAGCAATAGGACTAGTAAGAGATCCAGGAGACAAGCTATTAAACCAAATTTTAGCAGCATCCTTCAACGAAAAAGGAAAAATCTTAGCAACAAAGTAAGTGCGGAGCTTAATATCATCAGAAAACAAATTACTCAAAGTAGAAAGCTCATTCATGTGCTCCATAGCACTCTCATCTTTAGTACCACAAAAAGGAGTTTTCTCAACAATAGATATGTAAGATAAATCCAAAGAGAAATCATAATCCTTGTCTCTAATATTGATAGGAGAAGTAGCAAACTTAGGATCAGGAGACAAATTATATCTAACAGAACGTCTAGCAAGAAGCTCTTTAACATTACCTGCATCACGAGCAGCGCGTGCTTCTGCAATAAAATCATCATTAAGCTCAATGTAAGCATCATCATCATAATCATCACTAGAACATTCCCTAGACTCAGGTGAACTAACTGGTGTAACAGTAGTGTTTCCCAACTTAGCTCTCGCAATAGTAGCCTCTAAAAAGGAACCTAGTGAACCTCTCTCATCAGGCACAGTAGAAGCATCATCTAAATTATCAGTGGTACTTTCAATCTCAGCAGAAGTAGTAGCAGTAACGTGTGGGTGTGGTGGTGTAAGCAACTTACTCATAACAGATGGCGAATCAAGAGCAACAGAGGTGTTGAGAGTCGTACCTCTTCTTGTAGTGGATGGCAATATAGGAACTTTTCCATCACGAGGTTTACCCATGATGAAAGGATTGCAGCGAACAATATGAATACCAAGTGAACTTACAGATAAAGCTATGCTCCCCGGCAATGGCGCCAGAAAATAGTCTTGATAACCCACAAGTATAGGGGATCGCAACAGTCTTCGAGGGAAGTATTACCCAAATTTATTGATTCGACACAAGGGGAGCCAAAGAATATATGTAAGCCTTAACAGATGAGTTGTCAATTCAGCTGCACCTGGAAATAGTCTCGCTCGCAGTGGTTTATCAGTAGCAACAGTTTTATAGCAGTGACAGTAGGAAAACAGTAACAGCAGTAGTAAAAGTAGCAGTAGAAGTAACGGTTGTAAACAGTAGGAACAAATACTGTAGGCATAGGGATGGATAACGGGCGTTGCATGGATAAGATAATTCATGAAATCAATGAGATACGGGCATTGCAGATAAATAATGATAAAGCATCCTAGTACAAACAATCATAGGCATGTGTTCCGTATATAGTCGTACGTGCTCACAAGGAGAAACTTGCACGACATCTTTTGTCCTACCAGCCTGTTGCAGCAGGGCCTCAAGGGAAACTACTGGTAATTAAGGTACTCCTTTTAATAAAGTACCGGAGCAAAGCATTAGCACTCGGTGAACACATGTGATCCTCACATCATAGCCATCCCCTCCGGTTATCCCAATTTCTGTCACTTTTGGGCCTCGGGTTCCGGACAACAATATGTGTATACAACTTGTAGGTAAGACCATAAACAACAAGTATCATCATAGAAATAATAACATGTTCAGATCTGAAATCATGGCACTCGGGCCCAAAGTGACAAGCATTAAGCACAACAAGTTGCAACAATGTCATAGGCACTAAATAAAGATACTAGGCACTCTGCCCTATCAATCTCATATCAAATTACATGAACAATCTCATCCAATCCCTACCATCCCCTCACCTACAGCGGGGGCCTGGGGCCTGGGGCCACCTCACATAGGGGTGGCGCGGCCAGGGCTGGGCCGCGCCACCACCTTGTGACGGTGCCTCGAGCCACTTCTCCCTCCGGTCTTCTGGCTCCGTGGGTCTTCTGGTGAAATAGGATTTTTCATGATTTTTCCCAAATTTTTACTGGAAGTTGAATTTCTGCACAAAAACGAGACACCAGAGCAATTTTTCCCAAATTTTTACTGGAAGCTGAAAACAACGTGAGTCCGTGTTAGTTCTATTCAAAACACACAAATTAGAGGAGAAACAATAGCAAAAGTGTTCGAGAAAGTAGATACGTTTTGGACGTATCAACATCACGTATGGGAGATAAAATATTATCAGAACAAACTTTCTCCACTAAAGCTGGGGAACTAAAAATATCATGCTTAACAAAACTAGCTTCCCCAAGCTTAAACTTTTCTATAGCATTAGTAATAACAGTGTTCGAAACATTCATACTAACAACACTATTAGCATGCAAATTAAGCTCCAAAGGTTTTTCAATTTTCTCTTCAAACACTTCATATCTAAACTCAGAAAAAAGACTAAAGAACTCTTTATTTTCCATTAAGCCTAACTAGTGAAAATAAAAACAAGAAACAAAAAGATGTAATTGCAGAATCTAAAGGAAATAACTCCGAGCACTAACACAGGAGGATGCGAGTACCTTTTATCTTACCTCCCCGGCAACGGCGCCAGAAAAGAGCTTGATGTCTACACACGCTTCTGTTCTTGTAGACAGTGTTGGGCCTCTAAGTGCAGAGGTTTGCAGAGTAGCAGCAAGTTTCCCTTAAGTGGATCATCCAAGGTTTATCGAACTCAGTAAGGAAGAGGTCAAAGCTATCCCTCTCAAGCAACCCTGCAATTACGATTCAGAAAGTCTCCTGTGTCCCCAACACACCCAATACACTTGTCAGATGTATAGGTGCACTAGTTCGGCGAAGAGATAGTGAAATACAAGTGGTATAGATGA
The DNA here is from genome assembly GCA_007115705.1 of Dactylis glomerata. Taxonomy (NCBI): domain Eukaryota; kingdom Viridiplantae; phylum Streptophyta; class Magnoliopsida; order Poales; family Poaceae; genus Dactylis; species Dactylis glomerata. Next base: position 68,418 of record QXEO01000265.1, on the reverse strand, counting down.
TTATGAGTAGTAAATGTAATATGGAATAAAAATGGCAGCAAGCAAACAAGTAACAAAACAGCAAGTAAATGGTGTGCAAAGCTTGGAAACAAGGCCTAGGGATCATACTTTCACTAGTGGACACACTCCCAACAAATATAACATAATTGAACCAATAGATAACTTCTCTTCACTATGGTACTATGAATTACTCTCCTATTGAATAATACTAATCATTGCGTAGGGCTACGAAGCACTCCTTAAAGTTCATCAAGTACTTGACAAACACCACTCATAGAGATATCCAAATCAAATCACAACTCAAGATAGATATTATTGCAACTTAGACCAAGTACTAACACGGTGCACACACTGTCAACATTACACCATGAAAGGAGGAATAGATCACTTCAATACTATCATAGTGATAATTATTCTCATAATCCATAAGAGATCACAATCGTAGCCTAGACCAAGTACCACCATAATGCACGCACTATCACCGTTACACCATGGCAGGAGGAATAGATTACTTTAATAACACACTAGAGTACACATAATGAAGAAGAGTAACATCTACTTATTCAACATGATACAAAGCTCACGATCACATAAAGATCACATCATGGGAGAGAGAGGTGAACCACATAGCTACCGGTAGAGCCCTCAGCCCCGGGGATGAACTACTCCCTCCTCATCATAGGAGACAGCAAGGTTGATGGAGATGGCGGTGAGGTCGATGGAGACGGCGATGGAGACCGATGGAGATGGCTCCGGGGGCACTTCCCCATCCCGACAGGGTGCGGGAACAGAGACTTCTGTCCCCCGAAATTTGTCTTCGATGGCGGCGGCGCTGTGGAACTATTCTGGAAATTTCGCCGACTCTCTTAGGGTTTTCCGTCCTGAGGCTTTATATAGGCGAAGGGGCGATGTCAGAGGTGGAGCCAGGCAGCCTCACACCATGGCGGCGCGGCCAGGGCCTGGGCCACGCCAGCCTGGTGTGTGGGGCCCCTGTGGCCCCCCTCCTACTTCTCTTCGGATCTCTGGAAGCTTTCGGGAAAAATAAGACTTCAGGAACTTGTTTCGTCCAATTCCGAGAATATTTCCTGTGTATCACTTCTGAAACACAAAAACAGCAGAAAACAGGGAACTGGCACAGTGGCAACTTGTTAATAGGTTAGTTCCGAAAAATGCATAAAAGTGCCACGAAGTGTAACGAAACACAAGGCAAATGGTGTAAAAACAAGCATGGAGCATCAAAAATTATAGATACGTTTGAGACGTATCACAAACCTTGGTTTCTCACTGAGGGAAAAACTTGCTGCTGTGCTCATCATACTGATACATCTCAAACGTATCTATAATTTTTGATGCTCCATGCTTGTTTTTACACCATTTGCCTACTGTTTCGTTACACTTCGTGGCATTTTTATACGATTTCCGGAACTAACCTATTGATAAGATGCCACAGTGCCAGTTCGCTGTTTTCTGCTATTTTTGTGTTTCAGAAAAGCTACACAGGAAATATTCTCGGAATTGGACGAAATAAGTTCCCGAAGTCTTATTTTTCCCGGAAGCTTCCCGAAGACCGAAAGAGAGCCAGAGGGGGCCAGAGGCCGTCCTCACACATAGGTGGTGCGGCCCAGGCCTTGGCCACGCCACCCTGGTGTGAGGAGCCCCTGGCTGCCCCCTGACGACGCCCCTTCGCCTATATAAAGCCTCGGGACGGAAAACCCTAAGGGAGTCGGCGAAATTTCCAGAACAGTTCCGCAGCGCCACCGCCGTCAAAGCCAAATTTCGGGGGACAGAAGTCTCTGTTCCGGCACCCTCCCGGGACGGGGAAGTGCCCCCGGATCCATCTCCATCGGTCTCCATCGCCGTCTCCGCCGTCTCCATCGACCTCACCGCCATCTCCATCAACATTGCTGTCTCCTATGATGAGGAGGGAGTAGTTCATCCCCGGGGCTGAGGGCTCTACCGGTAGCTATGTGGTTCACCTCTCTCTCCCATGATGTGATATTTATGTGATCATGAGCTTTGTATCATGTTGAACAAGTAGATGTTATTATTTAGATATTATGTGTACTCTAGTGATGTCATTAAAGTAATCTATTCCTCCTGCCATGGTGTAACGGTGACAGTGCGTGCATCATGGTGGTACTTGGTCTAGGCTACGATTGTGATCTTTTGTGGATTATGAGAATAATTATCACTATGATAGTATTGAAGTGATCTTTTCCTCCTTTCATGGTGTAATGTTGACAGTGTGTGCACCGTGTTAGTACTTGGTCTATGTTGCAATAATATCTATCTTGAGTTGTGCTTTGATTTGGATATCTCTATGAGTGGTGTTTGTCAAGTACTTGATGAACTTTAAGGAGTGCTTTGTAGCCCTACGCAATGATTAGTGTTGTTCAATAGAAGAGTAATTCAGAGTACCTTAGTGAAGAGAAGTTATTTATTTGTTCAATCATGTTATATTTGTTGGGAGTGTATCCACTAGTGAAAGTATGATCCCTAGGCCTTGTTTCCAAGCATTGCACACTGTTTACTTCCTGTTTTGTTACATGTTTGCTTGCTGCGATACTTATTTCATATCACAGTTACTACTTATAATCATCACTACCACTTGTATTTCACTATCTCTTCGCCGAACTAGTGCACCTATACATCTGACAAGTGTATTGGGTGTGTTGGGGACACAAGAGACTTTCTGTATCGTAATTGCAGGGTTGCTTGAGAGGGATAGCTTTGACCTCTTCCTCCCTGAGTTCGATAAACCTTGGGTTATCCCCTTAAGGGAAACTTACTGCTGTTCTACGAACCTCTGCACTTGGAGGCCCAACATTGTCTACAAGAACAGAAGCGTGTGTAGACATCAAGCTCTTTTCTGGCGCCGTTGCCGGGGAGGTAAGGTAAAAGGTACTCGCATCCTCCTGTGTGAGTGCTCGAAGTTATTTCCTTTAGATTCTGCAATTACATCTTTTTGTTTCTTGTTTTTATTTTTTACTAGTTAGGCTTAATGGAAAACAAAGAGTTCTGTAGTCTTTTTCCTGAGTTTAGATATGAAGTGTTTGAAGAGAAAATTGAAAAACCTTTGGAGCTTAATTTGCATGCTAATAGTGATGTTAGTATGAATGCTTTGAACACTGTTATTGCTAATGCTATAGAAAAGTCTTAGCTTGGGGAAGCTGGTTTTGTTAAGCATGATATTTTTAGTTCTCCAGCTTTAGTGGAGAAAGTTTGTTCTGATAATATTTTATCCCCCATGTGTGATGTTCCTTCTTATGATGATATGTTTGAAGAATATGCTTTGCGAAATAGTTGTTCTCTAGCTTGTGATGATACTAAACCTCTAGTTTATGATGGTTATGATGATGAGTATAATATTTTCAGTTCACCTACTTTTAAGGAGAAAATTAGTTATGATTACAATATGCCTCCTATTTATGATGATTATGGTGCTGAGAATAATTATTCCATTGAATTTGCTCCTACTACTATTGTTCATGTGGTGAGTATTAATTCTTTTATGCATGTGGCTCATGATAAGGATGCTTTATGTGATAGTTATATTGTTAGTTCTATTCATGATGCTACTGAAAGTTATTATAATAGAGGGAAACATGGTTTGATGGATCTCAACAATATTAAGTTTCCCCTCTTTATGTTGCAAATCTTGAAGTGGCACTTGTTTTATCTATCCATGCTTGCTACTATGTGCCTCGTTGATTTATTTTCTTACAAGATTCCTATGCATAGGAAGTGGTTCAGATATAAATGTGTTCCATACTTGCTTTTTTATGCTCTCTATTGCTTTAAATTCCTATATGGTGCCTTTGCCTCAAGCTCTTATATGGCGCCCACATGAGCATCTTTGCAAATTACTGCGCCTAGCTCAAAGGCGTTAAAGAAAAGCACTCTTGGGAGATAACCCATTGTTTATTTTCAGTACCTTTTCTATTATTTGAGTCTTGGAAGTTATTACTACTGTAATAACCACTCCTTATCCTTTTTATTTCGTTGTTGTGCCAAGGGAAGCCTCTAATTTGAGTGAGGTAAGATCTGGGGATGTTGCTGTCCTGAAACAGTTTTCGGTGCTGCACCGTAAAAATTCGTATAAATTCTCTGTATATCTTTTGGACCTTAGATTTCTAGTGCATATGGCCCAGGTTATATCCAAACTTTCATTAGTTGAACACTTTTTGATTTGAGCAACAAAAAACACCTTAAAAATTCGACCTTTGTCAGCTGTTCTGTTTTGACAGATTTCTGCCAATATTTGGGTTTGCCGCTTTATCGCTTTCTTTTTGAGTTCTTTTGATCACGGAACTTTTGGGGAAGTTGCCACAGTAGTATATACTTTATATGTGGTGGTTTTGGGTTGAAACCTGAAGCAAAAAGGGTTGATTCAATGCTATGCTTACACTAATGTTGCTAATGGAATTGTGTTTAGTTTTGTATGAAGGAAGTTTTCAAGTGTAAGGATTGGAGAATGATGAGATGAGTTGAAGAATGGAAAAAAGCTCAATCTTGGGGATGCCCATGCATCACCCCAAGAAATATCCAAGAAGTACAAGCGTCAAAGCTTGGGGATGCCCCCGAGGCACCCCTTCTTCATCGGCAAAAATCAGGTCACCTTTCAAGACACTATATTTTTATTGCTTCATGCACTATGCGTTTTTCTTGGAGCGTCAGTTGTTTTTGTTTTCAGTGTTAGTTTAGTTTAGTTTGATGTAGTAAATGGTTAGATCACATCATGTTTCTTTTGGAGGAGATGAACTCATTTTTCATTGCCAAGAACACTCTAGTTTTCATTCTTATCGTTTCAACGAGTGTTCTTCTTTTTCTGCTACTGCGTTTAGCCTTTGTTTTTCGCCTTGATTTGTGTTCAGATCTTTTTATATATTTTCATCAAGGTGTATTTTTGCCTCTGGTCTTTATTGGTTTTCATTAAAAGAGGTGTTTATAAAAAAGTTGGAATGGTGTTGGAAAAGAGAAAAAGCTTTATGCAAAAAAGTGGTACAAGAAGGAGCTTGTGTAGACTGCGGCCTAGGCTTTTGCATGTCGTGCTTGATATCTTTTTGATAGTATGCTTAGTAGTTTTGCTGTAGCATGACTTGTCTCAAATAATTGAGATTGCTTAATGAGCCTTTGAAAAAAATCATGCGTTGTTTTTATTATATGGAAGCATTTCTTTGGTTTTCTCCTTTGATGCTTTATTTGGGTTGACTTGGCACATGCTTACACCATGTTGACTACAAAATAAGTCGCCATTAGCCTCTATGATCATTTAGTTTTTGACTTTTGATGCCATCTTATGCTTCTTTTAATGTTGCTTTGTCGCTTTGCATGATTATGGCCGTTATTGCTCTCTTAGTTGGTCGCTCCCAGTCTTTTGCTAGCCCTCATTTTGTACTGAGTATGAGCTCTACTCATGCATCCAACTCCTAAAAACTAAGTTGTTCCAAAGTGTCCACCATACATACATATTAGCAATTTTCTATTCCAAAGTACATTTGACTTGCTTTTATCTATCCTTCAAATTAAACTCTTTTTGGTGTTATGCGAAAATTGGTCAGTAAAGCTCTGCTACTCCAAGTTGATGTGGGAGCAAACTGTCCTTGTGCGTGGTGAATGACCAGCCCGTTGGGAACCCCAAGAGGAAGGTATGATGAGTGTAGCGGCTAGTTTTCCCTCAATTAAGAAACCGAGGTTTACCGAACAGGAGAAGGGAGACGATGACGGCTGAAGGTGTTTGCGGAACCTGCACACACACAAACAAATACTTTGTTCCCAACTTGCGATGAGGTTGTCAATCTCACCGGTTTGCTTGAAACAAAGGTTATGAGTGTATCGAGTGGAAAACAGTAGTAATATGCGAGTAAAGTAAACAGTGCGGGAAAAGTAAACAGGTGATTGCAATATGATTAAAATAGGACCGGGGTCCACAGTTCACTAGTGGTGTCTCTCCATAGATAAAATAACATGCTGGGTAAACAAATTACAGTTGGGCAATTGATAGAATAAAGATAACGTGATATGTCAAGAAGATCACTATGAGATTTACTCTGGGCATTACAACAAAATACATAGACCACCATCCAACTGCATCTATGACTAATAATCCACCCCCGGGGATATCATCCGAACACCCTAGAAGTATTAAGTTGCGAACAACAGATAATTGAATTAAGCAAAGTGTGTAATGTAAACAAAGCATATGCCCTTGAGCATATGAATGTTGTTTTCTCCCTAGTAGCAACAACACATCTACCACCTTAGAGGTTTCTGTCACTCCCCCAGGTGAAATAGAGACATGAACCCACTATCGAGCATAAATACCCCCTCTTGGAGTCACTAGCAACTACTCGGCCAAGATAGCTACTAACAACGGAGAGCATGCAAGATCATAAACAACATAGAGATAACAAAAGATATAATTCAGTACAGCAACTTAATCATAAACACCAATATTCATCGGATCCCAACAAACCAACATCATAGAATTACATAACGGTGATCTCAATCATGTAGGGCAGCTCATGAGATCTAAACATGAAGCACATGGTGGAGAAGACAACCATCTAGCTACTGCTATGGACCCATAGTCCAAGGTAGACTACTCACTCATCGCTCCGGAGGCAAGCATGGCGATGAAGGAGACCTCCGGTGGCGATTCCCCTCTCCGGCAGGGTGCCGGGAAGAGCTTGTGGACCCTCCCGATCTTCGGGTCGACGGCGGCGGCGGATCGCGATGTATTCTGGAAAACTAATCGGGCACTTAGGTTTTTCTCGTCGGGGGGTCTTTATAGGCGAAGGGGCGATGTCAGAGGTGGAGCCAGGGGCTCTCACACAGGGGTGGCGCGGCCAGGGGCCAGGCCGCGCCGCCCCCTTGTGTGGGGACCTGGTGGCCCCCCTCCGACACTTCTTCGGATGTCTGGAAGCTTCCGGGTAAAATATGACTTCAGGAACTTGTTTCGTCCAATTCCGAGAATATTTCCTGTGTATCACTTCTGAAACACAAAAACAGCAGAAAACAGGAAACTGGCACTGTGGCACTTCGTTAATAGGTTAGTTCCGGAAAATGTATAAAAGTGCCACTAAGTGTAACGAAACAATAGGCAAATGGTGTAAAAACAAGCATGCAGCATCAAAAATTATAGATACGTTTGAGACGTATCAAGCATCCCCAAGCTTAACTCCTGCTCGTCCTCGAGTAGGTAAGTGATAACAAAAGAATAATTTTTGAGGTGACATGCACCTACACAATCTTGATCATATATGTAAGCATTGGTGAGCTGGGATCAATAGAACTTAAAACATGGGCATGAAAGATATAATCATGACAATAAGAACTTAGCAACCATGTTGTAAACATGTAAATGAACACAAACAAAAGATCATGATAATGAAACAATGAAAGTCAAACGTGTGTTCAAATCATAAGGAAAAACATACAAATGGTTTTCAGCTTGTCCTTCAAAGAGAGCAAAACATAAATCCATAGGACACCTCAAAGTTTAAGAGGGCGACTAGATACAAATAATTTAAGAATAAGTGAAACCAACAATATGAATCAATCAATGAACTTTGGGACAATGCATATCACACTAAGAATGACAACTATGCTCTCTTAATGGTGCATAAAGAAAGAAGGTGGTGACTCAACATAAAAGTAAAAGAAAGGCCCTTCGCAGAGGGAAGCAGTGATTTAAACATGTGCTAGAGCTTTTCATTTGTAAAACAGAGAGATAAAAATTGATTTTGAGAGGTGGTTGTCTTTGTCAACGACTGGCAATGGGGTTCTTACTATCTTCCATACCAAAATAAAGCAAGTTTTTGAGAGAGAGATTGGCACTCTTGTGCTCTTTTTATAAAACTTGGCACTCCTCCCCACCTTTCCTTTCACATACCATGGCTAACCGATTCCATCGGGTGCCCACCAACATTCACATTCTTTGGAGGAGTGCCTTTTTTTCTTTCTTTTTTTCTTTTTTTTTTCTTTTTGGAATAAGCAATATGGAAGATAGCAAATCCGACCACTACGTCCCCATGAGCTGAAAACAGTGTCACAAAACGAGAAGTGTTTTGAAGGTTTTTTGAAAGGTAGCACACGAAAATTTTACTTTGGAATGGCTTACAAATACCATGCATAGGAATTTATAGTGGACACAATGGCAAACTTGGCTTTTAGGAGTTGGATGCACGAGTAGAGCTCATACTCAGTACAAGGCGAGGGCTAGCAAAAGACTGGGAGCGACCAACTAAGAGAGCAATAATGGCCATAATCATGCAAAGCGACAAAGCGACATTAAAAGAAGCATACGATGGCATCAAAAGTCAAAAACTAAATGATCATGAAGGCTAATGGCGACTTTGTAAGCGTCTAACATGTGTGAGCATGCGCCAAGTCAACCCAAATGAAGCATCAAGGAGAAAACCAAAATAATGCTTCCATACAATAAAAACAACGCATGATTTTTTCAAAGGCTCATTAAGCAATCTCAGTTATTTGAGACAAGTCATGCTACAGCAAAACCACTAAGCATACCATCAAAAAGACATCAAGCATGACATGAAAAAGCCTAAGCCGCAGTCTACACAAGCTCCTTCTTGTACCACTATTTTGCACAAAGCTTTTTCTCTTTTCCAACACCATTTGAAATTTTTATAAACACCTCTTTTGATGAAAACCAATAAAGATCAGAGGCAAAAATACACCTTGATAAAAAGATATGACAAGATCTGAACACAAATCAAGGCGAAAACGAAAACCAAAAGCAGTAGCAGAAAAAGAAGAACACTCGATTTTTAATAAGAGTGAAAACTAGAGCGTTCTTTGCAAATGAAAACGAGTACATCTCCTCCAAAGGAAAATTTGTTGGGGTCCAACCATTTATTGCAGCAAACAAACTAAACAAAACAAACCAAGAAAACTAAAACAACTGACGCTCCAAGAAAAACACATAGTGCATGAAGCAATAAAAATATAGTGTTTTGAAAGGTGACCTGATTTTTGCCGATGAAGAAGGGGTGCCTCGGGGGCATCCCCAAGCTTTGACGCTTGTACTTCTTGGATATTTCTTGGGGTGATGCATGGGCATCCCCAAGCTTGAGCTTTTGTCCATTCTTCAACTCATCTCATCATTCTACAATCCCTACACTTGAAAACTTCCTTCATACAAAACTAAACACAATTCTATTAGCAACATTAGTGTAAGCATAAAATATATTCAACCTCCTTTAGCTTCAGGTTTCAACCCAAAACTACCACATATAAAGTATATACTACTGTAGCAACTTCCACAAGAGTTCCATAATCAAAAAGAACTCAAAAGAAAGCGATAAAGTGGCAAAAACAAATATTGGCAGAAATCTGTCAAAACTGGACAGCTGACAAAGGACGAATTTTTGAGGGATTTTCCGTTGCTCAAATCAAAAAGTGTTCAACTAAGAAAAGTTTGTATATAACCTGGGGCATATGCACAAGAAATCGCAGGTCCAAAAGATATACAGAGAATTTTCACGAATTTTACGGTGCAGCACCGAAAACAGTTTCAAGGACAGCAA